>QODF01000163.1:456863-545538 GCA_024372805.1 Oostethus manadensis | reverse complement strand
TGGGATAGGCTCCAGCCTACCCGCAACCCTGGTGAGGATAAGTGGTGTAGATAATGGATGGACCGATGGATAATGTAATTTTACCAAAATAAAGTTGAAATCATTAAAAATATATATAATCTTAGAAAAACTAAGTTGTATTTTAATGGAAAAAGTCAAACATTTAGTGAGTCCAATAATAACTATACCAATAATAACTATACTAATAACTTTCTGAAAATGTTTATGAAGAAAATTGTATTTTTGTAGGAATAAAGTCATTTTACGGCATTTTCATTAAATGCCATTTTGAAGGCAGGAAGCTGTCATTTTATTGAAACAAAGTTCATATTGTCTTGATAGAAAGCTTTAATTTTGTAGTTTTATGTGGGAGAGTTGGAAATTTGCTGCAGTAACGTTGTTGTATTGCACAGTTAAAACGTTTTAATTGTATGTAGTAGTAATATTGCAAGAAAATCAATTAATTTTGTGTGAATAAAGCTGCAAAAGTTTACAACTAAGCTAGGTGTTTTTTTTAAATATGTTTTCTCTATATTTGAAGTAAAACCTTGTAAAGTTATTGAAAGTACACTTAAGAATTGTGTTTGCAGCAGAGTGCATCCTGTTGTTTTTCCATAACCACAACAGGTAAACTATTTTATAGCCATTTTTCATTCATATTTGTCATATTATAAAGCTTTTTTGCCAGACAATGCTGTAAAAGGCAATATAACCCAATGTGTATCCTTATGTGGCGTGTGAGAGCTTGTCTGTTCAGGTGGAGCCGAGACCGGAAAGTGGAGGTGTCTTTTTAAACATCCAGAAAGGGGCACCATGTCTCCGAACTCTTCTCTGGCGTCCCTTTGTTGTCTGTGAAAAGCAGAAATGGAAAGAGAGAGGAGGACACGAGGAGAGAGGGACTGAGAGAAAAGCATGAGGGAGGAGGTATGGAGTCAGCCTCAACAATGCAGTCTGCACTGTGACAGAGACATTATGTCACTTTATTGGAGTCCAGCTGGGTGGGGCCATATCTTTGTACTCCTCTACCTTTCTTTTTTTAAGTCAATGGACTTTGGGGAAGACTAATGGGCTCAGCCCGCAGCTCCACTTCCGCTCAGACGACATTTGAAACAGTGACACTTCCAAGTTGTGCATTCTCTTTTAAGAAAGAGGAAGAGAATCGCCCTCAAGGGACAGTCAGTCTGTGTGTGTGTGTGTGCATGTGTGTGTGAGAATGGCATGGTTGAACATCAACAGAAAACAAAAGCATCAGAAACAACAAAAGCAGAACAATACAAAAAACCTATGTGTTTATAAATTCCTCTGTGAATCGGTGCCTTATCGCGGTGGAGGGGCTTGAGTGCCCTAGTGAGCTTAGGAGCTATGTTGTTGGGGTCTTCCGAATCCCTCTTTGTCTGGCCAGTCACCTATGCAAACAGGTCCCAGGTGACTGGTCAGACACTGGCCAGTGATTCAGAAGACCCTTAGAAGAAGAACAAGAGGGGAGTCCGCACCTTGCCCAGACGTGGGATACCGGTGCTATGCGATATGGTTGTCAGTCGAGGGCGACAACTAGGCGACCTGGTCTTCAGCGTTCAAATCTGGTTCTTAAGGGCATGGGATGTTACTTCACTGGTGGGAAAGGAACCCGAGCTTGTGCGAGAGGTTGACACATTCCGACTAGATATAGTGGGACTCATTTCAACCCATCCCCAGCTGGGATGGGCATATCAATAGCTCCCTGACTTGGTTCCTCTGTGTTGGAGTCTTTGAGCATGTCCTATCGAGCGTGGATGGCTTGTGGAACTCTTGAAGCAGTTGACGGGTACCGGCAGGCCAAGCGGCATGTGGCTTTGGCGGTGATCGAGGCAAAAACTCGAGTCTGGGAGGAGTTTGGTGGGGTCATGAAGCACGACTTTCAGTCGGCCTCGAAATGGTTTTGGCAAACCATCCAACGCCTCAGAAAGGGAAAGCTGTGCCTGGTCCACACTGTTTACAGTGGGGATGCAGGCCTGCTGACCTCGACTGAAGATATAGTCGGTCATTGGAAAGAATGCTTAGAGGCCTTTCTTAATCCATCACTGTGGCAGAGGTATCTGGGGTAGTCAAAACACTCCCCAGTGGCAAAGCTACGGGGGTGGACGAGTTTTGCCCTGAGTTCAAACCTCTGGATGTTAATGGACTTTTGGCTGACAGACATATCACGGCCAGGCAATCCTTTAATCATATTTAATGTGTGTTTGTCTGTGTGTGGTTTATATGTTTGATGAATACACACTGAGCAATGAACAACTCAGTTTATGTCTCCTTTTCTAATAAGCACCGTGTTCTGATGAGTCATTCAAAGGCAATGTGTATTTCTAACATTCTGTGTGCTTTTTTTGTTATGGGTGCAAAATGAATTTGATATGTTTCGCTCGTGGCGGCATGGTGAAACGACCCTGGGGATGAAGTGAGAAAGACGTCAGGCAGGTAAGTGCGGAAAAGAGTCTTTTAATAAGAGAAAATGCTGCGAAGCAACGAAAAAACACAATGAGGTACAAACGAGCGCAAAGCACATACGGCAATGACCCGACAAATGACTGGCGCACACACCTGAACATAAATAGCGGGGCGAACAAACGAGGAACAGGTGCGTGTAAATAACAGAAAAAACATAACCTAGGAAAATAACACAGGAAAAAACCCACTCGAAAAAAACCCAAAACTGTCACAAGAACAACACCCGGATCGTGACAGTACCCCCCCCCCCTCTTAAGGACGGACTCCAGACGTCCTAAGAAGTCCAAAAGTCACCAGCAGACGAGAAGGGCGGTGGGAGGACTGGTAGTGGGCCGCCGGCGAGACCCCTCCGGGGGTCGGCCGGGACGGAGACGCAGGCGAGGCCGGCGAGACCCCTCCGGGGGTCGGCCGGGACTGAGACGCAGGCGAGGCCGGCGAGACACCTCCGGTGGTCGGCCGGGACGGAGACGCAGGCGAGGCCGGCGAGACCCCTCCGGGGGTCGGCCGGGACGAAGACGCCTAGGCAGGATCGGAACCTTGGGCGCCGTGGGAGACGCGACTGGAAGGCACTGGAGCTGACGCCCTGGGAGGCGCGACTGGAGGCACTGGAGCTGATGCCCTGGGAGGCGCGACTGGAAGGCACTGGAGCCGACGCCGTGGGAGGTGCGACTGGAAGGCACTGGAGCCGACGCCCTGGGAGGCACCACAGGAAGCACTGGAGCTGACGCCCTGGGAGGCGCGACTGGAAGGCACTGGAGCCGACGCCGTGGGAGGTGCGACTGGAAGGCACTGGAGCCGACGCCCTGGGAGGCACCACAGGAGGCACTGGAGCCGACTCCCTGGGAGGCGCCACAGGACTGGCTGCCCATGGCGGGAACTGCCGCTGCCGGGCGATCGGCGGAATCCTGCAGCGGGGAGCGGCTATTGGTAGCTGCTGGGCTGCCAAAGCCGACGAAAGCTGCCTCGGACGTGGAGTGGGCGGAGTCCCCTTGCGCGGCCCGGCTTCTGCCAGCGGCCGCGCGTCCTCCACTATCCAGACTGACCCCCTATCCCCCCCTCCAGAAGGCGGATCCCAGACGCCGTTCTCGACCGTCACAGGAACCAGGGAAGGGTGGAGGGAGGTTTGGAGGAGGGCATGCGACTCACCCCGTCGACATCTCCGGGTCGGCACCGCCGGGTCTCTCCGACGCCGACGGGACGGCGTGTATGTGGGAGGTCCAGGCCACACCGACGCCATGGGGACGAGCTTGCCGCCGGGGCCCCACATCATGCCCTCCAGCTCTTCCGGCGAGTACCGAGCCGTCTCCTCCTCCATCGCCTTAAAAAATAGCCTGGCCCAGTCGCTGTCCGGGGAGTCATACTCTGGTCGGGTCATTCTGTTATGTTTTGCTCGTGGCGGCATGGTGAACGACCCCGGGGATGAAGCAAGCAGAACGTCAGGCAGGTAAGTGCGGAAATGAGTCTTCTAATAATAGAAAATGCTGCGAAGCAGCGAAAAAAACACAATGAGGTACAAACGAGCGCAAAGCACATACGGCAGTGACCCGACAAATGACTGGCGCACACACCTGAACATAAATAGCGGGGCGAACAAACGAGGAACAGGTGCTTGTAGTTAACAGAGAAAAAACATGAAACTAGGAAAATAACAACACAGGAAAAAACCCACTCGAACAAAACCCAAAACTGTCAGGAAAACAACACCCAAAACGTGACAGAATTTAAACATTTGTTTACATTATTTCCTATAGTGTCTCCTTCAGATATTAAACTTGCAATTTGCAATGAATGCAAAGCGTTGGCTATGTGTTGCGGAACTTCCTTCAATATTTCCAATTCCCAGGACGAAAGCTATAAATCAGAAAATCATAGAGTGTATCGCACTAGATAACCCGTGCTTTTCTAGACGACGGATTTAACAAAATTTGTGGAGTTCCTCAAGCCACGCTTTTTTCAGGCAAGTATTTTTCAGATGTTTTCAATGTTGTACAATGTTGTTTACAGCCACAACGAGAAGCGCTTTACAACAGATATGTGTTAATTTCACGACAGGAAATAGGTGGTGTTACGTATATTGGTATCAGTTTACATCGGAATCAGAAATTCAGAGTTGCACCATATTGGCATATTGGATATTGGAAAAAACCAATATCCCTAGCTATAACATAATATTTCTTAACCATAGTCTGATTGGTTTTAGTGTGTTTAACATCAGGGAAAACATCAAAGATTCCCCCGCATTTGTCTGTCTCTGGCCCTCGGTGGAAAAGGTTTGGACACCCCTGCTTTATACTGTTACTACTAATATTAATAAATTTTTTTACACATGTTTGATGAAACACTGACACTGTTTTGGGGGCAGGAGCCTAAGGAGGGAAGCCCAGGCTACCTTCTTACATGCTACTTCATTCAGCTTTTCCCAGCATTCAGGACCTTAAAGAATTGCAGCCGGATCGCATTCTCCCCCAGGGCACTGCCACCAAGGAGCTTTCTGACCGCCTCTGCAACCTCAGCCCCAGAGATAGGTGATCCCACTATGGTGTCATCAGGCACTGCTGCTTCACTGGAAGATGTGTCGGTGAGATTAAGAGGGTTTTCAATGTTTTTTTATGTATTTCTTCCACCGGACTCCATCCCGTTGGCCACAAAGGCCTGATAGGACTCCTTCCTCAGCTTGATGGCATCCCTCACCACTGATGTCCACCAACAGGTTCTGGAATTACTATCACAACAGGCACTGACCACTTTATAGAAGCAGCCTGAGATCAGCCGCCTCAACAATGGAGGCACGGAATATGGCCCGCTTCGACTGAATGCCTCCTTTGGAACATGGTCATTTCAGTGTTTTATTAAATAATTGCTTAATGACATAAAATTATTAAATTGAATTTGACTATTAATATATTAAATGACACAGACACACTAAATTCACATACCCTCAAATTTGAAAGTTAACCCAATTATTTTTCAGGGGAAAATTTACCTCTAAATAATTTCATAAAATGATTTAAATAATTTTTTTTACCCATTATATTTATTTGTTTTTGTATTTGTTTTTTTTTAAATCAACTCATTAAAGTTAACTTAAGTTAATTTTATTTATTTATTTTTTACATTTTACCATGATTAACTTATTTTTATATTATTGTGATGTAAGATTTTTTTAAGTAGTAGGTAAAGAGATGTGAGGTGCATTTTGTCAGCTGACTCGCTTTATGCCTGCATCATTCATTTCCTGTCTTAGGAGTACATCATCAGTGCTTAACCTATTTTTGCACTTAAGGAAATATACATTTTGCCGGGGAAGTGTTATAAAGACAGCATTTCTATATAATTTATCATCTATGTATAATTTATAAGTGTTATAAACGTTGGCTTTCTAGTGTCCTAATGGTTCACTTTTGATATTCCTCTTTTGGTACATCCAAATAGAAGGACAAAAAGAGCTAGATGGATAGACAGAGAACCAACATGGACCAACACATGGAAATGATATTGTCAATGGGAGAGCTGCGGTAATTGCCTGGGAGGAAATAGTACCCTTTGCCACCCAGCAGCACCCAAAAGTAACTATCAAGTTAAACTGCTAAAGTTAGACTTTGTGACAAAGCCTCCTTTTTAGAGATGAGGGATGATGGCGAGGTGGAACAGGGGTGGGGGTTAAAAGTGCGTCCCACAGGAGTAGGAGGGGCGGTGTCGCTCGTTTTAGAGCTATTTGAAAGGAGCACAATGGCAGCCGGTATCGAGTTGTGCATGTTTGACAAATGTGACCGTGGCAATTGGCCTTATCTGTTGTGGACAACAACACACAATGCTTAGAAACAGATATATTACTCAATAAAAAAGTCCTTGCACTACCGCTTAGGTTCTACATAAAACTTTGAAGTTCTATATGGTGGCCAACACGGGCAACAGCGTCCAATTGCTCCAAAACTGTGCAAGTAACTGCCTGTGTAACTGTGTGTAACTTTTGTGATTTTTTTCATTTTTTAAAAAGGAAAAAATATATACACTCACTACATCGCAGTTTGAACATCTCTACCTCACTCTATTGCAGCTTTTCAAAAACAAATTTATACACTGTTGCTCCTTTATGGTTGACTATTGCCTCTTATTAGTCCAAAAATATAGATATTCAAGCGTATCAATTTCAAGCATAAAATGGATAGATGAACAAAAATACAGAGACAGTATAAGCTTCAATTTTCTATGCCATAACTATGAAGCTATTTTTACCATTTATTTGCAAAAATCACTTATCGGGGTTGGGACAAATTCACCGCGATCAATGGGATATTACTGTACACCAAAAATGACTCAAGAGTCACTGAACAAATTTCAGAGAATGTATTGTTCTTGTTGTTTTTGGTTCCTTTGATGATTAACTTGTTTAAGGGTTACAGGCAGAGATTGCACTGAATTTGAACGAATGATGAATGTCAACACCACACCCTAACTAGTGGTAATGATGATGCAGTAACAAAACAACAGCAGTCACAGAATGCCGTCACAAACAAAAAGTAATTATTCCAAACATCCAAGCTCTTCCGACAAAATAAACAGTCAAGTTCTGTCAAAACCAAACTTCTGACTTTTGGCTGAAATTGAATCACCGCATACATACACCCAATAGGAAAGCTAGGTTGTTTTACTTCTTTAGTAAAACAAAAGATCAAGAAGGCAAAAAAGTGATTTACAGCATCACTTTATACTTCGCTGGTGCTGGTTCTCACTGGTGCACACTAATGTGTTTGGACATATCAGGCAAGGAAATCATTATAAGCCTCACCTACAGTTTAAAAAAAGCTACCGCCTTTGAACGGCCAATAAAAGACGCACAGCAAACTTCCATCCTGGCCTCGTAAATCAAACCCGGAGTACCGATCAAAGTCAAGCTGTGAATCTCTCATGGCGTAGCCCGCATTCCTTGTTAAGCATATTCACATGCTACACTTTTCCTAACACGCTTGCTTGTTGTCCTCTTATCTGCATCTGTTTGATGCGGGGAAAATTGCTGCATCAAACAGGATGGAAGATGGTTCTTGGCATACACACACACAGAAAGGCCGGTCACACTCAAAATGTGTGCTACAATTTATGACTTTTTTCCCCGGCAGCTTGATTTACTGGAGCAACACTTTGGATATTGGTAGCCATACTTCTGAGTTGTTTGGATTTCAAAACCATTTCTCCTGTAGGTAGTAATAGAAATAGAAAAGACCTAAGGATGTCCGATATTGGCTTTTTTGCTGATATCTGATAGTAGTATGATTTTTTCTGATTTCCCATTTCATTTATATTTTCAACTACATTTCCGATTCTGATATTCTAATATCTAATATGTTATGCCAGTATTGGGCCAATATTATGTATGACGTGGTGTGACCGTGATTAAATTTTTTGGACAATTTTTCGTAACATTTTAACATTCTAAACTATCTGACAAGTGCAAAAAAATTTTAACCAATGCTATTAGTAAGACATAAGAACAATAAAGTGTTGACAACAATGCGGAAATGGGAGAAAGTCAGTGTTTTGCAAGTCTCTAATAAGTCTCAAGTATTTAATCCCAGTCAAGACTCAAGAAAAAAATAGCCAGCTTCTTGACAGCCCTACTTCTTTTGAATTAAAAAGCAAATTTTTCCACACATACTTCATATTCCATGCACAAAGATGGTAGCCAAAGAGTGTATTTCTTCAAATAGTTGTTAGCATTGTTTCCACCCCCTCTTTCAGCACCAATGTGGTTCATTTTGTGCAGCCTTGATTTTCCTCCCAAAGGCTTCCAGTGTACTGTAGCAGCTGAACAACAGTTTTGCACACCCACATTAGAAAGTCATTAACACAAAAACATACCTTTGGTGAGCCGTCAAGCAAGGAAGCGTGTTTCAATATAAATGAGGCCGCTAGTCAAGTTGTGTTTAGTTTATTTTTATATTTGGGGGGGATCAGAATTTGTGCATGCATGTAAGCTGTTGTGCAGATGTGGAAATTGTTTGTCTCATTCATAACTTGCGCATGAAGTATTTGGATGTGCTTCATCTCCACATCAAACGTATGTGTGAAACTTTTCAGGCCATGTAAACACACAAAGTGGTTTCGTTAACTGTTTTGGAACATATGGAAAATATGTTCATACTGTATAAAGCATTGTCTTAAATCACTGGCCACATCCAGGCTAAAACCGACCCATGAATGACGTCAGACCAGCCCTCGAGTTCTGTTCAAAACTTGGGAGAAAATCACCAGAACACAGAGCTGTCATAAGGAGGATATTTAATTGGGTTTTGCACTACGTCTATAAAAAAGCAGAGCAATTCTGTCATACAGAGGATCTTTGACCAGTGTTTTTGCAGGATGTCCTTAAAAACAGCAGAGTGCTCCTGTCTTTGACTAGCGTTTTTGAAGTAGGTGCTTCAAATCACTTGATCACTCCAGCCATTGAAAAATCATTTAATGAATGCTTGCCCGTAGGTCCTTAGAACCAGCAGAGCCCTCTTGTCATGTAGAGAATCTTTGAATAGAATTTTAGTTTTCTTGTAGACCCTTACAATCAGCAGTACTCTCCTGTCTTATTAGGAAGATCTTTGACTAGCATTTTTGCATTAAGATCTTAAAAACAGCAGAGCACTCTTACCATATAAAACACCTTTGACTAGCATTTCTGCTGTAGGTGCTTAAAAACAGCACTACTCTCTTGTCTCAGAGGATCTCGGAGCTTGACGTTGTTTGTTGATCTGCGTGCATCATATGAACGAATAAGTCAGATTTATGATTATTTTGTTCATTACGAGTGTTTCATCTTGTTGTGATATTCGTGTTCCGATCAAATCCAATCCAAGCGGTGAAAACCTCTCGCTGTAATTATCAATTGTTGTAGCTTATCTACTGTATTTTTTTTTTCGTGATTGTTAACATTCCTTTTTAATTTGGTGTTAAATTAAAATGCAGACTTAAACCTGCCATTATCAGTGGACAAAAAAGTGATACACATAATTAAGTAGCACAAAAGTAGCAGGTTGATCAGTGGTGGCTGCTGGTCATTCAATGAGGGAAGCTCATTTGTTCTGGCCTACATCATCAATGTGTTTTTTTATTTATATGTAACTTTTACCCTCTGTTCCTAGTAGTTTTTGGATCATTGTTATACTACAGTCAGTGGGGCTTATCGAAGTGTGTCACGTGCTGCTTTAGGCCTTTCTGACCATGCCATGGTTCACCTCATCCCAGCATACAAACAACGACTGAAGCTCTCCAAACCTACTGTGAGAACAGCTAAAAAGTGGACAAGTGAGGCTGTGGAGGAGCTTCGCACATGTTTGGATACAACAGACTGGGAACTATTCAAATCCTCTACAAATAACCTGGACGAATACACAGACACAGTGACGTCATACATTCAGTTCTGTGAAGACAGCATAGTCCCATCTTACACCAGAGTGACCTTCAACAACGACAAACCCTGGTTCACACCCAGACTGAGACAGCTAAGGAAGGAGAAAGAAAAGGCCCACAAGAACAACGACCCTCACGTATACAGACAGAGCAAGTACCTATTTAGTAAGGAGGTGGAGAAGGCTAAATCAAGGTACAACAAACATCTGAAGGAGAAGTCCGGGAGCAACAACCCTGTCTCTGTCTGGAAAGGTCTGAGGGAAATCACCAACTACAGACCCAAAGCCCCCCCCGCTGTTGACAACCGTCACCTAGCAGAAAGACTGAACACCCACTACTCCAGGTTCGAAGATTCACACCCCTCCCCCACCCCACTGACTACAATGGACATTGCAGGCATATCAGCCCTGGAGCCCCCCCTCTCCCCCACTGCCCTCACACTCTCGGAGCAGAATGTGGCCAAGACATTTAAAAAGCAAAACCCTCGGAAAGCTCCAGGTCCAGATGGTGTCTCTCCTTCCACCCTGAGACACTGTGCGGTAGAGCTGGCGCCTGTCTTCACGGACATCTTCAACATCTCTTTGGAGTCATGCCATGTCCCAGCCTGCTTCAAGCTGTCCACCATTGTTCCCGTCCCCAAGAAGGCCAGGATCACTGAACTCAACGACTACAGACCTGTGGCACTGACATCTGTGGTCATGAAGTCATTTGAGCGCCTGGTTCTGCCTCATCTCAAGTCCTTTACCTCCCCGCTCCTGGACCCTCTGCAGTTCGCCTACAGAGCCAACCGGTCTGTAGATGACGCCATCAACCTGGCCCTCCACTACATCCTGCAGCATCTGGACTCCCCAGGAACCTACGCCAGGATCCTGTTTGTGGACTTCAGCTCTGCATTCAACACCATCCTCCCAGCTCTGCTCCAGGACAAGCTCGCCCAGCTCAACGTGCCTGACTCCACCTGCAGGTGGATCACTGACTTCCTGACGGACCGGAAGCAGC
Organism: Oostethus manadensis; assembly: GCA_024372805.1. Taxonomy (NCBI): domain Eukaryota; kingdom Metazoa; phylum Chordata; class Actinopteri; order Syngnathiformes; family Syngnathidae; genus Oostethus; species Oostethus manadensis. The sequence goes on along the minus strand of QODF01000163.1, from coordinate 534,663 downwards.
GCGTGCGGCTGGGGAAGAATGTCTCGGACACTCGGACTATCAGCACGGGATCCCCACAGGGCTGTGTACTTTCCCCCCTGCTCTTCTCCCTGTACACCAACAGCTGCACCTCCGGCCACGACTCGGTGAAACTGATTAAGTTTGCGGATGACACCACCCTCATCGGGCTCATCTCAGACGGTGATGAGTCTGCTTACAGGAAGGAGGTGGACCGGTTGGTGTCGTGGTGCAGCTGCAACAACCTGGAGCTCAATGCTCAGAAGACAGTGGAGATGATCGTGGACTTCAGGAAAGTCAAAGCCCCCCTACCCCCCCTCGTCTTGACAGACTCTCCCATCACAACTGTGGACTCCTTCCGCTTCCTGGGCACTAACATCACCCACGACCTCAAGTGGGAGCAGACCATCAGCTCCATCATCAAGAAGGCTCAGCAGAGGATGTACTTCCTGAGGCAGCTGAGGAAAGCCAAGCTGCCTGTCCAGACGATGGTGCAATTCTACACGGCCATTATTGAGTCCATCCTCACCTCCTCCATCACAGTGTGGTTCGCTGGGGCCACTGCCAGGGACAAACACAGACTGCAGCGCATCGTGCGCTCCGCCGAGAAAGTGATCGGCTGCAGCCTTCCATCTCTCCAGGACCTGTACGTCTCCAGAACTCGGGGGCGAGCAGGCCGGATACTTGCTGACCCTTCCCACCCTGGACATGGACTATTTGAGCCACTCCCCTCTGGCAGAAGGTTACGGTCCATTCGGACCAGAACCTCTCGCCACAAGAACAGTTTCTTTCCTGATGCTGTTGAACTCATGAACACTTTATAACATTTGCACTATGCTCACTTTATAACCAGTATTTTTGGCACCTTATCTACCTGCACTAAAAACACTCTTATGCCTTTACTTATCAGTGATTTCACCTTTTTACTCAGGTTCTATGTTTAGTTAGTTCTGTTTATTTAATACTCCATGTTTACTTAGAATTCTACGTTGCACTGAGTCGCCAAAGAAAGTTCCTAGTTTGTGAATTGTTCACTTACAATGACAATAAAGTTTTTCTGATTCTGATTCTAATTTAACAAAGACGAAGTTGCTGGGTGCAGTAAACTAACTGAATCAGTCCAGAACAACTGCTTCGGTGGAGGTTTATATTTCAAGATCGCTGAGTCGCTCAGTTTACTGTCTATGTAATGCAGATCATCCAATCATTATGCAGAAGCAGAGCATCCGGGCCAGCCTACTGCCCCGTAGACCCCCAGAGACGCTGAGCGAACGATGGGCGGGACAAACTCCAGCATTTATCCAATGATTGTGCAGTTTCATGCAACAACCCACTCAATGCTTTGCAGCGGGGATGAATGAAGACATCGTGTCAAGTACCTGTGATGAGTAGCTGATTTTGAACAAAAGATGAAGGTATTCTAGCCCATATTTAGTCAATGAAATGTACACACAGCAGTACATATTTCACCACTTTTTTTAGTGGATGCTGAGTTTCCCTTGTAGTCTTAGAGCAAATGCCACTGAGGTTGATTACTTATTTATTCATCAGTGCTCATGTGAAACTTGTGACCATGCTAAATACACATTTTGACCAGGAATTACTATAAATTTATTACCAATTAATTATGATTAATATTTTATGATCAATTGGGTCATATTGTGTCCAAAAAAGAAAAAATGTGAATTGGTGCGTCACTAATTATACCTACCTACCAATTCTGTCCAACCATCCGTCCACGTAACCTACCTACCTGTCTGTACAAATAATTGTTCAGCTGCTGTAAATCATGGATCAATAATGAGATGTTAATAGGGTTGGCGTGGAACGCTCTGGCACCACTTATTAAAATGTATGTATAATTTTACCTTGTGTATATAGAGACAATCCAAAATAAATTCAAACATTTTCCACCAAATCTAAAAAATCACTAAAGATGCACATCCAGTTCTGTCAGCTGTGAAAGGTTTGAATTAAAGCAGTTTTTCCAGCGATAGTAATGTTCAGTTATTGCCTTTTCATATCCAGTGAGATGATAGTGATGTATCAAGACGTGCTGACTGGGACCGACTGCATGGTTTTGATAGATTAAACTCTAAAACTCAAAATCGCTTCTATGAGTTTGCTACATAACACCACTTTTGATTTTGCCACAAAAGACAGTCAATTAATATAAAATACATTCTTTAATTCATCAATGTATTTCTGAAAAAACAAACCAATAGGAATTATTCACATTAAACAATATTTAATTGGACACCATGTACATACAATTTACACAATGTTTTTGTGTGTTGTGGCTTCTTTAGAAACTGTCCATTATGATGCACTTGCCACTGACTGTATATAATCAGTCTAAGATGTCTATTGTATGTTTCATCCCCATTTCATCCCTTCACTCACCTAGATTTTTTGACCATTTAGGCTTTATATCTTCTTATATGTACATGATATACACTGTTTCTTAAATACATTATCATCGCCTCCACTCTATTTACAATATAAGAGCTTATCTATATTATAAATGATTACAAAATGGCAAAAAAAGAGCATGTGGTACTAAAAAATGGGGACTACTGCTTGTGAAAATGGGCATTTCTGCACAGTTCTTCATGGAAAATTGAATGCAGACAGACACAAGATTAGGATTTTCTGTAACTACTTTCTTGAAATTTTATCCAACAGAAAAATGAAGTCGCTAAGGTGACGGGGCAAGCTAAAGTTACCGTGTGTGTTTATTTGGTCATTTCTAGCAGTGTTTCTTCAAATGACGAAATCCGAATGACAGCAATTTTATCCGAATGGAGACAGAGGGAAGTGAAAAAACAGAGATTGTGTGGTATTATAATGCATCTTCTTTTTGACATTATTAAATGTGTTGCACTCACAATAGTTTAGTTTTGACCAATGGGTATGTTCCTGCATTGTATCATAGTGCAGGATATTTTACATATAAACGACCCAGCGTTGAAAAACCTCTCACACAGTATTTGAAAGCAAATGATTTTTGCAGCATCTTGAGGAATGTACGGGACGGTCATAATTGTAAATACAATAATAGTGTGAATTTTCTGTGAATGTCTTAAAGCTTGAAGAAAGACACCTGGGGTCTCTTCACAACCCGGACTCAGTCGGCAGCAGCACAAGCTGGCATAGAGGTGAAGTAAGGCACCACCAAGTCCATACGCCATTTCTTTACTTAAAAAAAAAAGTTCCCTGGCAGATGGAGCGAAAGGTTAGCCTCCTTCGTCTTCAGATCTTCTGGCACATGTGGAGTCTGGACTTGGATGAGGAGGTGGAATCTTTCCACACCTTGCAGGATAGGCCCTTGGCACAGTCGCAGCGCTGGAAGATCTCCAAGTTGTGAGAGCCTTTCTTTCTTTGCTTGGTGCATACCTCGCCCAGTCGCAAGACCGGTTTGCAGATTTTGGTCCAGAAGTGACGGGCGCAGCAATAGCCCTCGGAGCAGTCGGAGGTACGCAAGCAAGGGTCACCCTCATGGCCTGTGTCAGAAGGTACAAGATGAATTAGGCTGGAGTTAAACATTTTCAGGAGTAATTTTCGGGCTATTTCAGTACAATATACACCAATGTACCATTTAGGTCATGTTACTGGATCCAAGGTAACATTTCTTACTTTGTGTGGTTTTTTCCAGTTCCAAAAAGTTCAAGTATGTACCCAAGAAAACAAAGTCTTCTTTTGGTCAGAAAACAATAAAGCGCGCTGCCAATTTAGACATTTTTTACAATATTCGTGACTCTCAAGAAGTTAAAAACTCCAGGTAGTGGTTTGTTCCCAAGATGTAAATGTACAAATCCAGAACCTTTTGAGGGTCGAACTCCTGCCACAATCCACTGCATCTTTAAATAAGCAACAATGCAATAGTACATGAGCAGGAAATGCAGGAAAATCTGCTTTGTTTGTACCAATGTATCTCTGAAGTTGCTACGATGCACTCTTATTGTTTAAAATGTCCGATGGCTGCCACCACATAAAACTGTTTCTCTGCTTTTTGTGCACCCTTTCAGGCAAAACATCATGTGACACACAATTTTTTAGCTAGTTTTCTGACAAGTTTGCATTCTGTGGTGCAGTGTTTTGTGCCTGCGTTGTAAAGATCTCACTAAAAGCATAATCAAGGCTGGGGGTTGTGGTTTCTTCAAGGCAACCTATACTTTGGCTTCACATAGATTTGAATATGAGTAGAAAGGCAGTTGTCAACATACTGTAGCTTGTGGCTTTGCTTGGAGACATCAAGTGGTCCAGTTATCTTTGACTTTCTGTCACAGGGGAGTTGCTCCAGCCGTGTGAGTTGCAATGTTTGGAATCGTTTAAAACGCTTGTCCATTTTAAACAAGCTGACACGCAATATGTGAAAGGCCTTCCTGTTGTTACTTTTAAAGATGAAGTCGTACCTTTGAGAGAATGCTTGGCATGTGTTTTCCCACTCTTCCTCCAGCTGTGGTCTTTAGCAGAGAGCTTGTTGTGTTCATCCAAGGCGGAGATATGAGGCGAGATCACACTCTCAGAGACAGCCACACAAATATCTAGTGAAGAAAGAGCGTTAGCAGAAGTTAAAAAAGATACTCAGACCCTTACTTTTGTCTAAGTGTCTGGGACGTACAGTTATTGCAGCGATTGCCGGGACAGCACATGGCATCTCGATGGCATCGCTTCTTCCTCCTGCGGCATGCCAGGCAGCGAGAGGGTGTTTGCTGAGGACTGTGGCAATAACTTCCCACGCTGCACTCCTTGTCATTGCTGCACGGATACACCTGCTGGTGAAAGACATACATTCCCGTTTAGACTGTATTCATTCCTGTGCAAATTCCATCATTAACAGCAAGAGTTACTTTCAACACACCCTTTGACCAATGTTGACCCTGAATAACAAGCTACGACTATCCACCTATCCTTTAGAGATGGTGGTCATGAGCAGGGTGCTACGACGTGAACAGTGTCTCACATAGCTGACTCTCATGCACCTTCAGACGACCAATCAAGGGTACACTCCCTTGTTGTGACGCTGAACAGGGTACGCGGTTTAAAAAAAATGATGGTTGGGTGGCTGTGTGGATTGTTTTCATTGAGCACTCTAGAAAACAAGCCAGTAACTGCAGAGACAGATAGTTCGTTGCGTTGTCTTTTCAACAACTTGAACCTCCAAAGCCACAATGTTGTCATTCTTAAACCAAGCCAACATTATCTGTCTGTGTGACTCATCCTGCCAAACGGAGAGTCTGTGTTTGCTACATTGTGTCTTGAGTTGTAGTGACTAAGAGCTTTAGATATCGCAAAAATGGCTGAGCACCAACTAGGGTCATCCTAGATGGAACCCTCGTACCACCAGCGGGACATGTACCGCAGTGTGATAATGTTCTAGGCCTGGCGATCGCCAACCTTCCCCCATCAGTATGGTAAAAGCATGGTTTGATGTGCGTGATGTGTGGGTGACAGGTGCTGCGTGTTTTTACCAACTTCAGAGAGGAATGGAAACAATGTCGTCAATGCCATTGTGGCAAAGTTCTGGGTGGCTCCTAGGGATGTAAATCTCTTTGTGTGGACGATTCGATTAGAATCCAGATACACAAGTTATGATATATCTCAAAAATGTTTGTTGATGTAGGCATTCATTTTATATTGTAAAGTAAAGACGCCTGTTATATGAAAGTGGCTGTTTCTTAAAAAACATTATCATCGCCTCCACTCAATTGACAATATAAGAGTTTATCTTTATTGTACATGGACACATAACAAAAATAACACATTGGTTTATTGTTGCATGGGGTTATATCCAAGTGGTTCCCTTTTATCAGACAAACATAACAACCAACTTCACATACAAATGGTTTGGCTCATTAGCATGGAAGAAACAAACAGGAGCAGTGTGATCACGTGCGTAGACCCTTACATGTTAGACCCTGATGTGTAATATGTTTTTATATTTGACGTATGCAGTATATGAAGCAGGTCTTGGTGGCTGGAAACTCCTAACCATCCAAAAGAGGTCACCTCAGTACGGTTCCAAAGGTGAGGTTCTGTTGCGCCGTTAAAGTGGTCTGCTCCAACTGACTAATACACCAACCAACCAGTAACTACAGCTAATTACTGTAAACTGCCAACCATCCAAACAGGTCTTCGGTTTAGCATTAAGTGGTGAGCGAGTCAAGTAGCTTATCCTGTAGCCTGTTAGAGCATTATTAATGTCATCAACAAAGATCAGTTTTGCTTCATGTCTATGTGTTAATATTTATTTGTTAAATTGGGATGTGCAAGTACACCATTATCTGTTCACCCATCTAAATTAGATTGATATGTAGCTGTGGCCATGGTTTAGCCGGAAATGGGCAAGTCTTAAAATGGTACATTATTTAAAGTATGGATTGACCTAGAAGATGCTATATTTATTGTTTATTTGAAAACTATTGGCAGAACTGACTCAAAATAGAGATACAAATTGTGTATGTGTGTAAGTGATCTGTAGGACAAAAACACAGTGTTCAGCACTGCGAGCAAAGTTTTCCCAACTGACTTTATATCACCAGTCAAATTAGTAGCCAGCTGACAAAAAAAACAAAAACAAACAAACCCAGGCAGTGACGGATGCAACCCGAGCCATTTACACTCAAATGCGTTGCGTGTGTTACGAAACAAACAAGTTTACCAACTAACATTAAATATCATGCAAACTAAAATAGAGTGAAATAGAGAACGTGAGCTGGAGTCAAGGTAAGCAAGCAGGTAGTCACTGTGTGCATTGTGTCTGTGTGTGAAAGAGTGAAAGGCATGGCTCCTCTCTTTGAATACATACAGTAATTAAGTACTCAGTGAGAAATTTCCTTCATCATGATTACGGATAATCATGAGCTGTACTCGTTTCATGCTTGTACTCTGCAAAAATGCATGATCCTTAATGGACACTCATCTATAACGAGTATCCGGCTCATCCCTAGTATTAAACAATGACCTTTAACAGAAGAGACAGCCGGTCATGTGACTGGCTATGCTGCAGTAAGGGGGAAACTAACTCAAGGTACCCTAAAAATAAGCTCAGAGTAAAGACCTTTAGAGGAAGCGGCGTCTTGGTATAATTCCTTACACATGTACTTGATGTTGGAACCGAGACCAAAGACCTTTGACATGATGTGTATCGCAAATCAAGGACAAGGTGTTCATTTGGAGCAGCGCCAATCTCTGGATCAGGTCCAGGTCAAGACAACGTTCCACTTTGGTCAAGCAGCTGTAATATCTTTATTCTGTTTGATGATGATCACTTTGATTTTTTGGCTCTTTTGTATTACATCGAGGGAACGTTCTTGTCAAGACATTTGCGCAACACAGCGGCCATTCAAAAAAAAACCCAGATATGATGACTTGGGATTCTCTGACATTAAAGCAATATGTTCGGAGTGTCCCCACTTTTGACACTGACAGATCGAATACATTGTGGTTCACCACAAGCTAACATGGACCAACAACCAAATCATGTTGTGCCGCTTCAATTTGCCTACTTCCTTTCGAGGAAGGGGTACTACTGGTCACCAGGCTGCGGCACTTAAAATACGAATCATTCCAAAGGTAAATGTACGCCACATGTTTCAATCCATCTCGCACAATACTAATACTTCAGCACGTTGGAAGTTGTTAGTCAAACACATGGAGGCAATGATACGAGTGTGAGGAAATGAAAGGGGATATTAAATTGAGACTTCATCCATCACCGAGACGGCGACAGCTTGCCTAGTTTAGCAAAGAATACTTGCAAAACATTTGTAGCATATCTCCCTCAAGCCTCTTTGGGGAATAGGAAAGATTTGTGTTTAAACAATAATGTCAATGATTTTATGAAGAAATGCAACACAGCATTTGCTGTTGCTATGGCAGTTCTGGAATTGCAGGCTTCTTTATTGGTCTTTTTTTTAAGGGTATTTGATGACTGCACACAAGGTTAATGGATTTCAGTTCCATACATGTTATTTTTATTGGACAACCAAGAACAACAACAATGAAGAGTTACAATGCCGTCATTCTCGAGGCAAATGACAAATCAGGCTAACGGGCCAAAGAAGTTGCAAAGTCCAATTGAGTGTAAGCAAAAACAAGGCAAGGCTCCACCACATGTAAGGAATTCCTCTTTTTAAAACAACAACTGCCACCTCACTTAGGAGAAATGTTCTGTAAGACGTCAGCTTTTAATCACCAGAGACTGTTTACACCAGCTAGCACATGCTAGCTTTCCCAGCTGCTACTTTTAAGCTATGCTAACTTGACAGATTAGACATATACGGGTGGAAGATATGATATTTTATGTTTGTAAATATTGTTTTTCTTGTACAGCCTCTGCTAACTGCTAGACTCCGTAATGGCTGAAGTTTGACGTACGAGGCAGGCAAGAAACTCCACGCTAGTATGGTAAGATACAAATACAAACAACTCTTGTTTTGGTCCCGTTTTCCATGAGCTGAACTCGAACATTTCTAACTTTTTTCTCTGTACACAATGGGGCTATTGCGGTCTCTCCCAAGTCTCTTGTTCTTTCCTTTCGGCTTATCCCTTCGGGGGTCGCCACAGCGAATCAATTGCCTCCATCTAACTCTGTCTCCTGTATCCTCTTCTCTTGCGCCAACTACCTTCATGTCCTCTTTCACTACATCCATAAACCTCCTCTTTGGTTATTTCTCTAGGCCTCCTGCCTGGCAATTCAAAACTCAGCATCCTTCTAACAATATATTCACTATCTCTCCTCTGGACATGCCCAAATCATCTCAGTCTGGCCTCTCTGACTTTATCTCCAAAACCTCTAACATGTGCTGTCCTTCTGATGTGCTCATTCCCGATCCTGTCCATCCTGGTCACACCCAAAGAGAACCTCAGCATCTTCATCTCTGCTACCACCAGCTCTGCCTCCTGTCTTTTTCTCAGCGGCAAATTCCTCACCACCTCACCTCATGCCACTATTTCTCAGATAGGGACTAATGGCTAGGCCATGCTAATATCTCGTTTGCTTTAAAAGTAGAGGTAAATTCAGAAATTATTTTCTTTGGAAATAAGGAATTTAAGTCACAAATGTGCTGTCATTATTAAATCTAAGGTAGGAAATATAGTGGAGGACATAAAAAAGGTGCTGTTATTTAAATACAAAGACAAATGGAGGTGAACGCCTGCTAATACTTCATTGTAGAACAGCTTCATCTGTCTTTCTGGTCAGTCAGCAGGCTAGGATCCATTAAAGTGGCTTTGGCGGGTGTGCAACAAAAATGGTGCCTTACCTTTTCCATCACAGCTCAAACTGTTGGCCAAGTCTTTGAAATGTGCTGATGATTCAAGCCTCCCATTGCCCCTCCCTCACTTCCTTCCAATGTGATAGTCTGCCCTTATCTTGTCATATTTTTAAAGGCCTCATTCGTTACTTTCAAGGCAACTCAACTGGGATGCATCTCAGTCATCTGTCGCTCCCTTATTTTGCCTGGACACATAAAAGCGCATTCAGCCTTTAGATCCTGCATAGGAAGTGGCCCTGAGAGCTATTTACTCCATCCCGCCACATGCTGGCTGAAGCGATAAGGACGGAGACAGAAGCAGCGCCATGAGGGAAGCCCCCGATTGGTCTCGACTCGTGCTGCACTCGTGCTGCGGGTCAACAATCTCTCAAAGGGATTTACTGAACCCCTATTTACTAGCAAAACATTGTTCTACTGTACAGCTCAATGGAACTATGCTGGGAAAAACACTCACATCAGTGGCATAGGTTGTGCAGTGTCCCACCAGACTTACTATCGAAAGTAAACTTGGATATACAGTACATTAGAGTAGTCAGTGTACAGTTTGTGTAAGCAAAAAGTATTACGTGAGCCATCAAATGTAGGTTGGTGTCCTGCATCAGCTGGAAACACGGTCTATATATGAAGTCTGGACACTTCAATGTCTTTAAGGTGCACAGGCACCGCCTGTTATGCACTGACTTGCACTTGCACTGGCACACCGACTTGTTATGGAGAGAGGGGGAAGGCGGAACCCTCCAGATGGTACTGTAGCGCACTGAATGAAAACAATGTAAAGCTCACCTACTGATGTTCTAACTGCATGGTGCCTACTACAATTAAGGCATCCACTTAGTGCCACCCACAAGCAAAGGCTTGGGGTCAAGGTTTATTTTTTTCTTTAACTTTTTATAGAGCGGGACTCTAGTTCCTAAGTTCTCTAAAGCTGGCCAAATAAATGACATGACTGCTTTGACTTGAGCCACTATATTAAATTAAAGCACACACTTGCTGTATACAATACATATTTTTTATACAGTATATACAATACAATGTATATTTACAATTTATATATCCACGCCATATTTGATAATGGAGGCTTCATGATGCATTTTTTTTTTGCCATAACTGCCAAAATTTAGGGATGGGTACCAAAACTTGTACCATATAGCACCTATGTGACATTTTATATCGAGCTCCCCTCCATTTGCGATTTACGTAGGCTTGCAAAAGAAAGTGAATGACAATGTTTTTGTCATTTTTAATTTGTAGATAATGTGTCAAACAATTGACATGGCTAAGAAGAAAAGCACCCAGAAAGTGCAGACCTCTGCCAATCTCCATAGTTCCCTCAATATTGTGGTTAACACCATAAATATTAGTCCTACATTTACTTTATCTACATATAGATTCCTTGACCATGAAAACAAACCATGGAAGGGTTTGAATGACTTAAAGTATGCTAAGAATGCTAACATACTAACATTAGCATGCTAACACCTAGCATAATAGTGCTATTTTTTTATATAAGTACCTACCTCTGAAAATGGTAAAAATGTTAGTATAATTATGTTGCCATGCTAACATGCTAACATTAGCATGCTAACACCTGGTTTAACAGTGCAAATGTGTTTAATTTACTTTGAAAATCCATTTTACAATAAATTATACATGTTATATTTCACAGTTCTACAAGTCCGAAAAAGAGTAGGAAGAATTTTAGGGCAAAGCTATAGGGCTGTCGATTAAAATATTCTAAATAATATAAGACCGTGATTAATCGCATTTTGTCCATAGTTAACTCACAATTAATGTGTTCTGGGTCTTCCTAACCAGATGCCCGAGCTACCTCAACAGACTCCTCTCAATGCGGAGGAGTAGTGGTTCTTCTCTCTCCCAGATGACAGTGCTTCTCAACCAATATCTCTAAGGGAGAACCCAGACACCCTGCAGAGAAAACTAATTTCAGCCGCCTGTACCCGCGATCTTGTCCTTGTCTTGGTCAAGGAATACTACCCAAAGCTCATAAAAATAGGTGAGGGTAGGAATGTAGATCGACTGGCAAATTGAGAGTTTTGCCTTTCGGCTCTGCTTTACAACCAGACTTCTCCTGTGTCTTCTTTATGCTGCTGCCAGCTGCTAGAGGGTTAACTTTTTTTCAATTGCATGGCAAATAAGAATGGTAAAAATAAGATGCAAATCTGCAGCACAAGTTACTTTTGCATTGTTGTTTTGTTTGCATTGTTTTTACACTTGTGTGAAAGTTCAGGATGTGTGTTGGGTAGTGATTTGTACATTTCAGCTGTCTGCTGAACACGGCCTCTGACATGTTTGATGGCACTGCAAAGTGCTGCAAAAACAGCTTGTCATAGCCAAAAATGATTTTTAAAAGCTGCTCTTTCACTTCATGGTTGAGTGAGTAGAACATTCAAACCTCACACAAGCATGCCAGACCTCGAATTTGCTTGCCTGCTTGCCCCCTCGGCCCCAATGATAATATGGAGAGCGCTTTGCTATATAGACCACCAGTCTGCCACCAGTAAAAATGAGGTATGTCCAAGTGTGGATGCCTTATAATGGCAATTATGGCAGCAGTTACATACTGTAACACACACACACATACTGTGTGTGTTTTTGCTTCCAGGAGGTTTTCCACAGTTGTAAAGTTGCAGCCACAGCTCAGCCTGGGCCATATTGTGTGGCTTAACATGACTGGCCCTCATCATCCCATAACACCGAGAACCATTTATGAGCGGAAAAAATCAAAAACAGGTAAAAATGTCCAATTCTCTCACCTGCTGTATGCACTGTTGCCTTTTATTTAACACATCTTGAAAGCCGCCATCATTTTTCTTATCCCTTGTACGCTCACAGGGAGGCTTCAGAATAAACCCAGCGTGCCTTTTTTTTTTCCTTTTGTCAAACACTTTGCTTTTGATTGTACTTTATGTGTTTTTCTCCTTAATACCCACAGGAGGGCAGTATTTCTAGAAAGTAGGCAGGCATACACTAGGACCACTCTTGCTGGTAAATCCTTTTAAATACTGTGGAGTTTCCTTTTTAAACACTTTGCTTTTTTTTGTCATTTTCCACAGATCACCACAATGGGAGTATTACCAGTTTGGTATGTTTTTTTAAGCTGCTGTTTTATCCATTTAATACAGTGTGGTCCTATGATGTTTGATGATGATGATGTTACACTTTATGGTAATGATAATGTGCAGGTACAATACATGTTTCAGTTTATCAACGACTTCAAATATTTGACCGTACCAAATGGCTATTATACTCGTACTTAGGTTCAGAAATGAAAACAGAAGCAATTTGTCTATCAAAACGCCGCTCTGTGACAGCAGTCTTCTTTTAAGAACCTACTGCAAAAATGCCAGTCAAAGACCGTCTAAACTCCAGGTCTGCTGTTTTTAAGGATCTACTGCAAAAGCGCTTGTTGAAGATCCTCTATATAACAGAGCTGTTTTAAGTACCTACTGCAGATACTAATAAAACGATTCTTTTTATATTAGGTCTGCTGTTTTTATGTACCTACTACAAAAATGCTAGTCAAATGATTATCAAAGTATATGACAAGAAGTGTTCTGTTGTTTTTAAGGACTGACTGCAAAAAATGCTAGTGAAAGTTTCTCTATTTGACAAGAGAGGGTTGCTGAATTTGAAATCTGTTGCAAAAATGCAAATCACTCCCAAATTTTTAACTGAATTTTGCGTGCTGCCAGTTGAACTACTGAGCATGAAACACAACACAAATTCAAGTCAATCTCCACTCTAGTTTTGGGAAGATAAAGCACATTTTTTTCACATTCCCATCTTCTTTTTTTCCCCATAATTTATTGACTTTTGGGGACGTACAGTATGTCACTCAAAGGTTGGAGCAGCATGGACTGATAACTGCAAGTATGGATTAGGTGAGTAAAATGATCCCCCCATGTCACGTAATCCCAACAGGCATCATTCGAATACTGTGAAAAAGGCCAGGCAAGTGAGCCCTGGTGTTAACTTTTTCTCACATTTCTGCTGCCATTAATGATTTACTGTGGAAGTGCACACAGTGGCGTCACGTCTGAAAGCCAATTAGGCTTTATGAGGAAGGGAGTCAAGGGACACCCATGCACAGAAAAAGGTAGTGTCTTTTAACGCTAAACTGTTACTACTACAAAAAAAAAGGACTTATAAACATTACTATCCGAAATTTGTGTTTTTGTTTGTTTTACCTCTTTCCCACAGAGTTTAACAGGAATATATACATGGGAATAAACTGGAATAAACAAAATTGCAGGTTAGTCAATAACAGAGGTGTCCAAAGTCCGGCACGGGGGCCATTTTCAGCCACAGTTTGTTTTTATTGGCCGGTGGCATTTAAAAAATACATTATTTGAACACAATTCACACAAAAAAAAACACTACAAAGAAGCCATAGGGGCACACTGAAGAGTTAAAAAAAAAAGGTTGAGAGAAAAAAGTTATAATGTTCCAGTTATATTGCCTCAAAGTGCACGCTGTTAAATCCGCCTCAGCCAGTTTGCTATTTGGTCTCAGTCAAACCATTGACAAAGACACAGGAGTTCAGAACATTCTGAGATTCCATCACTACTTTACAAATATATGTTTAAAAGACAGAGATGGAGAAAAGATGGAGAAAAAAACATATTTCACTATAATCTTGGTTAAAACAGCCATATTTTAGGAAAATGAAGTTCCATTTTTATTTTTGGTTCCATTTCCACGTTTCACTGATCATGTTTTTTGTCACGAGACAATTGAACTTCATTCATAAATTATATTTTTTAAAACAATATAATTCCTGTTATCAGGGAATCTCACTATTTCCCCCCAAAACCCTGAAATACGTAGGATAATTTCTGTTTTCCACCCCTTCTGCAAACTTTCTTCACCATCAACCAGTACCAAAGTCCATATTGGTCCCAGGCTGGTCTTGAACCTACAGTTTTTCAGTCTTTAGACAGTTACTCTATAAAGACTGATCTATGGTGCAGTCTTTACATTCAAAGTGTGACAAAATGCTGTTGTACTGAAAATGGTGGAGTTTATGCTAGTATTCATCAGGTCCACAAAAATAGGTACACACAACCAAATGAGATCAAATGCAAGCATTCCATCCGAAATCTCCACCTTTGTTACATGCAAGTGTGTGTGTGTGTGTATTTATATATACAGTATATATAAAGTACATACAAGGACATTATCTTTGCAGGCATGCAATAGCCATAATGATCATTACCTGTGCAAAGATGCTGTGCCTCTTGCCGGTGCTTGCGTGCGCGGTGACGGAGCGGTTGGAGGCAGCCGCAGTGGGCACCTCTTCCTCCTCCGCTGCCGGTAGAACCGGCTTGATAGAGTTAAGCTTTGGGCGCCCCTCCGGTACCTGACACGTTCCCTTCCTCACGGCGGTGGTGAGGAGCAGCAGCAGCCAGCATTTATTCCAAGCGGAGACGAGCATCCTTTTGAATTCAAAAGCCACAAGAGTTAGGAAAACGTGCAAGCGTTGCGCTGATGATTGCGCTTGTTCTCCCGCAAGATCAGGCAGTAAGCAAAAAAGTGACCATTTGCGGAGTTTTTGTGTTAAAGAGCAGGCTGATTTCAAAACCAGGAATCGCTAATGAAGTTCCGCTCCGCCAGCGTGTGTGAAGCGATTGAGTAAGTGAGCGCATCTTCTCTTTATAGCATCCTAAAAGTACACTCTTCCTCCGCCCCCATTCACCAGGACTGACACAAAAAGGATTGAAAGTGATCTCTGTCTATGTAGTCTATGCAGTCTGGAGTCCGGCTGGCACCAGCACCTCCTTTGGGAACAGACTATAAAAAATTATATGCTGTGTACTTTAACTGGGCCCTTGACCCTCACCACGCTTTTTTTTTTTTACTGCAGCACAGGAAATGGAAAATCAGGGTTGAGTTGCTCTAAAAGCGCTTTGTATGAGGGGTGTTTTATCCCCCCTTTAATTAACTGCAAGTTCAGCGGACTTTTGGAGAGTCACCGTGTTGTAAAATCAAACAGAAATGCAGGATGCTTGTGTGCCGTTGCTGCAGTGTGACCATCCCAGCTTCATCTTAGGTTGATTCTAACATGCACTATGACCCATGGAACACATAGAGTGGCCATATGTGTGTCTTTGGAGAACTGGCCTTAAGATTAGGCACAGCTGTTTAGATCCAGTAAAAAAAAAAAGGCTAATGTCACAGACCTCAGTTCAGCCATGATCAAAGGACTGTGCATGTTTTGTTTTTTCTTTGGCTTTTGTGTCTGTGAGGCTTGAGAAGAAGCATATAGAAGTTTCTTCAGATGTTATCAACATTTTTTTACAGTGTTAAACTTTTTTTCCACACATACCAGATGATCCCATGCAGCATCCAAGCAGGTTGGGCCCAGGGCAGACCCCATCAGTCTGTGGTCCGAGCCGGGTACAAAGATGTTTGTCAGTTAAACCCATTCTAAACATTCTCTGACCTGTGTAGTGTACACTATGAAGAATTTTAAACTGAACAAACTGTAGGTTGGGATTTCAGATTAACCGGGAAGCACTGAGACATATTTCCTTCCAGTATTCCATTTGGAGATTGGAATGCTGACTATGTTGTAATTTTTTGATAGTATAGTTTATATATAGGTTTATTCCATACTGCGCTACAAGGTCATTCAATAAGATCAAGTAGTTCCTTTTGTGATGTTTATCATGCCATGTCGAAAGATGTCAGGATTATACCAGATGGGTCAGGTTATTTTTTAAAATTCCCATCAAGCTGACAGAGTTGTACTTACAGTATATTTATATTTTTAAAGCAATGATTTTTCCAGAGGATTTGGGTAATGAAGGGCAGGTTAGAGACTATCTATCTATCTATCTATCTATCTATCCATCTATCCATCCATCTATCTATCTATCTTCTTTCTCAGTGATTGTTTGATGTCTACCGTAAGTGATCCCATGGGTTAGGTTTGATCCATTTGAATATGTATTGTAGCCTGTTTGCAAAGAACTAGATGGAAAAGTTTGGGATATTTGTAACATTCTGATACTTATTTGTACTGGCGTGTTTTCTCAAAGAAATGTATTATAAACTGAGACGCTAATGACTTGAACCAAGTTATAGAGGATTTGGTGGGGAGATATTTAAGATCATAGTTTTCACGATGGATACTTTGTCCATTAGTGAGATGGGCACGGTTCTCCAACGCGCAAGATCATCCTCAAATGATTTCAATAGTGGAGTATAATTCAAGTGAATCAGGCGTGACAGGTTGTTAATACCCAGATTTTTTGTTCCCTGAACATAGTGGTATAGAGGAGGTGCTCCAGAAACCAACATTAAAGGGCAATACTGTGGAATTGGACCAGTTAATGAAGTAGTCTGCAAAGGTGCTAACGTTGTTGATGAGTGAGATTGATTCAAAAAGTGAGAAGTGATTATTGGTCCTTCAGGGTGCTGTGTAGGGTTTTGTCCCTGTTCTGAATGAGTCTCCGAAACCAAATGTATGTAGGCTTGCATGGAATAATTTCTGTTTCACTCTATCAAATGCTTCTTCAGCATCTAATGAGATAGTTATGGTTTCTAAATTATGGATAATGGAGTGAGGCATAGATTGCCAATTGAGTATTTCCCCTTGATAAATCTCGATTGATCAGGGTTTATTATATGAGGGTTTATTTATTATATCTAGCTAATAATTTGCATATTATTTTAAGACCTGCATTAATCTGTGAAATTGGACTAGAACTAGAAGCTAGAAGGGAGTGTAGCATGATTGTAGCAGAGTTCATGTTTGGGGGAAGGCATGATTTTTTTTCAATTTCCAAAACCATTCTATAAAATATTGGAGCTGGAAAATGACCACAATGCTTTATAAAGTTCAGCAGGCAACCCAATAGGTCCTGTTGTTTTCTTATTTGGCATCTGCGGTAGAGCATCACAAAGTTTCGATAATGGAATGGGTAAATCTAAATTTGTCACTTGTTCTTTATTTAATTTGGGTAACTCTATGGTATTGATAAAAGCCCTAATGTCTGGGAGAAATAGATCTGAGTGGCCTTTAATATTTACATGTTGCATGAATTGCGGCTGCAAGAGATCCAATACAGATGTGCCTCTTTGCAGAGGGAATTTTATATAGGTTTTTATAAAAGTCCCTAAAGACAGAACTCATTTCTTCTGGGACGTGTGCGATATTACCTCCTGATTTTCTAATGGAGGAGAACAAGCTTTTTTCCTTATT
The DNA here is from genome assembly GCA_024372805.1 of Oostethus manadensis. NCBI lineage: Eukaryota > Metazoa > Chordata > Actinopteri > Syngnathiformes > Syngnathidae > Oostethus > Oostethus manadensis. The sequence continues at coordinate 517,158 of QODF01000163.1, read as the reverse complement.
AAGGTTTAGTTGGTTAGGTAAGTATTTTTCAGGTTTATTGTCGTGCTTGAACTTCTCCAAACATAATTTCTGCAGTTGTAATTGAATTTTTTTGCCAGTAATTTATTTTAAATTTAGTTTAAATTTTCTTCAGCTCCGGGTGTGCTCATATTTTGAGCACACCCCACAACGTGGGGCACTAACGGTTTCTAGGAGTTTAAATCCAAGATTTCTGGTTGGTCGTTAAAGTCTAAAAACATTGTCCGCTCTCTCTCAAAGTATTTTAGGAAATGTGGGTCTTTAAGTGATGATGTATTAAATCTCCAGCATTTAGTAGGTGCGCTTAAAGCTTGGTTAGTAAAAAATAGAGACTGGGGCATGGTCACTACTGGTGATAGCAGGTATTTGAAAGTTTGATATGTCTGCAACTTGCTAAAAAGTAGTCAATATGAGAGTAAGTGTGGTGCAATGATGAGAATGAAGTATATCCCCTGTGAGTAGGGTGTGATGAGAACCAGAAAAGACCAAAATCATTCTTGTATTTCTTGAGCATTACTGTTGAGTGAGACTCACGATGTCTGCCGTGCTGGACCTTTCTATTTCTGGATTTATTATTAAGTTGAGGTTCCCTCCCAAGATCAAGCTTGAATCCAAATGTGCAAAAACAGAAGAAAATAGGTGTGAAAAAAGGAGGTAATTCAAAAATGTAAATTGTCAATAGACATGTTAATCGTTATATATCTGCCTGAATGTTGCAACTTTGACGTCCTTCTTTTTGTCTTTTTTTTTCCTTTGTACCGGCAGAATATACCAGTCCAGGGTTTCCCCGTCTCTCCAGCATACCCCTGCGACCTTAATGAGGATAAGCGCCGTAGAAAATGGATGGATGGACGGCAGAGTAGAATCTTTTTCCAAAATGAGTTCATACCGTACTTTCAAGCCAAATGTTTTTTTGTAAAAGTGACCTGGAGGGTCATTCTCTGCCCTTGAAAAAACAAAAACAAAAAAACTTACCATATCATAATGATACTGTGAACATCCAGTAGCACGTTTTGGGATGACTTCTATTTTGATGAAAATATACAGAACCAAGTCAACAATCTACCTCAAGAAGCATTTGTTTAGTCTGTTCTAGCTCAGAGGTGCTTAATGATGTCACTTCTGGAATGAGGCTGAACTTTGAGAGCTAGTTTGCCATTGTTGCAAATTTACTGTTAGAACATAATTACAAACAATATATAACCTAGTTAAGCAAAGTTGATAAATCATGTCAGGCACCCATTAAGGTTGGATTATTTTGTGATGTTTATTTATTGTAATAGTTAACTTTTATTCTCACACTTTATTTCCACTGTGACTTTTCACTGCGACTGTAACTAGATAGCATTTGTGACACAACCTTTTTTTTATTATACCCCCCTTACCTTTTAAAGATAAAAGACTGTTCTAATTTTTTAATGTGCTAATATTGCAAGGTTGTTTGATACAGCCTATAAACAAAAAACAATGTACTTAACTTCAGTGTGCAATTTAAATCCAGTTATATTTACACTTGCATGACTGTTAGGAATGTTATAATGATAATGGAGTTACATATAACGGGGATTACAATGAGGAAATTGAACTGATTGTTTCTCTTTGTATTTCCATTATTTAAAGACATCCATCTTTCCTTTTTCTGTGCCACTTATCCGCATTAGGGTCACGGGGGTATGCTGGAGCCTATCCCAGCTGGCTTTGGGCGAGAGGCAGGGTACACACTGGTCATCAGTCATACGCAAGGCAGACAAACAACCATTCACACTCACATTCATTTTTGGACAATTTTGAGTTGCCAATTGTAACATGAATGTGGGAGGAAACCGGAGTACCCGGAGAAAACCCACACATACACGGAGGAGAACATGCAAACTCCACAACGGAGATTCGTTAACACTTTTATGTATCATTTGTTAAATTATTCTGGAACATTTTTTTGTCATAAGTGGTCAGTTTCTGACTTGTCTCTTGTATGTTTTCCCAGTAGGAAAGGTGTACCATATGTTGTGTCCAGTAAATGTACATTAAAAGGCTATTCTATTCTTCCTCCCAACAGGAAGCCAGTGTCTGGTGGTCTCTTTTCAAACCAAAAGAGTGTGCGGTGGGCGACAAAGGTGACTAAAGCAGTATCACCTCCGAGCATCTACTGTTACATCAAACAAGTCTAATACTTCCTCCCACTCCCCAGTGGAGGCGCTCCTCCATTGTCTGACACAAAAAGACTTCGACACTTTGAATTGGAGCCTTTGATGGATGGCTTTTGAGGTCGGAAAGCCTTTACCGGTGTTCTGTTCCTTCCACTGTTTCAATAGATGTCTCCAAATTGTGTAAAGACCTAAAACAGAAAAGGAAAAAAGGCACTATTAGGCATTGGCTGACTTTGGGAATTGGTTGTTTGAGTTTTTACACTACTAACTGACTAACTGCTTCGTTAACTGGTTAACCTAAGCAAAAGTAATCCTAGGTTTTATTGTTTTCCCATGAAAAGCATGTGAAAATTTGTGATTTAATTTCAACTGGTCTAAGGAGAAATGGAGGAACATTTTGTGGACTGATGAGGGTACAGTTGTTTTTTTTGGGTCTAAGGGCTTCTGTAACAAATTGTTATTTTGTCAAAATGGAATTTTTCACAAAATGGACTAAACAGTTGCCACACGGTGGATGAGTGGGTAGCATGTTGGCCTCATAGTCAGGAGGTTCAGGGTTCGAATCTCCGTTGGGCATCTCTGTGTGGAGTTTGCATGTTCTTCCCGTTCGTGTGTTTGTTTCCTTCCACTTTCCAAAAACATGCATGTTAGGTTAATTGGCGACTCTAAATTGTCCATAGGTTTGAATGTGAGTGTTTGTTTGTCTGCCCAGCTCTGGACTGGCGACCAGTCCAGGGTGTACCCTGCCTCTAGCCTGAAGTCAGCTGGGATAGGCTCCAGCAACCCCCGTGACCCTGATAAGGATAAGCGGCATAGAAAATGGTTAGAAAAATTAAAATAAATTACATTTTTAAAATTCTGGGGCCCGTGAAAAAAACACATTCAATCACAAACATAAAGGTAACAGCTTTTTGGCTTTCAGAAACACAAAGTTCATCCTCAGTTTTGTTTCCTGCTGCATGTTTTCCTCACCTTTCCTCATAAAATAAAATAAAAATCATCATCCATCCATCCATAATTTTGTTCGCCACTTATCCTCATTAGGGTCGCGGGTATGCTGGGTATGCGGGTATTCCAGTTGTCTTTGGGCGGGAGGCAGTGCGGGAGCCATGGCTTGTCGGCCATATTGGCTGGTGACCCTGGACTGGTCATGGCAGACAAGAACTCACACTCACATTCATACCTATGGACAATTTAGAGTTGCCAATTAACCTAACATGCATGTTTTTGGAATGTGGGAGGAAACCCACACACGAACGGGGAGAACATGCAAACTCCACACAGAGATGCCCAACAGAGATTCGATCCCTGGTCTTCCAAATCTCCTGACTGTGTGGCCAACATGCTAACCACTCGCCAAGAAAAAATAGACAAAAAGAAAAAAAAACAATGGCACATGTCGTTCACTTCAAAGAACAAGCTCTAAAAGCTTCTTTCAGCTATCTATTTAGCAAGCTAGCTACCTAGGCTAATAGTTAGCCTATGTTAGGTTTTGTAGACATATTGGAATCAGAAAAAAAAATGGTTGTTTTAAAAAACATAAAAATGTGCACATGCAAACCCTTCATTAGACAGAAACATGCTATTATATGCTATGCTAAACATGTAGTTTGCGTCATAGTGGCAGGTGTACAGCAGTCCCTCATTTATCGTGGTTAATCGGTTTCAGACCAGACTGTGATAGGTGATTTTTTCTATTATATCGATTTTTTTTTGCAGTTACAGTATAGAAAACTTGTTTATGACTTTATTAATAGATTTTATACCATTATCAGAGCCCTGTAGACACACATAGCACCCCTACAGTCACCTTTACACTTCTATTATTTTTTTTAACACCGCATTGGTACAAGATCATCGCAAAGACACAAGAGATGGCCACGGCTAAAAGCATAGCATGCTCACAAGCAAACTAGTTAGTCTCCAATTTATACATTCTAAACTTAAGAAATAGTTTTAGATGAAGTGGAGAAGAAGGACAACATAAGAAGCCAAAAACTTACCAATTCCACACAAAATGGGAGGAGAACTTTTTTTCACTCATGTTGTATTTTAAGGTAATGTAATCAATGGTTTGTGCCATTACTGGCACCTAATGGCCAGAATACTACATATAACCTGTCAATATTAAAAAATTTTTTTACTAATAACGAGCTGCGATGAACCGCGATGTTGCAAGGGATGACTGTACCTCAAACTTGTGCTACCGTTTATATACTGTAGCTGCAGGAGAGGACGAATGTATGAGAATGTTTGATGCAGCTCTTGCTTGCAAGTGTACCACTTGTTTTGGCCTGTGTGTCTATTCATTAGGGACAACAAACAGTTCGGCATGAGTTGTGCATTTAAAAACCAGATGCGTTTGGTTGGTCTTCATTGCAAGCAGGTGCCAAGAATACGGAGTGAAAGTGTGTGTGCATGGCAGCACAAAGAGTATGGCGCCGCTTCAAAGCCTCTGTGACATCTTCAAATGACATGCACATGAAGCCCCGCAGCTCCAACATGTTGATGGTCATGCAGCGGCCGTGCTGATAAGCAGACAGCTACGTCCACACACAGCAGAGCAGTTGACAAGAGTGGAGCAGATGATCTGGATAGAGGAGGCGACCGCAGAACTTGTGGTGAGCTTTTTGTTCTCGGTAATTCCTCACAGACGCTGTTGGCCAGAGAGCTGTGTCATGTTTGTGAACATAGCTGACTGTCAAAGCGCGCTGCAGAGGTCGCACATTAAAAAGATAAATTGCATGCCTAATGAAATTATGCTTTTGATGGAGAATATCTGTCCAAATATTTATTGGTATCAGTTCATCTGACAGAGGAAAAAGCAAAAAAGGCATATAGCCATTGAATGATGACCAGGCTTCAGGTCTGTGAGAGAAGTAAAGGCGGTAGTTGGAAGGAAAAAATGACACATTTAAAAACTCATTATATACAGGACCTGATCAAAATCTTAAGACCAGTTGAAAAATTGCTACAATTTACCTTTTGCACATTTGGATCTTAATAAGGTTTTAAGTAGGGCTACAATATGCAAAAGCAAAGGGGGTGTGTGACAAAAAACATTTGGAACTTGTAAAAAAAATAATAATAATAAATAAACTGAAATAGGTTGTTAATCACCTGATCAAAAGTTGAAGACCACAGGCTATAAAAACCTAAATTTGCTCAAAATTCTCATTTTATGTCAGGAATTCACAAGGTCATGCCCTCCTAATGGCTAAACCTAAGAAGCGTTCTCTTCTTCAACGTGGTCGGATCGTCTAGCTGCATAAGCAAGGTCTCTTGCAGTGTACCATTGCTGCTGAGGTTGGACACTTTAAGACAGTCATTGCCAATTTTTTTTAAAGATTCTGAGCATTATGGAACAAAAAAGTCAAGTGTTACACCCAAAGAAATTACACCTGCGCTGAGCTGGAGGATCCGATTGGCTGTCAGTACACAGGGCGGTCCTCGACCCAAATTAAGGCCCTTACTGGTGCCAACTGGCGCAATAACCATCAGACGGCATCTGAGGTAAAAGGGTTTCAAAAACAAAAAGCATCAAACATGGGACATTGAAAGGTGGAAAAAATTAAAACAGTTTTATTCACTGATGAGAAAAAAATTTACCCTTGCCGGTCCAGATGGCTTCCAACGTTACTGGCGTGACAAGGAGATCCCACCTGAGATGTTTTCTACCCGGCACAGTGAAGGGGGGTCCATCATGATCTGTGGTGCTTTTTCATGGTGGTGCAGGGTCGTCAGACGTCGGCCGGTTACATGCATATGTAGCAGCGGGCATCCCTCATGACTGAGGGCCCTCGTCTGTGTGGTAACAGCTGGGTTTTTCAACAGGACAACGCTGCAGTTCACAATGCTCGCTTGACAAAGGACTTCTTCAGGGAGAATAACATCACTCTTTTGGACCATCCTGCATGTTCCCCTGATTTACATCTCATTTAGAACAATTGGGGATGGATGGCAAGGGAAGTTTATAAAAATGGCCATCATGTCTTGTATAACAACTTCAATAATGACTTAAAGTGTGCGAGAATGTGGAAAGAAAAGTTCTCTTTGACCACATGGTCATTTATAAACAAGTATACTGCACAACACAGCAGCAACAGAACCAAGTTTGTAATAGTGGTAAGGACTAAAGATGCTTGATATTGATTTTTTTCAAATATTGTCCGGCACGTCCAGCACGTCATTATACAGATATCAACCAATACCGATATCCCTTCTTTTAAACTAATGTCTGGTAATGAACACATCATGCTTTAATACTGTAGTGGCACTGGATCCATTTCACAAATTATCTATGCAAGAAACAACTCATAAGATGCATCCTCACTGATGCATCCTATCAGAGATCATTGAGTGTTTTGGGTCTCGCACTTTCATTCACCCTCATCCAGGTGACCCCGCCAGGGTTGATCAAGTGCCACATTGTGCCCCGGTAGCAGTCCACGGATCAACCCTCTTAATCTAAAGCCACCTTGTAGCTTCACTCGCAGATTAAATGGCCTTCTTCTTGGCCACCCCTATGATGGCCAAACAACTGAGGACTTTGCAAAAAGAATGTTTGCTCCAGGATGACCAGATGTGTTGAAGCCTCAGAGGTAACAATCATGTCTGGACAGAGACTTGTTGCAAATGTGTTGGGGGAACCTCTGCTGCTTTCCCAAGTCCACCTGCAACTGCCAGTTATCTGCTGTGTGGAGGAGGCCTGTTGTTAATTGTGGGTGCGCCTGGGGTTTCTCTCCAGATTTAAAGAAGGAGACTGACTTCTTTGGAGCATGACGGTGTTTTGTTAATCACCTGGTCATGGCGCCAACAACAAAAAACAATCAGCCAGAGTCTTTGGGCAGCAACTGAGGAGATGTTCTGAAAGAGATTCTTCCCAAGCAAAGAAGGCAGGAGGGTGTTTTGCTTTTTCCCCAGACATGGAGGTTTGATGACCTTGGAGGGCATCACAGACAGTTTGCACCAGTAAATGCACCCGATGGAATTCTGCCTGTAAGATGTTTGCCCAGGTAATCCTGTCCTGCAGTGCACTCTACCAACTTGTCCATGCGCCCTGCTGAGTCCCACGGTCCTGCTTACTTGCTCTTCATCCACGTCTGCTCGGACCTCTTCCTGGAGTAGATTGTGTCTTTCCTTGCCAAGGATCTGGCTGACCAGGGTTATTGGGATTTAACCACAACCTGCTCTGCCTGACGCCATAGAGCCCATCGGTGCCTTTTGTCTCAGGCGTGACTTTGCCTCTACTGCTTTCCCAGCCTTTCCTTCCTGTCCAAACATCAATGCCAGTTGTTGACACCTTGCAGTCTCTGGAGTCCACGTACTGTAGAGCTTCTCTGGTACATAACACCATGAATTTTTCAGTTAAGCCATTGAATGACAGTTGTACTGACGGGTCTATGTGGTTGTTCTTGAGGAGAAACTCTGTCAGTCTTTGTGAGAGGATGCTGAAAAACACCTTCCCTTCAACACTCAGTAGTGAGATGATCTGAAACTAGATGATTTCTTATGAGTTCTTCTCTGTGGGGAGCAACACTTAGACAGCACACCTCCACTGGGCAGCGACTTTTCCCCTTCTCTAAATCACCTTCAAGATGTTCCACAGGTGCCGTAGTAGTCAATTCTGAGCGAGCTGCCATGATGATCTCCTCAACATCCCTCAGGCTTGACTCCCTCAGATTTAACTCTGTTATTGGGGGGGTGGGGCTGTTGAAACCTTTGTTGAGCTCTGCGGAGGATCATCAGCTTTTTCTGCAGGCTGTTTTATACCAGCAGCAGTCATTCTTCCGTTAAACCAGTGGTTCTCAGTTATTTTCGGTCATGCCCACCATAGGGGACAGAAATGTTTTCACACTGTTTTCAAACCGTTGAGAAACTTATAATATCTGATAATATAATATATCAGTGTTTGTCTGTACTACGCAGACTGAACTTGAAACTGAAACCAGTAAAATGCAACAAAAAGGAGAGCTGTGAAGCTTACAAGTGTTTTCAAGAGTCAAATTGCATCTTATGTATGATAAATCTGGACATAGTGGCAATGTTGGCTGCACTAGCATTAAAAGTACTCCCTGCTTCTCATGGATCCATTTCACAATTTCACCATTTCACATAAACACTGTCAAATAATAAGACAAATACTGCAATATAGAAAAGTGTGGGTCAGAGTGATTCTTGCTGAAGTGTGATATTAGACATATTGAGGGAAGCCTCCTTACTACCTCCTCACATAAAGAACACTTTATGTCATGTTCCATATGACAGCTTACACTTGGTTTTCTTTAGTTTTCACAAGGTGTGTCCCAATACAAAAGAAAACAAAGAAAAAATATATATATTTTACCCAACCTAAAATTGCAACTTTATTATTTGTTTTGTTTCTCATATTACAATTTTTTTTAATTACATGTTTTTCTTTTTTCTAATATTATGACTATTCTCTCTAATGTAATATGTATAATACGTATAATAATTTGTCTTTATTCTTGTAAAGTTAATGCTCTTTTTTCAATTTCAATATTTTTTTATCTTTCTTGTTTAATTGTATTTTTAGGATGTGCCAAGGGCCAATGAAAAATTTCCCCTGGCATAAACCAAGCATGCAGTCAATGTTGGTCTTCATTTCTCCACTTTTTGAGCATATTAAAATGTTTTATTTCATTTTACTTTTCACTTTCCTTTTATTCAACTCACTGCCGAACAGTTAGGAGACATGATGGAGGTTCAAGTTAAACAGTTAACTAAAAACAGCAAAAAGTGACCTTCTTTGAAGCCCAACTATGTCCTGTATTGTTTACCCTAAGTATTCGGCTGCAGAGTAAATGATCTGTTTTTGTTTTTGTACAGTATTATTTATCGGAGTGCACCATAAAATGAGAAAAACCCCTATCTTTTCATCATTTAACTCACAGGCACATGCCGTCAGTTTTCACATGTTTTCTGCTTCAAACCTCCACATATTGATTCACCATACTGCTCCGATTTTAGGGGGTTTTACAGAAGACCGTGCCTTGTGGAGTTCACTGTGAAGCCCCGCAATGACTTAGTTGATAAAGCATTGGGGCAACACCCAGACTGGCTGATAAACAAACTTCTTCTTTTTTCCACCTTCTTCCTGGCTTGCAGATGTGATGACGCAGGAGGTTCAGCAGGTGTTTCCCAAACAAGGGGAAACCCTTCCTGACTCCAGACTGATTTGAGAGTCATGAGAAGATTTTTTTTTTGTCGTGAGTTTTTTTAATGCAACTGACGACGGCTCTTATACTCTATTACGGGAATACCTCAGCATGACATTTAAGATGGATTATGTGCAGGGGAAACCCTGCCATTAGGAGTTGTTTCCGAACAGGATATTGCTTCATGTATTTCACTGGCTAATTTATATCATTTTGTTGGAGATGAGTTTGTATCAGGACACTTTCCTTTGAAAGACCTTCCAAAGTCGATTGAAAAGAAAAAAAAAAGATGCTCAGCGTATGTTTATGGTTAAGAGCCAGAGACTAGCAGGCAATAAAGACAGAAATTAAGAAAAACAGCTGTTTACTGGAAACCGGACTGCAGTCACATACAAACATTCGACCTTTCAACTTAAACGATTATACTAACTCTCAGCAGGCATATGTTTTTTTAAATAATAAATATCCTGTTGCGCTCCATTAGATTTGCATGAATCACCACCAGACACAGAGAAGCTGCAAATTACAAAAACATAAGAATAGACCCTTCATTTATTCAAACCAGAGCCAATAGTGTTGGTATCTTTCCAGCCAATATGTAACAAAATGAATGTCTCTTTTCAGAATCAGAATCAGAAAAACTTTATTGCCATTGTAAGTGAACAATTCACAAACTAGGAACTTTCTTTGGCGACTCAGTGCAACGTAGAATTCTAAGTAAACATATAGTATTAAATAAACATAGAACTAACTAAACATAGAACCTGAGTAAAAATTTGAAATCACTGATAAGTAAAGGCATGAGAGTGTTTTTAGTACAGGTAGTATAAGGTGCCAAAAATACTGTTTATAAAGTGAGCATAGTGCAAATGTTATAAAGTGTTCATGAGTTCAACAGCAGCAGGAAAGAAACTGTTCTTGTGGCGAGAGGTTCTGGTCCGAATGGACCGTAACCTTCTGCCAGAGGGGAGTGGCTCAAATAGTCCATGTCCAGGGTGGGAAGGGTCAGCAAGTATCCGGCCTGCTCGCCCCCGAGTTCTGGAGACGTACAGGTCCTGGAGAGATGGAAGGCTGCAGCCGATCACTTTCTTGGCAGAGCGCACGATGCGCTGCAGTCTGTGTTTGTCCCTGGCAGTGGCCCCGGCGAACCACACTGTGATGGAGGAGGTGAGGATGGACTCAATAATGGCCGTGTAGAATTGCACCATCGTCTGGACAGGCAGCTTGGCTTTCCTCAGCTGCCTCAGGAAGTACATCCTCTGCTGAGCCTTCTTGATGAGGGAGCTGATGGTCTGCTCCCACTTGAGGTCGTGGGTGATGTTAGTGCCCAGGAAGCGGAAGGAGTCCACAGTTGTGATGGGAGAGTCTGTCAAGACGAGGGAGGGGGTAGGGGGGCTTTGGCTCTCCTGAAGTCCACGATCATCTCCACTGTCTTCTAAGCATTGAGCTCCAGGTTGTTGCAGCTGCACCAGGACACCAGCCGGTCCACCTCCTTCCTGTAAGCAGACTCATCATTGTCTGAGATGAGCCCGATGAGGGTGGTGTCATCCGCAAACTTAATCAGTTTCACCGAGTCGTGGCCGGAGGTGCAGCTGTTGGTGTACAGGGAGAAGAGCAGGGGGAACGTACTCAGCCCTGTGGGGATCCCGTGCTGATAGTCCGAGTGTCCGAGACATTCTTCCCCAGCCGCACGCGCTGCTTCCGGTCCGTCAGGAAGTCAGTGATCCACCTGCAGGTGGAGTCAGGCACGTTGAGCTGGGTGAGCTTGTCCTGGAGCAGAGCTGGGAGGATGGTGTTGAATGCAGAGCTGAAGTCCACAAACAGGATCCTGTTGTAGGTTCCTGGGGAGTCCAGATGCTGCAGGATGTAGTGGAGGGCCAGGTTGATGGCGTCATCTACAGACCGGTTGGCTCTGTAGGCGAACTGCAGAGGGTCCAGTAGCGGGGAAGTAAAGGACTTGAGATGAGGCAGAACCAGGCGCTCAAATGACTTCATGACCACAGATGTCAGTGCCACAGGTCTGTAGTCGTTGAGTCCAGTGATCCTGGCCTTCTTGGGGACGGGAACAATGGTGGACAGCTTGAAGCTGGCTGGGACATGGCATGACTCCAAAGAGATGTTGAAGATGTCCGTGAAGACAGGCGCCAGTTCCTCCGCACAGTGTCTCAGGGCGGAAGGAGAGACACCATCTGGACCTGGAGCTTTCCGAGGGTTCTGCTTTTTAAATGTCTTGGCCACATTCTGCTCCGAGAGTGTGAGGGCAGTGGGGGAGAGGGGGGGCTCCAGGGCCGATATGCCTGCAATGTCCATTGTAGTCAGTGGGGTGGGGGAGGGGTGTGATTCTTCGAACCTGGAGTAGTGGGTGTTCAGTCTTTCTGCTAGGTGACGGTTGTCAACAGCGGGGGGGGCTTTGGGTCTGTAGTGTAGGTGATTGTTTGGGCTCCATTAGTCTGGGGTGAATCTATTTCAATAACCTAGTAAACTGGCACTATTTCTTTTTCATTATTGGCCTATGGAGTTCAAGGGATTTTGCTCCTTGAACAAGAGGCCTCCTACAAACCAGCTGCCTAGAGGGCGCCAACAATCGGATGTAGTCCTAGAAGTAACAACAACATGATGGTAAATTGTTGATTGCATCTAGGAAACTGCTGTATGTACAGTACGTGAATACCAACAGCCATTCGCCGAGCTGTTATTTTATGTGTGCCAAACGAAAATTTACAACCATTTTCTGCAGTTTAATTTGTAATTATGAAAAATTTTGAATTTTTTGGAGAGTCTGGTTTTTGAAACTCATATTCGTAACATATCCAAGACGGAGGTGCTCTTCTTTTATTAGAGACGAGCGAGTACACCACTATCTGTATCTGTATCTGTTTAAAGATATCTAAATTACCGGCATCCTTTCCCCATTTGGAGTGGGCGTGGTTTAACGGGAAACATACGTGGCTTAAATCGATACATTCTTTTAAAGTGCCCAAAAAAGTTGAAAAAAACAAAAAGGGGTTATTTTGACCAAAACTCTTTTTTTTCAGAATTTTCCGGATTTATTGTGTTTAAAGGTGCATGCTAAAACATACAATCTACAAAAAAAGGCAAAGCAAAAGAGTGAGTTTAGTTGAACTTTATTGTACTATTTAACAATACACTCACTGTATTTGTAATCACTCTTCTCCCACAAATCCATCTTCTGCACTGAATGGAACCGCTGGGCAATTTCGCCGTCAAACATGCCGGGTTCCCTGTCATCATTTGCGGCCGTCAGTCTCGTTGTCCGTTGGCTGTTCAGCAATAATTTTCGCGAAAGCTCGAACAAGAGTTAAAGCAGATATCTTAGCCCAGGTATCCACTATCCATTCACAAATGGTGGCGTAATTGTCCCGGCGCTCGGCAAAAACGTTGTTTTTGGTATACCTACTGGTGGCATAGCGGAAGTGTACATACGGATACATATGACGTACTGTTCTCTGATTGGTTTATCACTGCCAGGGTAAGTATGACGTAATGTTCTCTGATTGGTTTATCGCTGACAGTTTACATGCTGTACTGCATATTACTCACTGCGTATTAAAGGTAAGAAACTTTTAGAATTTTTACTCATTATATATTCTATTTCAGGTTTTATTGTTACAATACATTTGTCTTACAATACTCGTTATTTATACAGTATTAAACATGCAAAACAGCAAAACATCTTTATAAATATGAGTGTGAATGGTTGTATGTCTTTGTTTGTCTATATGTGCCCTGCGATGGACTGGCGACCAGCCCGGGATGTACCCCGCCTCCCGCCCAAAGTCAGCTGGGATAGGCTCCAGCATACCCGCGACCCTAATGAGGACAAGCGGTATAGAAAATGAATGAATAAATGTATGAAGGTCTTCCGGGTCAGTGGAACGAATTAGCCAATTTACATGTTAAATGTTGTTCGGGTTACAAAAAAATTCATCTCACAAAAATCCTTTTGGAATGAATTAATTTCGTATCCCGGGGTTCCACTGTACTGTATATGCTGACTATAAATTACAAGATTAAATTACAAGTGAGGAAAACTTGTGACTGTTTAGCTTGTATGGTAGCATTGAAATTTGAAATTTGGTAGCATTGAAAACATATTCTTTTATTATTTATTATTTAATTATTCTAAGACTGGTAGAATATATCTATTATAAACATGGATTTACTTACTGTGAGCTTTTCACAGCCGAACATCTTCTGGGTTTTTGACTTTGTGTATTGCCGCACGCATCGGTACTTGTTGTTTAGTTGGCACAGCTGATGGTGGAAGCACCCTGCGGTAATAAACACTCAGTCCTAACTATTATCAAAACAATTTTAATGTATTTCATAACATTACTTCCTGTTTATGTTCTTCTTTTGACATAAGATGTGCGCAGAGCTTGCTAAAGCGAGGTGTTGCGAGATGCCTCACATGATGTTTCCCCCCAAAAATGTACAACTTCCAATGCCTAGCTTCCATATAACAACATATAAGTAGTGTGTTCAGTGGTGAGCAGTAACTATGACCTTTAAACATAGCAGTGTATACTAAGTAGACCATTTTTGCCTGCAGTTAGGATTAGCATGAGCCACAAATAAGAGGCATCAGGTACGGAAAACCGCTCGGGAGGCCTCCCAAAAAATAATGATTTACGATGTGTCTGAGTGGCGTCAACTATAAATACCATACTACCATGACAAACCACTGAATCAATATGGTGCAGTCATATTAGATAATAGCGCCTGTGGGAGTTTAATAACACATTCAGGGGTTTGGTCGTTGCAGATAAATGTAAGCTTAATTATGGCTGCCGCCGAGTGTTGATTAGTTTTGACAGTGATGGTGTTTTAATTGAAGCCAGACGTTACCAGATATATGTGTAAGTACTGTATACACATGCTGCATAAGTGCTCCAGTAATTATCCAGCGTCGTTTTTAGCGTCCGCGTGGAGCTCCAGTGATGTTAAAACAAGTTTTTTCGTTTTATGCTAGTTGCTAAATGTGTCGTACAGGGCAAAACCTGCACTACGTTGGTAGACTATAATTTTCCATAGGCGACTGTGTGTTTATAACCCTAAGTGCCAAATAATTGTTTTAAGTGAGATTCATTCTGCTGCTTGTTTAAAATTTTGAAATCCTCATACTTAGGTAAAGCAATGAAGTTGCTAATGTGACAACTGTGGCAGTAAACGTGTGCATAAAAGTGTGGTTTCCAGATTAGATAATGAGAAAATAACATGCAGCCAAATAGCCGGCTGCCCTTTGACGCCCATGCACAACCTGAAGCCCTATTGTTCCATTGAAAACATCCTGGTCACACCCAAATATATATACATATTATGTCCCTCGTGTGCAGGGTTTTGTCAGGAAGGGCATCTGACATAAAGCTTTTGCCAAATCAAAACATGCGAATCAAACAGAATAAAATGATTCGCTGTGGCGACCCCTGATGGGATAAGCCGAAAGGAAAAGATGAATATTTAAAGGGCATTGTGAGGTAGTTAAAGCTGTTGGATAAAAAATACTTCATGAGGCTGCCTACAGCCACGACTTTTTTTTTCATCGAAATCCTGCTGTTACTTCTTTTTGTAGACCACATACCTGGCCACTGCAGGGGACTCGGCCGTTAGATAAATACTGATAATTGAAGCATCAGATTTTATGCTCTTGATTTAGACCTGGCTGGACATCGCCAACTATTGGCTTGGCATGCAAACTACAAGGTTTTTGGCTGTTTTTGCAGGTGTACAAGGGAACTCTGATCCTCTGTGGCTAATTTATGGCAGGTTATAGGTTATTTAAAGCTATTGCAAATGAGTCAAGTTGCTAGTACTAATTGTCATGCTTTTGTTGCAGGGTCACAGATCACATGCGCAATGGAGTGTCATGTAATGAATATCTTCAAAAGCCCCTGTAGCTTTAATCTGACTTGAAGATCTGCCGTCTTGAAAAAGGTACTTCTTTGTTGTATGTTGCTGTTGGTGATATCATCCCTCTGTGATCACTTGCTATCATCAGCGCGTTGGTGGATTGAATGACCACCGCACAATGCTCCAGTGTCCCCTCCCAACACTTGTAAGTGTGCGGACAAGCACAATTTCCTTCCAGATCTTTTAATCCCACCACATTTGTGACCACTCAGCCTGTTGCCGACTGCAAGACGATGAGGAACATTCCAAACATTTCCTGCCTGCCTTGCTTGCTTGTGTTTTGAACAGGCCCTCGTCTTGTGTAACTATTTCCAGGACGGTAATTACCACTTGTGATGGATCGAAACGTTTATTGGTGGACACAAATATGGGAGGTATCATCAGTAAAGTCTTTGATGCAACAGTAATAAAAAAAAATTGGATTGTAAATATGCATTGTTCTCTCACTGAGGTCAGTGGGTTAGTTAAAACTGCACAAATCCATCAATCATCTCTAAGGACCTAACTTTCATATTGTATCATCCATCACAGAAGACCCTCTTTGTTGAGAACTTACTACATTTACTCAAATTGCACAAGACCGGCACTTGTTCTGGTAGGGGTTATTACCCGATAGAGAGCTGCTTTGTCTTGTTCTTGTTGTGTTCTTTTTTTTGCTTTATTTTTTTTTAAATTGTAAGTCAAATTCCTAGAGTTTTCCTTGATAATTGCATCCAGCACAGGTGATGTTGAGAAAAACCTGCACTTTCCACACTACTGACAGAGTTGAAACCCCCACGAATTTATGTTTCCCTGAGGACCCCTCTTTTCTCTCCAGACACCCACTTTTCTTCATAAAATAATCATGCTGGAATTTCCTCTCTGGGCTTCAGGAGTTATCACGACTTTTTACATCTGTGGCATAAGCAATATCCTCCGAGGTACATGGCTTAACCCCCGAGAGGCCCCTGAGCATCATATTTGTCACAGTACAGCTGAGACAAAAATGTCAAGGACTGGTCACTGGCTTGTGTCCACATGCTGAACCTGCACAAACATAGAATGGTTCACATGAAGTCAAGCCAACATTATTTCTAAAGTGCTGAATAGACCTTACCGGGAAGCCTGAGGAGTATGATCCCACAATAGTTAGAACACACCCTCCGGTCCCCCTTCTTGAAAAGCGGGACCATGCGATTCTGCAGAGTCGTGTCAACCAAGACACGCCCACAGCATCCAGGGCCTAAAGGAACTCTGGGCAGATCTCATCCACCCCCGGGGCCTTGCAACCAAGTAGCTTTTTGACCACCTCGGTGACCTCCGCCCCAGTGATAGGCAAACCCGCCTGAGAGTCCCCAGGCACTGCTTCCATGTTGGAAGGCGTGTCGGTGGGATTGAGGAGGTCTTCAAAGTATTCCCTCCACCGGTCCACAACATCTCGAGTCGCGGTCAGGAGCACACCGTCCCTACCATACGCGGTGTTGACTGTGCACGGCTTCCCCCTCCTGAGACGGTGGATGGTGGTCCAGAATCTCTTTGAAGCCATCCGGAAGTCATTTTCCATGGCCTCTCCGGACTCCTCCCACGTTCTGGTTTTTGCCTCAGCGACTGCCAGAGCTGCAGATCGCTTGGCCTTCCGGTACCTGTCAGCTGCCTCCAGAGCCCAATGGGCCAAAGCGGCCTGATAGGACTCTTTCTTCAGCTTGACGGCATTCCTCACCACTGGTGTCCACCAACAGGTTCTGGGATTACCGCCGTGACAGGCACCTACCACCTTACGGCCACAGCTCCGATCAGCCGCATCGACAATGGAGGCACGAAACATCGCCCACTATGACTCAATGTCCGCTGCCTCCCTCGGAACATGGTCAAAGCTCTCCCGTAGGTGGAAGTTGAAACTCCTTCTGACAGGGGACTCTGCCAGACGTTCCCAGCAGACCTTCACAATGCGTTTGGGTCTGCCAGGTCTGAACGGCATCCTCCCCCACCATTGAAACCAACTCCCCACCAGGTGGTGATCAGTAGACAGCTCCGCCCCTCTCTTCACCCGAGTGTCCAAAACATGTGGCCGCAAGTCCGACGACACAAGCACAAAGTCAATCATCGAACTGCGGCCCAGGGTGTCCTGGTGCCAAGTGCACATGTGGACACCCTTATGCTTGAACAAGGTGTTCGTTATAGACAATCCGTGACGAGCACAGAAGTCCAGTAAGAAGACACCGCTCGGGTTAAGATCAGGGGGGCCGTTCCTCCCAGTCACACCTCGCTGTTGATTCCAATATGAGCGTTGAAGTCACCCAGCAGAACAAGGGAATCCCCCAAGGGAGCACTCTCTGGTATTTCCTCTAAGGACTCCAAAAAGGGCGGGTATTCTGAACTGCTGTTTGGCGCATAAGCGCAAATAACAGTCAGGACTCGTCAAACCACCCGATAGCGTAGGGAAACTACCCTCTCGTTTACTAGGTTAAACTCCAACGTGCAGGCTTGGAGCCAGGGGGCAACAAGAATTGCCACGCGTCGCCTCTCATTGCAGGCAACACCAGAGTGGATAGAATTCCAGCCTCTCTCGAGAGGACTGGTTCCAGAGCCTTTGCTGTGCGTTGAGGTGAGTCCGACTATATCTAGCCAGAATTTCTCCACCTCACGCACCAGCTCAGGCTCCTCCAGGATCGGACCGCCAAGGTCTCTGCCTCCGGCCGCCACCCAGCTTTCTTTGCACCCAACCCCATTGGCCCCTCCCACGAGTGGTGAGCTTATAGGAGGGGGGACCCACGTTACATTTTCAGGCTGTGCCCGACCGGGCCCCATGGGTGCAGGCCCGGCCACCAGACGCTCGCCATTGTGCCCCACCTCCAGGCCTGGCTCCAGAGGGGGACCCCGTTGACCCGCGTCCGGGGGAAGAAAAACGAAGTCCATTGTTATTGTGCATCATTGGGGTCTATTGAGCCACTCTTTGTCTGGTCCCTCCCCTAGGACCTGTTTGTCATGGGTGACCCTACCAGGGGCATGACAGCCCCTGACAACTTAGCTCCTAGGATCATTGGGACATGCAAACTCCTCCATCACGATAAGGTGGTGGCTCAGGGAGGAGATTACAAAAGCTTGTAAAATTGCAACTTTTTTCTTGTTACAATACGACTTTTTTCTCTTAATATTTTTACCTAATTCTGTTTTTTAATTTTTCAATGATTTCGCCTTTGTCTTATAAATCTCCTTCTTATAAATATTTTGACTTTGTTCTTGTAACATTATAACTTTTTCCACAACCTAATTTTCAAAAAATAACAACTTCATTCTTTGTTTTGTTTGTTTATCATAATAATATGAATTCATAATAATACTATATATATCATAAAACATGTATTTCAACTTTATGCTACTAAAACAAGATTATTTTTTCTTTATTATATATTAAACTGTATATTGTTATGTAATCCTCATAAAATGATTACTTTTTCTTGAGGCAACTAACAACATTACAACATTTTTGTCTTAATATTTTACTTTATTCTTATAAAATTTCTGCTAATGAAAAAAAAATATTTTTTTGGGGGGGGGGTTGTTCAATTATATTTTTAGAATATGCTGGGGGTCAATAAAAATGGTTGTTGGCCCCCGAGCCACACTTTGGACACCACTGGCTTTCACAATGTACCATGCTACTCACTTTTGGGCAGCAAAGGCAAGCAAAACTTGAGCTTAACTAAGACTCAGAGTGGGGCAGCTATCTGCCTCGACCAGCTGGTTTGATATAAAGAAAAAGAGCAAAGGGTTTCTCAGCCAAGTTGAAGCACGTTCCTGCTGTGCGTGTTTTCAATTTTTCAGCAATTTGTATGTTCTAACAGTGATAAGTCAAGCCTGGCAAAGTTGTTCAAAGAGCGGCAGATTGCTTTCATGTGACTTCAACTTTTAATGAATCAACAAGAAACTAAAGGACCGCTCGCAAAAACCACCTGTTCAATTAGGTGAGGGCTTATCTTGGTGGTGCATGATGTCATCTCTACGGCCCTGCTACATTTATAGCAGTATAGTCAATGTTGCTTCCAAGATGTTTTCAGCACGTGTCCTCTGTTGCATTTGTTGTTATCTCAGGACGACGTGTGTACAGGAGTAATGACATGTCTAAACGTCTTGTGTTAGTGTGTCAGGAAAACAAGCCAGCATCAATAAAAAGGCACGGATAAGACAGGCCATTCCTGCTAAGACAATTTGAAGCTGCTTTTCAACTGGAGCAGTTTCCCATCGTTGTCAGCATTGGCGTACAGGGAGCAGCCTGGATACAGGCAATACACATCTGAGCGCCAAAACAATGTCTTAATGGACCATCCATCACTAGCTTCACATCAGCCATCTTTGATCAAACAACATTGGCAAATATTCACATATGTTCAGTTCTTCGACTGTAAGTCTGAAGACCAATCACAGTGAGGCTGTCTTGTTGTGATCTATTATCATCTAGACTTGTATTGTTTTTTTTTCTCCTCAGGACAAATGGTTGCTCTCTGCAGTAGAAGTCTCACATTTGGCACCAAAGACAAAGCTGTCTAATAACATCTTTCCACGGCAGGACAGAAACATAACCATAGCATGCTTTTTTTTTAGCTACCGTTTCTCCGTTTCTTAGTGCCATCTGGGGGGGGGTTGGCTTGGGTAGCCTACACGACTCTCTCACTGTCTGTTGAAAAATAAGAATTTATGTTTGAGTTAGGCCGCACGGTGGCTGAGTGGTTAGCACATTGGCCACACAGTCAGGAGATCTGGAAGACCTGGGTTCAAATCTCCGTTGGGCATCTCTGTGTGGAGTTTGCATGTTCTCCCCGTGCGTGTGTGGGTTTTCTCCGGGTACTCCGGTTTCCTCCCACATTCCAAATACATGCATGTTAGGTTAATTGGTGACTCTAAATTGTCCATAGGTATGAATGTGAGTGTGAATGTTTGTTTGTCTATATGTGCCCTGCGATTGACTGGCGACCAGTCCAGGGTGTACCCCGCCTCTCGCCCAAAGTCTGCTGGGATAGGCTCCAGCATCCCCGTGACCCTAATGAGGATAAGCGGTATAGAAAATGAATGAATGAATTTTTGAGTTACAAGAGTGCAATGATAATACATACACAATAACAGTAATAATATCCTCTTTTTGCCAGGCATAATTCATATGGCTCAGTCATTCCCTCCTTTTCTTGTTTTTTTAAATATGTAAACAAATAATAAAAAAATACATTAAATAAATGCTTTCATGGAACAGACATTTTTATCTATTAACATTTTTCCTCAGACAGTGGTCATTTATCTACAGACTTATTTTCTTCTGAAAAATAATGACATATCTTTTTTTAATAATAATTTATAAAAATGTGGGGGTTTACAAAAAACGCTCAAAATATATTTTCATATTTTATTTCTGTGTTTATATCTAAAACAAAAACAAATAATAAAAAATTAACTTCAGAGATACTTTTCATGCAATTACTTTTTGCAATTAACGATACACATTTTTCATTCGATACAGTATTTTCATTCGATACAGTATGTGTGTGTAGTAGTAGTAATTTGGAGCTTTGTGGGTTTTTTTTAACATATGCATGTTTGAATACTGGTACCAATGGTACAAAACAGCATCTCTGTCACGTAGACAGAGATGCACCAATGACCAGAGATTCACCAACACCAATAAAACTATATTGATGCTGCGGAGACGTAAATTAATTTAAAATTCCAGCAAGAACATGAAAAGATGCCACCAGCCTAATTAATGATGTTGAGGGAGAGAAAGGGAATTAGGCTAATGCATGGAGCGATGCTGCACTTCGTGGAGGTCTGCTACTTGAAAAGGGCGCTGATTTACACAAAAGTTGCAGAGGGACCGAGTCCAATTAACTGCTAATAGCTAGCTTGGCAGCCACACACACCACTCAGCTCATTTTCGCTCTTATGTGCATGTCATGTTGTTGAGTGATTTTCAGTTCGCTCGCAATAGTTGCTAAAATATATTTTGGCACTGTGGTGGTTTGGTCTTAAATTTTAAAGCTGTCCTGGGAATCTCAGAGGGGACTCCCCAAGGGAGTCGTTGGGGGCAGATGTGAAGCATGTTTTGTTCCTCCGTCGCTCCACAGATGCTACGGACGTTGAGGCTCTGAATCGAGCCTTGAGAGACAGACAAAACGTCTGTGGTCAGCGAGGAAGCGGCGGCACAAAGGGATGAGCCTGTCCTGAGGCAAGGAGGGGGGGAAAAAAAACATTTCCGCTACTTTGAGACAATGTGAAACTGGAAACCTGCTACGTTTAAGCCCCCTGTGAAAATCTGGACTGACTAATGGACTTTGATTACTTAACTGAGTTGAACTAAATCATACAAGGTTTGCACATTGCATACTGTATGTGGTTAGCGGGTGCACAATGGGAATCGAACCTGCTACCCCCTGGTCACTAGTTTTTAAAATATGCATACAAAGTTGCACGTGATGCAAATGTCAAAAAATGTATTTGCATGTTTTGCTTTTTCTTTGGCTTTTTGCAACACTTATTCCAAAAGAAGGAATAGTCTCAACAAGAGATGTTAAGAGAAGAAGAATATTCAGAGTATACAACTTTTTTCTTGTAAAATTATGGCTTTCTCAAAATCTCAAAATCTCAGATGTTTTTTTATTTGGTCCTAATACTGCGTTACTCCGACAATAAAAATAATTAGATATAATTCATGAATAGTATTCATAGATTATAGAGTATTTAAACCATACTACATAGTGTTCATTACTTCCGCAGTTCAGTCTTGGTATTAAACATTTCTATTATAAATGAACAAAAATTAATTGAATTATAAATGAACAAAGGCGATTATTGAACCACATAAAAAACATAAGCCACTGTAAGATATTTTTCAATGCATTATTAAATAATAACAAATAACTATAACAAGTGAGTTTAAAAAAAAAATGGATTTAGTCACTACAAATGCAGTGAGGACTTTTTTGTATGTACAGTATATTCATCTTTTTGCTGAGTTATTTTATCCAGAATTTGGATAATAAACATGAAAAATACAGTTTTACATGCTGCTGGACGCGTCTTGCCAGGTAGGAACAACAGCGAATCAAGGGGGGACAGTCAGCTGATTTATGCAATGTGACGTTTGTGACTTGGAGTATCATTAGTTTTATAGCGGTATCGAATCGAGACCGCAGTTCAATACACAAGTAGCAAATTCAAAGCCCAGGGGCCAGATGTGAATAATATTCATATTTATTAACAGTCACAATTAGTTCTTTGGGGGCAGCCATAACTGTAAAGTGGCACTCGAGTTGAAAACCCCCAAGATACATTATTTATTGTGTCCCGGCTCATTTTACATAAAAAGTTCACTTTTTAACTTTATGCATGAGAAGTATAGGTGTATTTGGCCACTCTTGTAATGTATTAATAAGTCTATTGCACAACACAGCAGCAAAAGGACCAATGTTGTTGGTATCGCTGAGGAGTTTACCAACATCTCAGAAATGTAGCCAACATTACAAAAAAAGTGCACACACAGCTAAATAAAGCAATCAGTGGCGATTGCTCTAAGACTGCAAGGGAAGCTGAGCTTCCCCAAAAATGTCCAGAAAGGAGTGGTAAAATATGTATTGCTTTGTGTACATTTTATCGACTTAATATGCGCTAGAATAGCTTCATGTTTTGTTCAGAATCAGCTACTTATCACAGGTAACTAACACCACTTCCTTCTCATTAATCCCTGCAGCACCACAACGCCTTTACACATTCTACCGGCATTCTATTCTATTGTCTACTGGCTTTGACGGGAAAGCGTAGAGTGGGTTGTTTCATTGTGCAAAACCGGACAGTCATTGGATAAATGCTGGGCTTTCCCGCCCATCGGACGCCCAGCATCACTGGGAGTCTATGGGGCAGTGGTCTATCCAGGAGGCTTGGGTTCTGCGTTATGATTAGATGATCCGTCTGAGGCGGAATACCTTTTTTACTGACTGTGAAATGAGCAAATGAGCGATCTTGAAGGCACGCTGTAATTTCCTTCCCCAACGAGCAGTGGAAAAGATGGCTATTTGGTACAACACGGTCACAGATATTATTTTTTTGAAAGGGAACGGATATATATATAATATATTATAGTAATTAAGTAAGACCCCAGTCCCCAGTGGTTAATTGGTTTTGTAGACCACGGACAAAGTGACTATAGGAGACATTGTGGTTAAGTGAACTGAGAGTGAGTTGAGTGAATTGAGAATTTATTGTTTGTCTACTGATTATTTATAAGCACAGATGTGTAACTGTATCTGCCTTACAAATTGACAAAAGCAATTTATTCAGCATTCTCACTATTGTGTTACGTGCTTGTAAAGTTCATCTTATTAAATACAAAACATTAAAGTAAGGCACTGACTAAAAGATCATCACTCAACCGTCATGAAATAGTTTGGTTTGCAAAACTATGCACTTAAACGATTTTCTGTCTTTGTGTGTCCCACTACACTACAGCATTGTTGTTGTCGTGCTTTGACCACATAGACATTTGTCATGTCATTTCATGCGTGGTTCGACTTTTGTCTAGAGCTCTACTAAAGTACACTGATGAGAGAAATGCATGTTTGATAGGCCCAAGATAAAAGAACCCTATCATTCTTAGTGTATGAGACGTTGACAATCCGCTTTTTGCTTGTCGGCATCAACTTTGTTGTGTTTTCTACTTGGCCTCTTCAATCAGCACGTCACTTGTGGCTCATCATTTATCACAAAATATCCTTTTGTGTGTTTCATCAAGTTGGACCTCCCAACTGTATTGATGTATAAAACATGACGCAAAAATGAAAGCCTACAAACGCCCTATTTTGGGTAGCGTTTTCACCATCCAAACAGGGGTTTATTCTTTTCAAAAAACAACCTTTGAGAAGAGTGAAAAAAAACCAAATCAGTAAAGTATTTAAACATTCATTCATTCATTTTCTATACCGCTTATCCTCTTTAGGGTAAGACATCATATTCTAGTGACCCAAACAAAAGATGTGTTTTTTTCAAGAAAAAAAAACAACTTTAAGAGTCAGAGCTTTTTTCCCTGTCTCTCACACATGTCAGTGACCTGGAGAGATACACAGCTGGGAAGAAAAAGTGTCTCAAAAGTCTTTAGGTGGACACCGGGGCCTCACCCTAGAACCAGGCCCTGGGCGGGGGTTCGCAGGTGTGGGCCTGGTGGTCGGGCCTTCACCCGAGTAAGATCTTGCTTGTTCACAAGTGAGGGAAGGTTGGAACATGAGGTCACTGTAACGGACAGTCGTGGTGAAAAGAGAGCTGAGCCCGAAGACCTCACCTATGGTCATGAGCTTTGGGTTGTGACCGAAATAATGAGATCCTGGATACAAGCGGCTGAAATTAGTTTCCTCCGTAGGATGGCTAGACTCACGATAAGATTGGTCATTTGGGAGGAGCTTAGAGTAGAGCCGCTGCTTCTTTACATTGCCTCCCTGGTGAGGTGTTCCGGGCATGCCCAGCCGGGAGAAGGCCCCGGGGCAGATTTAGGACACACTGGAGGGATTATGTCTCACAGCTGGCCTGGGAATGCCTCGGTGTCCTCCCGGTGGAACTAGAAGAGGTGGCCAGGGACCAGGAAGTCTGGGCTTCCCCACTGAAACTGCTGCCCCTGCGACCCAGACCCAGATAAACGGAAGGAAATGGAATGGAGTGGGAGTCAGTTGCGCACATCTAAGCATTAGGATACATTTTTATTGCAATCTGACAGTTTGTTCACTGATGTTTAAAACAGGATCTGACGAAAAAGAAAATGTTGTCTTTAAAAATATTTAATCAAGTAATAATAATAATCTTATTTTCGAATTAGTTCTGTTTCCAACTACACCAATATAGATACAGATGTCCCAGAATAAATAGACACAATAAAAGCTGCTTATGTTGGCACATTGTAACGCAGAAGTAATGGACATCAACGTAAAATAATTTAGTGTAAATAAAGGGTGACCAAACATCTTGTTTTCCCAGGTCAAGTCTTGTTTTCACGTCCTGTCCTTGTTCTCTTGGTGGGGGTTTTTTAGAAAGTGATAAAAATGGCCTGGTTTTCATGGGGTCATTTAATTAACCAGCATTAAAGCACTTTGCTGCATGTGACTAATTCCTGAGAAACTGCCATTTTTGAGTTATTGTTGCAAAAATAAACATATGCACGAAATTTTTTATCTGATGTTTGTGGAGTTGAGGTCTAATAAAATGGACGTCATGCACGTCATGACGTCATGTTTGAAATTCCCAAGTTCTTGAAAGTTCATGGGGAACATTTTTCCTAAAAATATTAGTTCAATTCAAAAAGTTGACAAGCATTTGACTTTAATAATGCATTAACGCAGTGGTTTTTTAACTGGGGGGCGTGCCCCCTAGGGGGGGCTACCATGCATACTTTTCATTATAACCGTATTTTTCGGAATACAAGCCTCTACTTTTTTCTCCCCCTTAGAACCCAGCCGATTTATTAACGAAGCGCCTTGTTTATGGATTTTTTTTGCCGCTTTGGGTTTGTTCAAATTATCTACTGTCTTGGCGTGTGTGTCCAACAACACTCTTAAGTTTCCCTGTGTCAAGTGTCTGTGTGTATCCGGGTGCGCTCAGAGTACGTTGTTCAACGTAACGTCCCGGATCTTTCTCAGCGAGTTGGACGTGTCCCGGTGGTCTCTACACGACGAGTCATATAAATGCCGATATTCCTGTACTTTAGCTATCTAGATTTAATCTAATGTTCTAAGGTAATGTTCTTATTGTCATATGCAGCGGTACCTTGGCATAGTGTCCCAACTAACGAGTGTTCCTTAGATATGAGCCGTTTCGCCTCTTATTTTTGCTAGAAACTGTGATCTAAAACTGGGGTTACAAGCTGCTTGGCTGACGTCAAGATTGGCGGTAAATAGCGTTAGCCGTGCTAGCTAGTCTAGCTAGTAGAAATATCAAGCCACCGGGAAAGATTTAAACACCTCAGTAAAGCATACGTACAATATAGCAATATAAGTTATCTTATTTATTAAGTATCATGTAAAACTATGACAAGAACAACCTCAAATTAAAAGGACAAAATGAATACAGAGCCACCATCCAGCAGTGTATTTATCTTCCAGAGAGGTGCACAAATGTGCACATTAGCACTCAATAAGGTCATCAAATCTTACCTTCATGCATTTCCACATAGTATCAGCATTTGGGACCAAATATGAGGTGAATTAAGGTACATTGGGGAAAATTACAGTATAGTAGCCTATTTGTGTGAGGGGGAACGTTAAAAGCTCCGTTCAATGACCGACAACCAATGTAGGACAAATCGCCGCTCGCATTAATCATTAAAACACTGGGCATTTGTAATTGTATATTATTTTTTTATTAAAATAATGACCCATACTTACAAAGCTGACATTGGTATGTAATTTTATGTAGTTATCGTAGTACAGTTTAGTGCGTATCAAATCGTTTACCACAGAGATTTACATCCCTACTTATGATAGATAAAAAGCTTATTTCTATCTGTGATTAAATGCCAATTAATTGAGTTAACTATGGGAAATACTTGATTAATCGCAATAAATATTTGAATCGCTTGACAGCCCTATTTCTGTCTCATTCTGTTTTTGGAATCATTTTTTTTAATAGCAACAATTCTATCATACTTTAAATGTATTGGAATTATAGGCCTTTTTCACTAAACCTGCAGTATAATTTGATTAGGTCATTGACTGTCCTGGTTTTCCGTAATCAGAATATAACCTAATTTAGTCATTGTGTAGAAGTATTTTAACAATTTTTACCATGAACCCAATGATCACTGACTCAAAAAATAGATTTCAATCCACTTGAACAACGTGGCTCCAGCAATAATAATCCAATAAATGTAATAGCCTCGCAGAGGTGTAATGACTTTCAACAGACAAAATTATAAGCAGATGAAAGGGATTTTTCAACTCAGGAGTCAAATGTGCCCTATTGTGTCAGGAGTATTTATGTGCTACAGCAGTGTTGCCTTGGTGAGGTTTTATTATGACGTGTTGGCACATGAACGCACCACATCATAAAGTCCATATGCTCCTTCAGGACACATTATATTTGACACTGTTGGTGGGTGCGTGTTTCCTTCTTGCTGCAAACTACCTTTCAAGGGTGTTTTAGAACCTAAGTTCCCTAAGTGGGGTACGTGTACCCCCAGGGGTACGTCAAATTTTAAAAAGGGTCACGTGAATAAAAACTAAAAACAATTACCGCCTAATACTCACAATTACGAGTGGACCTGAATGCCTCACGATGCAAAGAGAGCTGAGAAAAAGTAAGTTGGAGCATGACATTGTTCGTTGCTCTGTGTGCGTCATATGAACAAATAAGTAGGTTTTATGATTATTTTGTGCATTAAGAGTGTTTCAACTAGAAGATTTCATTTATATTTGTCTTCCAATCCAATCACAGCGAGGAAAATCTGTCACTGTGAATGAGCATTATTGTTGGTTGTGGCCTATTTTGTTGTTTTACTTCGCATACTGCTTTATCATGATTGCTAACATTCCCCTTCAATTTTGTTTTAAATTATTGTTAACACCATGACTTAAACCAGCGTGATGGTGGCTGACAAATGAATGATAGCATTAAAATTAGAAAACCATGGGCTGTCTTAATTTTAAATTTCATTTGTGGCTACCCTTAGAAGCTGTGGTAAAAAGCTTTGAAAAACACGCCAATATGCATGAAAAACAGCTATTATCAAAGTTACAAAGTTAGTAAACACTAGATAAACAGTCAATGACTTATGAATGGGGATGTTCGATAATATCCACCGACAGATACATGCCCAATATTGGCATAAAAATGTAATATCGGTAGATATCAGTATTAAGTTTTTCCTCTTAATGAAACCCATTATAAAAAATGCTGTGTATAGGCCAATGGGCACCCGTATTACTGCCGCGCTAATTATGACCTCATCAAACTGCATCTTAAGAGTGTAAACAACCGTGGGTGACTAGTATCAAGCTTGCTTGCTCTGTACCTGACTAATGTTATGTCTGTGTTGTCTCCTTTGGATATTAAACTTGCAATTTGCAATGACTGCAAACCGTTGGTTATTCGAGGCGTAACCAAGACGGAAAATCACACTGAATAACTAGCCCTTTTGTATCATGCAAGACGCCGAATACACTAAACTTTGGTAGTTTGCTAGTTATCTACGCTTTGCCACACCCAATCGCAAGTATTTCTAGGATGTTTCACAGTGTTGTACAATGTTGTTTAGAGCCACATTGAGAAGCAAATTGTTGATGCTGTATCCATTAGCTTCACAACAAATATCGGAATCGGAAGTTGAGAATATCAGCGTTGCATATACACAAAAAAGCCAATATCAGACATCCCTATTTAATTTTAATTACTTAATTGTTATTGTAAGTCCTGAAAGTGCCCTTGCGAAAATATTAATGCCGGCCATGTTTTTAAACCAATCTTGCTCAAATTTTACAAATTTTTGCTTGTCAGGCCCCTAAAAGTGTGTACCAA
The DNA here is from genome assembly GCA_024372805.1 of Oostethus manadensis. Lineage (NCBI taxonomy): Eukaryota > Metazoa > Chordata > Actinopteri > Syngnathiformes > Syngnathidae > Oostethus > Oostethus manadensis. The sequence goes on along the minus strand of QODF01000163.1, from coordinate 488,372 downwards.
ATTTTGTGGGGATTCGGCTAAACATTGGGGGTTTTGTTGAGTGCATTGAACTGTGTCAGAAATTTCAAGTCAATAAGTTTAATAGTTTAATAGTTAACTAGTTTAATAACAGTGCTGCCATATAGTGTAGAGAGTTTTGAATTGCCTAGACTAGAGGAAGACCAAAGAGGAGGTTTATGGATGTAGTGAAAGAGGACATGAAGTTAGTTGGCGCAGAAGACAGATGACAGAGTTAGATGGAGGCAATTGATTCGTTGTGGCGACCCCTAACGGGATAAGCCGAAAGGAAAAGAAGAAGCTGCCATATAGTGTATTCATCATAATAATAGTAGTAGGGTTGCATATTTTAACCGGTTGTCACCCTTTTACGTGCAGCGGTTCAGGAGTAGTGTGGTGGAAAATTTACATTAACACCGGCGGAGAGAGGAAATTAACTGCTCAACGACAAATTTTTCTTCTATCATATTTATTCTGATCAGAGGTAGAAGACAATTGAAGCTCTCTGAGAGTCTGCTGCAGGACAGAAACATAGTAATACAGACATTATCAGGACTTTATCAGGTACGAGGACGTATTCTGGGTTAATCAGCAAATCAGTCTGACACAAATCTGTATTAGTAGATTTACAATATTTGTTCAAATCAAGTGGCTTAGTGCTAAAATATTTCCATCACTAGTAAAAAAGTTACACCATGGAGTGTCCTATTTTTTTTTCCACAGGACGGTATTTGAACAATGTGAGCACTATTTTGTACACACTATTTAGAGACCAAAAGTAGTCCCACAGCGTGTTTTTACTGCTGATTAAGTCCATCATGAACAATTCCCCAGTCGGGTCCCTCAGGTTCTGCTTAGTTTATTTATTTGTGCTTCGAAACCAGATCAAGGATAAAGGAAAAGACCGTTTAGGAGCCCATTTGCTTCAATCAATGTTTCTGCAGCACATCCGGGCCTACATGATCCCTTGCGAAGTGTGGACGAGAATCTTCAACACAAACCTGCATTCAGTCAGCTGATTTATCCTGCGATTGTAGGCCTCCGTTGTGTCACCGCTGCTCCTGGTCCACATCCGTATTGTTACCAGGGCCCTTGAGTAATTACTGCAATTTGGGATCAAAGCTTTGACCACGTCCAAGACAAACAGGAGCAGTACATCTGATGCCATGCCGGGAAAGAGAGATGGAACACTACATGGGTCAGTCACAGGTTTATAATATCAGCCTTGCGAACTCAGAGTGAACTGTTTCATTGTTCATAGGATGGAGTCATTCTCCAAACCAAATCTTGGTGTAAATGACTAAGCTGCGCGAATCCTGCTCGGCCCTTTTCTGACAACACAACCTAAAAACAGACCCTAACAGCTCGTGTGTACATATGGAGTAATGTATGTCTCTGTAAAACAAAAGCAGATGAAGGTTAGGCTGGACTTGGAAGCTTCCAGAAGTACAAGCGAGCCGACATCTGTGTACACTGAAGGGGTCTCGAACACAGCCAGAGCAACACAGCATAGATCTGAAGGCTGCAGGAGGTCAAGCTGACTCAAATGCTGAGGCATCCTTCATCCGTCCTTTGTGCTGGCAGGTTTACTAAAGGAGTGCTGATATACAGGATCGTACAGGCTTTGAGATGTCATGCAAGTCTCTAAAGTCTTTAGGAAGGACTCCGTGTTCTTGAGAAGTCTGAGTCCAACTGTCTAATTTTGGGCTCAAGTTAAATCTCAAATCTTTGTGTTTAGGCCAACACTGGTTTAGCTGCAGTCTAAATCTCTGATATGGCAGCTTAAATCCAAGCCTTAAATCTTAGAACGGTAGTTCGAATTTTGATCTCAAGTTCGCACTGCTCTCCAGCATTTGTGCGTCAACCCACTTACGTTAACCAAAACTTCATTATACACTGCCTGGCCAAAAAAAAGTTGCCAACAAAAAAAAGGTCAAACTCTAATAGTTCGTTGGACCACCTTTAGCGTTGATTACGGCACGCATTCGCTGTGGCATTGTTTCAGTAACCTTCTGCAAGGTCACAAGCACATAGGATCTTGGGGAGTGCGCATGCTCCATGGGGGTGTGGTAACAGGGTTTGGTGTGCGGGGTGTGTAGGGGGGGTGGAGTGGACAGGGCTCTGTTAGTAGGGCTCTCTGCAGGCGCCTGCCTCTGGCGTCAGGGTGGGCAATGGCCCATGGCAGGCTTCTGGCTTCAGGGGCTTGGGGGCGGGTGCCCTGCTTGCCAGGAGCTGGCCGGCCCCCGGCGGGTGTTCTGGCGGTTGGCGTCCGTGCGCCCCCTGTGGCCCTTGCTCGGCTTCCGCGTGGCATCCGGCCAAGTCTCCCTTGCACCTCTTCGGAGTGGCCTCTTGGGGTGGCGGGGTAGGACCGTCACCTTTCTGGGGTGCCTGCTGGGTGGCCGGGCTCCGGCGTCTTCCTAGTCGGACCCTGGCTTTTGGAGGGAGTGTGGTTTGGGATGCATGGCTGTGTTCACCACGTACATCTCCTCATTCTCTGTTTCACTCTGATGCAGTCATTCTGTCACTGCAGAGTAATGTAGATTTAATGTAGATTTGTTGCAGGTGTCAACTGGATGGTCATTGTTCATGAGGTTCTGTTTTCCTAGTTTTTTTAATGTTTATTATTATTAGTACGTATGTATGTATGTGTCTATATACATATGCACACAATGTGTATATGTATGTATGTACTGCATGGATATATGTATGTGTGCAGTGTGTGTATGTGTATGTATATGTGTATATATGTATGTATATGTATATATATATATGTGTATATATATATTTTTTTTTTTTTCCTCTCTCTCTCTTTTCCTGTATTTTTGCTCATTTTGCTCTGTGACTGTTCTGGTTGTTGTTGATATTGTGGTTATCATGGTTGTTATTGTTTGTAATATGGTTGAAATATAGATATATGGAGGATCTTCTGCATCCTTTCCTATATCCACCCATCCCACCACCCACCTATCACTTTCTTATGTCAGGTCCAGCATCGAAATGTGAAAAGAAAAGAAAAGAGAAAAAAAAAGACAATTATGTTTCATGCTCCGTGAACCACTCTTTCACAATTGGAGCCCGATGAATCCCGGCATTGTCATCTTGGAATATGCCCGTGCCATCAGGAAAGAAAAAAAATCCATTGATGGAATAACCTGCTCATTCAGTATATTCAGGTAGTCAGCTGACCTCATTCTTTGAGCACAAAGTGTTGCTGAACCTAGACCTGACCAACTGCAGCAACCTCCTACCTATTTGCTTAGTTAGATCCGGGTGGCGACTTTTTTTTGGCCAGGTATTGTTGCAATTTTCTTGGCTATGTGGCTTATTTGGAGTTGTTCTGTTTCAATTTTACTGTACCGCACTTGAGTTTTGATCTGAACACTCACAAAAGAACCAGACTTATGATTCAAATATCAAGTCCCAGGGATTAATCTGTAAGTCATCAGTATTTTCACCTAAGGCCAAGTCAATAGTTTGTAGGTTTAATCCAAGTCTCAAATTTTAGATCTTGAGGTCAAGTCTTCAGTCAGGTTAGGTCTCTGGTTTTTATGCCTAAGGTCAAATCAAGTCCTGAATATCTGAGCATAACCTAGAGCTTCTGCTTAATGAGTTTGACGTTAAACTTTAATTTCAGGATACATTTCTGGCTTTTGAGGTCTAATCACATCCCAAATTTTGGCACAGAACCCAGAGTCTGCAGTCTGTGATCTTAAAGTATTTTGTTGCTCAACTTCTGGTTTCAAACATTACAAGTTGGATTCAAGTCAAGCTCGGGGTCACTCCTCCAGTCCTAGAGTCATAGTGACTACGTTTACATGTAGTCACTATTCGGGTTAACATCAATATTCCGGTTTCTGAAGCATTTAGAATAATCCGTTTACATGAGTGAGCAAACAGGGTTTTTCCTGTATACATGGTATTTGTAATCAGGATATCCATTTCAAAACAGGGACGTACGGACGTCTCGGTGGATGGAGAGCGTCATGACGCAATTTGCGTCCCTTCCGCTTCTTCATCCTGTGTACAAATACAACAACAGCAGCAGCACGGCGGATAACAAACAGCCCGGGACGGTAACTCGCTTTTGTTTGCGCTTTGGTGCTGGTACTGACCCACCACTGATACATGACACTATTCTCTCACACTTTCTTCATTGATGAAAGGCATGAACATGAAGAAATACGTGTCCCACTTCAAGATTGAGAGAGCGAGCAAGCAAGAGAAGGGACAGTGGATAGATTTAAGCTACTGATTTATTACTTGGCATTGTAATAAGCCGTTTTGAGGGTTTTCCTATGTTCATCTGCCCTGGAGTGTTGAGCTTCTAGAAGAAATGAGTTTCTACCCTGTATAAAGACAAAATGTTCCAATCTTCCACCACACTAACAAGGGGTCGTGTTCTTCTTCGCTCAAAAAGTGTGGCCTTTTGCATGTTGCGGTGTTAAACCTTCTCAATGGAACATGCGCAGAACACAAACGAATATTCCTTTCCTTTCCTTTCTTTACATTAAGACCATTAAAGCTGGATTTAAGACTATTAAGTTTAAGTCAATCATTTTTTTAGAATAAGTGAGTCGTATGTCTTTATTATTGAGTTCACGTCTCGAGTAAATTTGAGATCAAGTGTCAGTCATTTTAGCGGGACCCCAAGTCTCGAGTCATTTAGCTGAACTTTGAGTCACTTCCATGGTCTTTGAGCTGAGGTCCAAGTGAAATCTTAAGTCTTGGAGCTAAAGTCTTAAATCTTGGACTGTTCTGGCCTCTCTGCAGGACTTTAACACCACACACTGCTACACCAGACCAATAAAAATGATAAAGGACACATCCCACCCTACTAACTGTCTTATCCACTGTCTCAAATCTGTTGGGAGGTTCCGGAGACTTATGAGCGAAACCTACTGAGACTCGAGAGAAGTCCACGGACCATAAAGTCACCTAAATCAGGACACGGGCTACACTTGCCTTGCTCAACAGGACCAATATGAATCTCCTTCAACACTTGTGCCCACTTCCACGCACTCCCAAGTATGAGATTGTCCCTCACACTCATGTCCCCTTATTCAAAATTTCTGACCATTAATGACACCGGCTGCAGGTGATGTCTTTGATGGCGCTTTGTGGTAATGCAGTACATGTGTTAGGTTGTTAAAATAAAACCTATTTGTGGGTAAATGGCATTCAATCCCTTACACACACATGGAAAAAATATAGGATGAGGGATCTTACCTTAGTGAGTAGAATTCCACACTGTGTTGTATTCATGTGCATCATCATGCTGGCCCCCATCTTGACTGAACCCTCACTTATACCTTTGGGCCGCCCCCACCCCCCTGCTCCTAGGTCAACGCGACTCTGTCTTGAACTTGAATCTTGACACTTATTCATTCTACTACGCCTGTGTTTCACATTTAGAGTAGGCCTCTTGTTGTATTCATTCACTGCAGATGTTCATGAAATGCTAGTATAGGAACTTGGCATCTTCCTTTTAGGGGGGGAACACTCATGCCAGAGGTTAGTTTTCTTCATTAATAATAATATGATATTGCACTGGCAAACTGGAGTGCTTGTTGTTGAAAAATGCCAAATAATTTAATTACTGTGTTGTGGTGTACAATGGACTTTCCTGAGAACTAGTTACAGCATGCATGGCGGATAAGTGTACCGCACGCAGCGCAAGGAGTGCTACAGTGTGTTATGTGTATTTTGCGCTGCAGATTAATACAGTGTGTGCACCTCATTCCCGGCTACATGGGGTGAGGGTAACATTTGGTTTAGGCTGATGTGGGGGCAGCGCCTATAAGGAAAGGCAAGGAAAGTGGAATTGGACATCTAAAACGCTCCGTGGAGAAATGAACACTGGGTGCTGAAATGACACGACCACCAGGAAGAATAACAAAGGAATTCTTGAATATGTGAAAGGATCTGCTCCTATGAAATGGACAGTGATAACTAAGCGTAGTGGTCTCATTATCGAAGCTTCATCCTCCCAATAAGGAGATGCCAACACAACTACAAGATTAGTATTTTGTATGACTGTTTTGTAATTTAAATATTCCATTCCATTCCATTTTCTTCCGCTTATCCGGGTCCGGGTCGCGGAGGCAGCAGTTTCAGTATGGAAGTCNGTGCCAAGTGCACTTATGGACATCCTTATGTTCGAACATGGTGTTTGTTATGGACAAACTGTAATTCCCATAGAAGTCCAGCAACAACACACCGCACAGGTTCAGGTCAGGGAGGCCGTTCCTCCCAACCATGCCCCTCCAAGTCACACTGTCATTGCCCACATGGGCGTTGAAGTCTCCCAGCAGAACTATGGAGTCACCAGCTGGGGTGCTCTCCAGAACCCCTCTGATAACTCCAAGAAGGCTGGGTACTCTGAACTGCCGTTCGGCACGTAGGCACAAACCACAGTCAGGACCCTTTTCTTTAGCCCTAAGGCGTAGGGAAATAACCCTCTCGTTCACTGGGGATGACTCCAGCACAGAGGCACCAAGCCGGGGGGCTAATAATAAGCCCACACCAGCTTGCCGCCTCTCCCCTGCATCACCTCCAGAGAAGAACAAGGTCCAGCCCCTCTCAAGGTATTTGGTTCCAGAGCCCAAACTGTGGGTTGAGGTGAGTCCGACAATATCTAGTCAGAATGTCTCCGCCTCTTCCACAAGCTCGGGCTCCTTCCCCACCAGAGAAGTGACATTCCATGTCCCAAGAACCAGATTTGGCCGCCGAGGACCAGGTCACCCGGACTTGACCACTGACCAAATCGCAATGCACCGGACCCTTATGCTTGCCCATGCAGGTGGTGGGTTTGCAGGAGGGAGTTCCCGTGTGGCTTCTTCAGCCTAGGGCCGGCCAGGCCCCACGGGTGAAGGCCTGGCCACCAGGTGCTCGCCTACGAGCCCCTCCCCCAGCCCTGGCTCCAGGGTGAGGCCCCGGTATCCCACGTCCGGGCGAGGTGCGGTCACTCCTCTTGCTCTTCTTCATTAGGGTCTTCTGAATCACTCTTAGTCTGGCTTGTCACCTAGAACCTGTTTGCCTTGGGAGACCCTACCAGGGGCATAAAGCCCCCAACAACAGAGCTCCGAGGATCACTCGGGCACTCAAACCCCTCCACCACGATAAGGTGGTGATTCACGGAGGGATCGGAGGGTGATTCACGGATATAATTTAAAAATACTGTACATATAAATGCACTTTATCTTTCTTTTATTGTATTATATAACTTATGTCCTTGATGTGTGGTACATGCTCCTATTTTCTTGCACAGTGACTTAGGTGTTAATGGCTTATGATAAGCAGCCATGAGAAGAGTGATTCCTCTTACATCTGGAAAGACAGCAGGTTTGAAATGATTTAATAACGCAGACGCTGAGGATGCTTGCAAGCACATACAGAGCTTCCTCCGTCAACCTTGCTCCTTTCCAGGATTATTCTCAACAATCCTTGAACTGGATTCACAAAGGAATTACTGTATATCTGCTATATGTTGGGCTTGGCTCTGTTTCAAAGACGCAGCACCAGTCAGGGTTATGTCGGAACCTCAGAGATGGTCCACTTTGAGGACACATGTTCACAATGGATGCTAGCCAGGAAGATGTAGTCACATGTTGATGAACCAGCTGCAAATTTTGTATTGAACTGTAGTTAGATTTAGCTTTCCTAGACATACATGTAATACAGATAGAAATCCATAACGTTTTATAGACAAATGGACAATAATGTACGTAGAATTATCTGCAATGTCCTGCCGGCGCCCCTGCAAAGATGTTTTGCTTGATAGCGGCCCTGTTTTTAACCACACTTTCTCAAATTTTACAGACAAGTTGTCTGATTAAAAATTATGATGATTTGGCTAAAAACCCTGCAGTTACAGTAGCGCTTTGATCTGTGTGAGAAATTTCAAGCCAACTTATGGGGAATATGAAAAGCAGAACCACATGGTGTATTTTTCAGGAAAACAATATCACAGGCACTGCAGTAGGTGAGCGTTTTTGTCAGATTTTTTGCCTTTTTATGCAACAGTTCAGGACAGAAGAGTTACACTATGGGCTCAATGGTTTCACAAGATGGTAAACAGCAACACTAATAATAATACTAAACATGCACTTATGCATATCTGTCTAAAAATAGTCTGAAAAAACATGCCCAGAACAAGCACAGGAAGTTGGCCATTTTGGTCTGAAGCAACTATTTGTAGGGGTCCTTCTATGGAATCACAGGAGTGCCAAAATTACAAGAAAATACAAATGGAAATATAAAGAGACTTAGTAAGAAACAAAGTATACAAATGTAGTCATATTCATTTTGTCATTTCTTTCCAGTTTTGTCTTTGTCGTTTTTATTTGTTTTTTCTTATTGCATTTACCGGATGGCTCAAGCTAGAGACAAAAAGCAAAGGCAAATGAAATCCATACCTGATCACACGATTCCCGCTCGCGGTGGCTATGTGGTAGCTATGTTTAAATGTAGCGCGGGTGACTAGAAAAAAGGTCATGGACCGGAAGTAACATCACTATCACGCCACCATGCACATACTTTGCGCGAACGTCTTACACCATGTAGTCCATATCAAAGAAGCGGCTATTAGGCTGGATGAGACTAGTCACCCTGGCAGAAGGACCTGCCCACAGACTTCTTCATTTGCTTTTTGTCGCCTTCTTGAGCCATGCGGTAAATGCAATGAGAATAAGCAAATGGAAAAGACAAAACAGGAAAATCAACAACAAAATGAAAAAAAACAACAAAAGACAACACAGAAAAAGCAATAACAAAATGGAAAAAGAATATGACTACATTTGTATATTTTTTTTAACTATTGAGTCTATTTCCACAACAAACTTGTCATGGAGATTTTGTTACATTGCTGCAAAGTTACAAGATGTATTCCAGACAGAAAGTGCCAACGTTTTGAAATTCCTTAGTTGCATGTGGGTGGAGCTTGCTGGGAAAGTGTGACCATTTGCTATAAAACATGAAATAGGACGCCCTATTGAAAGAAATGTTAATTCTATGTAATAACTCCAATCCTCATGCTCTGATTGTTCTCAAACAACATTATCATTAACATTGATTGTTGTCTTCATTTTACCACATCTTGATGGTCATAAAAAGAAATGGCACCTCAGCTTTTGACCATCTGTAGGCCAACAACTACCATTACTTCGTTTTTCAGCGGTGACGTCCTGCAGGTGAGACCCTCTTGTTGCTAAGATCCAGTAGTCCACCAATCGTTTTGTCCTCAATGGCTTGTGCGTTTTTGGAGAGTTTCTCTTCTCCATATTCCATCCAAAGTTATGAGGCAGATGTTTTGCTTTTGATGTACAATGTGCGGGCCCCTGTGATCTCTTTATGTTCAGCCTGGGAGCTTCTGACATGAGCCCCTCAAAGCACCACGATTTATCAGGCTGCCGTAATCCAATAACGAGTGTCATATCCACGGCATGTGTGAGGGAAATTTATATACAACATGATGAGTGATTTGTGGCTCCCCCAAGCCTCTCTCCAATTCTCTCTCCGATGTTTTGCCTCTGTGCTGATCACATTGTTTACATGCATGCATTTAACTGCTCATCTTCAAACTTGTATTCATTTGGAGCGGCATCTGATGCGCACTCGATGAGGAGAGCTAAAAGATCAATTAGTGAGATTGATTGCCACAATTTCAACCAATCCTCCAACTTTGAGAGATAGCTGGTCAGTGTTCAAGCAAGAGATGTGTTGATTTTGGTGATGGAGCTGAGGTGAAACGAAAGTCGTAATCTTACGAGAATTACTGTAAGTTTTCACGTTTCGAGCATGACATTTCCTTTAAGTTGAAATGTTTAGATAAAGGTGGTAATTTTATGAAAACTATTGTATAATTTTGATAATATTTTGGAATTTAAGTGTACGTGTTACAAGCATAAAGTATTTTTAAGTCGTAATATTAACATTATAAAATAGGTTGAGTTGTATGGTTACAAGAATGCGACCAGTCCAGGGAATACCACGCCTCTCCCCCAAAAGTCATACCCCCGCGACCCTAGTGAGGATAAGCGGCATAGAAAATGGATGAATGGAGGGTTACAAGGGTGAGTCATTATTGGAGAAATAGGTCAAAATATTACAAACGTTGTATAATATTTTGAGAATATTTGTATTAATATGTACAATATAAAAATTAAGTTGTAATTTTGGTATTTCAAAAACTTATAAAATCCCAAATACAACAAGAAAGCTGTAATATTACAGGCATGAAGTACTATTGCAAAAAAAAGTAACATTGTAAAAATAAAGGTCTAATGTTACAAGCATTCAACTGCAGTATTACAAGTAGGAAATATCACAAGCAAGAAGTGAAAAAGTTGTTTAAGTAGAGTATGTATAACAATAAAGTTTTTGTTTTTAGGAGTAAAAATGGTAACTTCCTGAGTGCAAGATGTAATGTTAAAAATGTAATGTTAATAACCTTGAAGTAATAATAAGTAATAATAAGTAACATGAAGTAATAATAAAGAATAATTTTTTTTTAAGTAATATTTTTGTAGTAGAAAATTTTTAGTATGTACAGTATAAGAATACAGTTGTGTTTTTGGAGTACAAGTATAAGAAAAAAGTCAGAAAGTAAGATTACAAAACAAGTAACATTGTGAATTGAAAGTTGTAATGTTATGGGAATTATACAGTATGAAGTCATATTATTGTCGGAGACAAAAGTTAAAATATTATGAGAAAAAAGTTGCATAGTCCATCCATCCATTTTGTTATGATAATATTTGCATTAGTATAACAATGATGTTAACAATAAAGTTGAAATTGAAAAATGGAAAAGTTCAAGTACAAGAACACAGTTGTAATGTTAAAAGCATGTAATAATAATTCATCCATCCATTTTCCTCTGGTTATCCGAGGTCGGGTCGCGGGGGCAGCAACCTAAGCAGGGAAGCCCAGGGGTCCTTCTCCCCGGCCACTTTGTCTAGCTCTTCCCAGCGGATGCCGAGGCGATCCCAGGCCAGCTGAGAGACATAGTCTCTCCAACGTGTCCTGGGTCTTCCCTGAGGCCTCCTACCGGTTGGATGTGCCCTGAACACCTCCACAGGAAGGCGTTCGGGAGGCATCCTAACCAGATGCCCGAGCCACCTCATCTGACTCCTCTCAATGCGGAGGAGCAGCGGTTCTACTCCGAGTCTCTCCCGGATGACAGTGCTTCTCACCCTATCTCTAAGGGAGAGCCCAGCCACCCTGCGGAGAAAACTCATTTCGGCCGCTTGTACCCGCAATCTTGTCCTTTCGGTCACTACCCAAAGCTCATGACCATAGATGAGGGTAGGAACGTAGATCGACCGGTAAATCGAGAACTTTGCCTTTTGGCTCAGCTCTCTTTTCACCACGACAGATCGGTGCAGAGTCTGCATCACTGCAGACGCCACACCAATCCGCTTGTCCATCTCACGTTTCATCCTTCCCTCACTCGCGAACAAGACCCTGAGGTACTTAAACTCCTCCACTTGAGCAGGACCTCATCCCCGACCCGGAGATGGCACTCCACCCTTTCCCGGGCGAGAACCATGGACTCGGACTTGGAGGTGCTGATTCTCATCCCAGCCGCTTCACATTCAGCTGCGAACCGATCCAGTGAGAGTTGAAGGTCACTGCTCCATGAAGCCAACAGGACCACATCATTTGTAATAATAATACAAAAAAAGTAATGCAAAAGCAAAGTAGCAATGGATGATATTTTTGGAGATAAAGTGTAATGTAATTGTAATGTTATGAAAATAAAGTAATGCTACAAAATAATGTTGTAACTGTACGTGACAAAAAGGCATTCTGTAAAAGGATATAACAGGAAAAAAGTTCCAATGCTGTATTACAATTTGCATGACAATAGTAAAGTCATAATGTTACAAGAATGGTTATATTGTGACAGGCATGTTGAGAAACCCCCAAAAATGTAAATCCTGTTTTTGTTGCTGAAAGCTGAGGTTATCTGGGGCTCGTTGGAGGTTGTCTGGATGAGGCTTTGGGCAGATCAAGTTTTACAAGTGATGCTGCCTCCCAGCATGCTTTGCAGTACTTGTTTTTATAAAAAGTTGCTGAAGTTACATGTTGATAGTTAACACAGTGTTTGTTCACTATTCCCCACAATAGTTAGTTGCCCTGTGTGTTTTTACTTAACTGTTACATGTTGTCACGTTTGTGTCGACATCGTGATTGTAGTTAGTGTTCTAGCTCATGACAGAGTGCCGTGTCGTGCCTGAGCATACAACGGTAGTTATTGCACACTAATATGGCTCGAAATCTGCATTTGCTACCACAAAATTAAAGCACAAATATAACTCCATAGACGTGCACCTCCAAAAAAACCTTTTGAGCTGCGGTTCGTTAAGGTTGACTATTGTAATGCATTGACCAGTCTCTCTCTCCTCACTACAACACTAAGCCAACAAGCTACGTTGTAGTTTGCTCATTAAGCCCTCAGCACAAGCCTGTCCCCAACGAAGAACCACAAAGTTGAGGTAGCCAAAGTGTGGCTCGGGAGCCACCCGCCACCCGTGTCTCATTTGTCATTGCATCACTGCAAAAACATAAAAAACACATTTACAAAAAACAGCAAAAGTGGTAACAACAGAGCAAAAGGCCCAATGTGAAAAATCTGAATTAGCTTGATGCTAACAAGCAATAATAACACAAAACTTTTTACTTTTTGTTTTACAAAATAAGTAAAACTACAAAATAATACAACAAAAAATAATAACAAATACAAATAATACAACTACAAAATACGCTCATATACATTCATATATACACGCACACATATGTATATAGTACCCCCGAAAAATCTGAATATCAAAAGTTTTGTTTTGGCAATTTAACATAAAAGATGAAACGAACATATTTTATTGAGCCATTACACGCAAATTGACATATCTCAAGTAGTTCCTTGTTGTAACTTTGCTGATTAAGATTTTCATCTTATAAAAACCACAAACTCAGAAAATTTGATTTTTTTTTAAGCTGCAAGACCTGATCAGCAAAATCCAAAGAAAAAAAAGAAAATATTCATTTGCATATTATTTGATTGATTATTATTTGCATATTATTCTGGGACACCCTTTCGGGTGTCTTTGATTTCCCCCCTCTTTGGGGTGATCATTTTCATTTCTATCAAATGATGTGGAATTATTTTGTTACTAATACATCACCTACTTATTTTGTTACTAATACATCACCTACTTATTATCAGGAAAGATATTCAAGATCATTTTTACCCTCATCTAGGTCTGATGTGTTTTCAAAGTGTTCCTCTAATTTGTTTGAGCAGTATATATATATGTATATATATACTGTATATGCGTGTATTTGTATGTATATATTGTATGTGTGTATATATACATATATTTTATGATATATACTGTATATACAGTGTAGGTATACACACACACTGTATCCTGGTTGGGTGGGTGGATGCGCAGCTTCACGACGAAGACTAGGGATCATGGGCTGAAAAAGGTTGGTGACCACTGGTTTAGGATATTAGAAATACACTCCAGTACACTCCAAATGGAAACCTTGCAAACACAAAAGCACAAGACCTCTAACACTGAAGGTTGTTATTGTTCTAAACTGAGATATTTTCTCAACAGAATGTTCCCCACAAGTAAAAGCTGCCTCCAGTGAGTCATCATGGCACTCGATTTGAAGCTCAACTCCAGTTTGTAACACTTGGAAATGTAACTGGAGTCAGTTTATTCCCCAAAATGAAACAGCAGCTTTAATAAAAGTCTTACCAGCGACATCTTAATCTCATCAGCGTGTGTGTATAACTTATGAGCACATTGACAAATAAAAGGATACACAAAACTAAAGTGTCTTGTTAAAGATGTCAGGCCACCAGTGCAGATTTAGTGCCGCTTGGCGAACAACTCATAATTACAGTTGTGATTAAATTCTCAAATGTGGAGTTTTGATGGATGACCGGGAAGGTCACTACATACAGTGGTGTAAAAAAGCTTGCCCACTCGTGATTTTTTTTTTTTTTTTGCAAGTTTGTCAAACTGAAATGTTTTTGATATTTCACAAATTTCATTATTAGTCAGTGAATGTGAAATGCAGCTTTTGAATGAAACTTTTTTATTAAGGAAAAAAAAATTGTACTTTTAAAATATATATTTTCTAAAAAGTTACATTACAAAATGTTGTCACGCAACATGTTTTAGTCTTTAGTCTTTTTTTGGGGGGGGAAATTAATGTTAGGGTCAGATTATCTGCAAAAACAAAATTCAGAAATAAGAAAAATTATTATAAGAATAAATGTTTTTAAAAATATGTGAACAAGTAAAATTGAAGTACAGGTATTTAACAAATTTTTAACGTCAAGAAAGTAAAGTCACACAACAGAGATCGGAATATTGTTAAGGAACTCGGGGCAAATCTCATCCACCCCCGGGGCCTTGCCACCAAGGAGCTTTTTGACCACCTCGGTAACCTCAGCCTCAGAGATAGGCAAACCCGCATCAGAGCTCCTGGGCACTGCTTCCATGTTGGAAGACGAGTCGGTGGGATTGAGGAGGTCTTCAAAGTATTCTCTCCACCGGTCCACAACATCTCAAGTCGAGGTCATCAGCACCTGTCCCCACCATACACGGCATTGGCTGTGCACTGCTTCCCCCTCTCAAGACAGCGGATGGTGGTCCAGAATCTCTTTGAAGCCATCCGGAAGTCGCTTTCCATGGCCTCTCCGAACTCCTCCCATGTCCGAGTTTTTGACTCAGTGACTGCCAGAGCCGCAGACCGCTTGGCCTGCCGGTACCTGTCAGCTGCCTCCAGAGTCCCATGGGAAAAAAGACCCTAATGATGATTAAAAACATTGGACTTTGTTTTCCCTCGCCCGGACACAGGTCACCGGGGTCCCCCTCTGGAGCCAGGCCTGGAGGTGGGGCACGATGGCGAGCGTCTGGTGGCCGGGCCTGCACCCATGGGGCCCGGTCGGGCACAACCCGAAAAGGTAACGTGGGTCCCCCCTCCCATGAGCTCACCGCTTGTAGGAGGGGCCAAATGGGTCGGGTGCTAAGTGAGCTGGGTGGCAGCCGGAGGCGGAGGGCTTGGCGGTCCGATCCTCGAGGATCCCCGAGCTGGTGCGTGAGGTGGAGAAATTCCGGCTAGATATAGTGGGACTCACCTCAACGCACAGCAATGGCTCCGGAACCAGTCCTCTCGAGAGGGGCTGGACTGCATTCCACTCTGGTGTTGCGGACAATGAGGGGCAATGGGCAGGGGTGGCAATTCTTGTTGCCCCCCGGCTCCAAGCCTGCACGTTGGAATTTAACCCGGTTAGCGAGAGGGTAGTTTCCCTACGCCTTCGGGTGGGGAGACGGGTCCTGACTGTTATTTGCGGTTATGCGCCGAACAGGAGTTCAGAATACCCACTTTTTTTGGAGTCCTTAGAAGAAGTACTAGAGTGCTCCCTTGGGGGATTCCCTTGTTCTACTGGGTGACTTCAACGCTCATGTTGGCTGGGACAGTGAGACCTGGAGAGGTGTGATTGGGAGGAATGGCACCCCTGATCTTCACCCGAGCAGTGTTTTGTTTTTGGACTGGTGGTTAGTTGGTTCCGATGGTGGGGGAGGATCCCGGTCAGACCTGGCAGACCCAAACGCATTGTGAGGGTCTGCTGGGAACGTCTGGCAGAGTCCCCTGTCAGAAGGAGTTTCAGCGCCCACCTGTGGGAAACTTGATGTTTAATTTTTTAACGTTTTTTATATTAGGATAATTTTTTGTTAAGTAGTCAAAAAATGTTTTTGAATATTACAGGAAAAAGCTATTTGATAGTACTTCTATTCTTGAAATATTTTTAAATAAAAACAAATTGAAATGTTATGAGAATTTAGGCCTGTTTTTGAGAAAGAAGTTGTAATGGTATACGAATTGAAGTGTAACATGATGGGAATAGAAATGATGTAGCAACCGGGCTGGGCTGATTAACCAAGATGCTTGAGGATAGTAAAAATAAAACGACTTGAAAGCATCACCCGTTAAAAAATAAGATCTTCATCAGATTTTAAGCTTGGGTTTAATGGAGCATTCAAGGATGGAGGGAGGGGCTGGTAACTCCTCCACGGCAGTACTGCATCTGGGCGCCAGCTGCAGTTCGCAATGCACGTCGGACACAAGCACATGAGACTGATTGGGGTCAACGGTGGGTCTAATTCAATACACAGCTGATATAGTGAAAGTGCAGAGGATGGGTCGGGGTGGGGGTGGATGTAGGAGGTATGTTATCAGAACATAAAAGAGCTGACAGTGACATGTGTAAGCTCACAAGTGACACTTCGACCTCACTGTGAGGATGCAATAAATGAATGGTCTTCTCAACTTATACTTGTAAATGGTTTATTGGACAAGGAAGATAACAAATAACATCCCATGATGGTATGAAACAGCTGATTAGACATGAAGTATTATCCACTGTAACAAAATAGGCAGGAAGCACAACACTACATGGAGACCAGACTTCAAATGTTTGCAGTGTAAGGAGAATAAATACACATAAAAATAATCTACAGTAAATGGGATGATTGGTGACAGTAGCTCTTCATTATAAATACATCTCTTGCACTGTTGGACTGTTTGACAGGAAGTGGGCGTGTCCTGGTTCTGTCATGCACGTCTGACTTTTACAAGGCAAGTGTTTGACCAAGGCACTCAATATTTACATTTAACGTACAACAGAAAACTTGTTTGGCCCTCATCCCCCCTCAGTACCTTTCGAAGTAGAACATACATCTAAAAAAAAACCTATGTTCTAAGATCAAATTAAGTACATACAGTGTGTGTGCCAAAGCTGTGATAATGTGCTGAATGGTCCCAACATCTACCTGTTTAAAGATCAATAGAAACCAGTGTTCCCAGCTTTCAGCTCCTTCATCCTACTGGGCCTTTTAGGCCTTCTCCAATGACTTGTAGTATTCCTTCATCACGGTCCAGGCCTTTGGTGCCATAAAACCGTCCGGAGGATTGTCCCCTTCGCGGGCCAACTTGCGCATGCGTGTGCCCGAGATGAAGTCGTAATCTTGATGGCTGCGGTCAGAACATAAACATGGAGGCCATGTTGGTTTTCAATTTGAGGAGATAATAAAACAATACCATACATTGGTGTATTGATATTCTGTCCTGCACAACATACGTAAGTCATTTACAGATACATTTCTTATAGAACAGGTCTCACATTAACTAAATAACCGTACTTTACTAACTGTACTTTCCCGTACATAAAACGCACCAGGGTTTAAGTTGCACATGTCTTAAAACAGTATATGTGGCTCTCTCGCGTCCGTGAGGACCTGGCAGCTCTTTATTTGACTGGGACCAAACATGAGCTATGAGAAACCACACATCGAGCCTGACAATCCATCTGAAATTGCAGGAGGTCATTACTCAAAATAACAGTCTAACTAACCATGTCATCTTACAAAGAACAATAAAATCAGAACACGGCAACTTAACACTTAAAAGAAATATACAAGACAAGGAGCAATACAATTTAAAATAAAAAACAACCATTTTGTCTCATAATGCATTTCTTTCATTGCAGAGCCCCTGCAGCCATGGCCAATGAACTGCTTTTGAGTGTTAAGTTGCTGCGTGATGATTTCAGCCTTCTATCTAAGATGACTTTGTGAGTCACACTGTTATATTCAATAATGGCCTCCTATGATTCCCGATGGGTTGATAAGCTCGTTGTGAGTTCCCTTGTAGCTTGTGAATGGCTCACATTCGGTAAGCGGCGCAGGATTTTAATTATTGTAGTAGTTGTGAAGTACAGGAGATGCCATGAGATTTGAACACGGCCATAAATGAGTCACACCGCTGTAAAGTATTTGCTCCTATGAAAGCGACAATAATAACTAAGCGGCATTGTGGTCTTAATATTGAGACTGTAAAGTGGCTAATTTTTTGCCTTTTATTTTTCATGCATTTGTATAATATTTTTCTACTGTATTTTCTGCTCTGTGTGTGTTCTGTGTACATGGTGAGTGACCGAGGAGTTTAGTAAGCCAAACTTTGGGTATAAGAGCTGAGCTCAACTGAACTTACATCACAGTTTAGGAGCGGAACTTGAACATAGCCAGAGGACCACCTGTAATTACAATGGTACCTCGGTGACACCTCGGAAACACTACGTCCGAGGAGAGGCAAAGAAAACACCTGAAACAAGTGAGTATGTTGACAAATTTAAGGCAAGCAAAGGCTGGTTCAAAAATAGGCATACGCAGCGTTAATAAGCATGGCGAGCCTGCAAGTGCGGACAAACGTGCCTCCAAACTCCTCCATTCCTTCCCTTTTCTAGTTGTTTGCTAAGGGTGTCCACTACAGGTAAAAATAGTGTTTGTTGTTCATTCCTCATTTCATATGTCATGTTTGACTTTTTTTTTAATGTAAAACTGTACATGTTAAAAAGACATTAACAGGCCTCGCGGTATAGATTTCTTCTCCTCCCTGTCCCACTCTGTAAAATCCCCCTGCAAACCTCCCCTCTCTGGTGGGTTGCAAGGAGTTCAAACAATGTAAAGATTTTGTGCTAATTTTGTGTGGAAATCAGTCCTTATGTTGAATAACTGGCATGCGGCTGTTGGTGGTTGGTCAATCTGCTGATGCAAAACATGACACACAAAGAATCTCATAATGTAACCCATATGGAGTCATGTCTACAGCCATATTCTCTGAGCTACATTTATATTTAGTGTCAAATTAGAAGCAGAGTGGCTCTTGACACGCTGCAGTCCGTTGACTAGTGGCTAAGAGACTAGATATCTCAGTACGCATATCATGCCTTGTATTGACTAATGAAGTCTTTTGATGCGACATGACTTCCCATTCTATAGTTAGATTGTGTGACACCATTAAGGCACCGGTATTTTTAAACAGGTCCAGGCAGGACATTAGTATTCAAATTAAAAGCAGGTTGCTGTGAACAGAACCATGACTTCTTAAAGAGTGACTGTCAGCTTTTAAGTGCAGACTGAACATACTTGTACTTGTGCACTGAATGTTCCTGATTAAAAGCTGTGGTCATTATCAACATTCCCCGACCAGCTAGCAGTTAGAGTTAGCTGGAGTTGCAACACTAGATGCTGAGGTTACGTCTCATTTGGAGGAAAAACATTGTTTGCATGAACTTACTAAGCATTTGCTCGTTTTAAGTGAGAGCTCGTTTCTGGAGATTAGGAGCAACTTTGCTATTGTTCGCTAGTTTATTGGTGGAAAATACAGCACAGTCCTTACTTTTTGGGCTCGTAGAAGTCCATCGCTCTTTTGAGTTTGTTGTAAGCTGCGACTTTGAAAGGAAGAATCTCCAAAGTGATGAGGCCCGGGGCCATGGTGAGGACCTTGGCCCCGTGGGTGGGCTCATACAGGTCCTTTCCTGTGTCGGGATGCGGCATGCCGGCAGGATCTCGGCCCACAATGTAGAAGTTGGCACCGGCCACCATTCTAGCCCTGCAGTGCCACTGAACCTGCAGAGGGAAGGACAAATTAAAAAAAGACTCTCAAACAACTCTTAAGATTTCAGCGAATGAGCAGAACACTAACCTCCGTCGGGCCGGCGTACATCATGGGCGAGGGAAAGATGGCGACAATGGTAGAGTCCGGATTCAGGATGCCCTCCTCTAGCACGGCGGCATGCTGCTTCATTCGCCAGGGTAGGGGCACGTCGTCGTCTTTAGTCCAGCCCCCCAGCGGGTGCAGCAACAGGATGGGCCGGCGGTAGCCCCGCTCGGTCAAACGCTTGTGGGTGTCCTGCATCAGGAGAGCGTGGCCGTTGTGTACTGGGTTGCGCAGCTGGAAGGCAAACACGGCATCTGTGAAGGCAAAAGTAGATAAGTTGAATCACTGCTTGTGTGATTTTTCTGTGTTGGTCTTCTGTATAAACGCACAAACTGAGGCGTGGTGTAGCCCCTTAGTTTGCAGCTTTGGGAGGAGGCGGGAAATAGAAGGGCGGCAGAGGTGAACGTGGACAGCATAGCTAAGTCAGAACAACTGTAAAGTGATTGATACTCGCTCACCGCCACCTTGCTTAAACAAAATCAATAGAAAATAATCCACAAATTCAAAATCTGCGGCATGCCCCTGACATACAGTGAGGGAAAAAACTATTTGAACCCCAGCTGACAATGGTAGGTTTATTTGAACACTGAGAGACAACAATGACAAAAAAAAAGTTCCAGAAAAATGTGTTTCAAAAAGAGTTATAAATTAATTAGCATTTCCATGAAGGAAATAAGTATTTGATCCCTTTAAAAAAACGTGCTTCAGTATTTGGTGGCAAAACCTTTGTTGGCAAATCACACAAGGTTTGCACACATTTCAGGGGATTTTGGGCCACTCCTCTTCGCAGATCCTTATATGCTTCTTCTTGAGCCAATCTTTTGTTGCCTTGGCCGTGTGTTTTGGATCATTGTCATGCTGGAATACCCAGCCCTGACCCATCTCACCCAACACTTGACAGTACATGGCCCCATCCATCCTCCCTTTAAATGCGGTGCAATTGTCCTGTCCCCTTGGCAGAAAAACACCCCCAAAGCATAAAGTTTCCATCTCCATGTTTGACGGTGGGAATGGTGTTTTTGGAGTTGTAGGCACCATTCCTCCTCCTCCATACACGGCGAGTTGAGTTGATGCCTGAAGAGCTCAATTTTGGTCTCATCTGACCACAACACTCTCACCCAATCTTCCTCTGAATCAGTCAGATGTTCAGTGGCAAACTTCAAACGGGCCTGTAGATGGACTTTCTTGAGCAGGGGGACCTTGCGGGCACAGCAGGATTTCAGTCCTTCACGGCGTAAATGAATTACACTTGTTATGCGCTTTATCAAAGACTCTCAAAGCGCTTACATTGAGGTCATCATTATTCCTTCACACCACACTTGGTGATGGTAAGCCACTATGTAGCCACAGCAGCCCTGGGGCAGACCGACGGAAAGCGAGGCTACCAGTGTGCGCCATCAAACCCTCCGACCACCACCGACACTCACACACACACACACACCACTTTCATACTGGGTGAAGTGGTGGGTGAAATGTGGGTGAAGTGCCTTGCCTAAGGGCACAAGGAAAGTTTATTTCCTCCCACTGTGGCACCTGGTGTTCCTCTGAGGTCTCCCATCCGAGTACTGACAAGGCCCTGCCCTGTTTAGCTTCTGAGATCTGACGGGATCAGGCTTTGACAGGCAGGTTTGGCCACAGACCAAAGCTGCGTAGTGTGTTACCAACTGTTTTTGTGGTGACTATGGTCCCAGCTGCCTTGAGATCATTGACAAGTTCCTCCCGAGTGGTTCTGGGCTGATTTCTCACCGTTCTCATTATCATTGAAACTCCACGAGGTGAGATCTTGCATGGAGCTCCAGACTGAGGGAGATTGGCAGTTAATTTATGTTTCTTCCATTTGCAAATAATTGCACCAACTGTTGTCACCTTCTCACCCAGCTGCTTGGCGATAGTCTTGTAGCCCATTCCAGCCTTGTGTTGGTCCCCAATCTTGTCCCTGACATCCTTGGAAAGCTCTTTGGTTCTGGCCATGGTGCAGAGTTTGGCATCTGGATTGATTGATTGCTTCTGTGGTCAGGTCTCTTTTATACAGGTTACGAGCTGAGAGGGCTGCCAATGTTAGCTCCTTACCTATCCACCTGGGAGCTAGAGATCTTGCTGACGGGGTCAAATACTTATTTCCTTCATGGAAGTGCAAATATTAATTTAGTTAGTTAGTTATTTAGTTAGTTATAAATAGTTATAATTAGAACTATTTTTGGAACGCATTTTTCTGGATTTTTTTGGGTCATTGTTGTCTCAGTGTTCATCAGACTGATCATTTCTTTGTTAGTGGGCAAACTTACAAAATCAGCTGGGGTTCAAATAGTTTTTTCCCTCACTGTAAATGGAAGGAGAAACTGAAGCCTTTTTGCAAGATGCAGACATTTCCCCCTTAAACACACCCGACACACTTTTAATATATAATGGCGGGATACCGTGGTGCTGTGTGAAAGGACAGCATGTCCCATCTTCCATTAGTTTTGTCTGAAAAGCAAAAGTGGCTTGACGCCAGATGTGGCAACTTAGCTGTCTCACTGCTATTTTCAATTTCTGTGTCAGGTGTCTCAGACTCACCTGCATTTTTTTCTTTAAACTTCTGTTTGAGCTCGGTGGGTGTCAGTCGGTATTGGTCCAGTCCGTCGTTCCAATATATCCTGTCCAGCACCTGCAGGTCGCCGCCGACCAGCCAGTCGCCGCTTGCCATCACCATCTGAAATATACGATCTGCAAGGGTCAGGGCAGTGAACACAAATTCAAACATAATACAGACCTGAGACAACCGTAAAAGCTGCACGGTGCTGGAGCAGCGCCAAGCTGAGGTTTAATAAAGTCCAGACTCAAGTCCGAAGCAGTGGGCATACTGCTGTTTAAATCTAATTCTCTGGCGTCGTTAAATAGTCAAGGCAACCCTGGCGTGACTCCTGACCGCAAGCGTAAACTAAACGGATCCACAATAAAACACTTTGAAGAGACTTCTCCTGTCATGAGCTTCATGAACAATGTCACCTAGGAGTTGTAGCCTATGGCTGCTACTGAGAAACTGTCACAAAATTGCTGCAGACCTTTCCTTCAGAAACGGAACTTCCCCTCTGTGGGAATTATGCTCTTCTACAAGTAAACAGAAAGAAGTCAAGGCCCAATGCCTAAAGAGAACATTTTCAGAGGTGTGGTTGAAGATTGTGCCTACATGAAACAATCATTAGTTACTTGATTTGTTTTCCTGCGTGATAATTAATTCCCTCCTGTGTAAAGCTTGTCTGGGACGAGTCACAGAAGGCGTTTAACATCCTTATCCAGTGCAGAGATCAATGGTTCTGTTTATTTTGGAGAAGCGGGACCGTCTGCATGCATGAATCAGTGTGCACGTGTGCTATGTTGATTCATCGCAAGGGGCGGGTTCAAATGTGTGGAGGGCTTAGGCAAATAAACAAGCGCTGCGCCGGGGTTTCCGAGGAAGAGGGCTCCTGTCTGACTGGCCAACAGGTAAACAGGAAAGTGGATTAAAGTGCACGTAATACGGAGCAGGTTGTTCCTGTCAGGAAAGGCTAGGGATGAAGAAAAAAGGTGTTTTGAGAGACTGTCTCTGGTGTGCGGGTTTAGCGCATACTGACAGAACATTACACACTCAGTGACACTGAGGCTGAGCATATACACTCAGGTGTGGCTAAACAGGCATCTGAGAACAAACAACGCGAGACAAAGATGCTAACATTAAAAATGGCTGCTGCGTCTAAGGGCAACTCACACATTTTTCCCTAGCCCTCACTGGCCAGCGCGTGCACTGAGCATTTGTGCTCTGGCCCGTTTGCTTGTCCTGTCACGTTTATACAGCTCTATTACTGAAATTGACTTGACTTTGTGGATTATTTCCCGTCTTACTTTCAATTCTTCTGATTACAGGAGATCGTCAAGTCTTGCATTTACTAACCAAACCGCTTAGTTTTAAAACCAAAAAACTTTTTGCTGATTCATGCATCGATAATAACCTTAACCACGAAACGTGATAACATGAGGACTGCCTATACTGTATCTCTATTGTGCAAGGTGGTGATGGTGGTCATTAATTACTTGCAGGGCAAGTGTTTGCATTCGTATGGCACGTCTTTATCACATACACAAAATTTAGTTGCAGGTAAACAGGAGTCAGGAGTGCTAGGCATTAAGCTAAAAGCTCAGACTGCCAACCCAACACCCAGCGTGACTCTTGGATTCAGAGAGTGAGGTTTACCAATGTATGACCCCACACCGGCTGGTTTCCATTACATGTGCCTGCTATGGCTTTTGAGTTTAGGATGATTTTGTGTCTTTATATTTCATGTCTATTATGAAATCATCACTAACTGGGCATATCGTTGCATTACTGTCATTGTATGACACGGTTATGCTCTATGTCTATTCTACCTGTTTTACCTGAAGTGCGCCGTGCTTGGCCGTGGATCAGAGTGTGTGTACACCCCAAACATACACACACCTTCCAAACCAGACTGGACATAAACCGGATCAGAGTTTAAAACTCCAGGAAAGCTCAATCCAGCCCATCTGTTTGGTCTTTCCACTGGCAAAATGAAGACACCACACTGGATCTGCGTTATCAGTGCTGGTTCTAGAGAGGTGCAGCAGGAGACCTTCCTGCATTGTTTAAGCATTTTGATTTTGGATGACAGCTTTAAGTGCAAAACATTTTTCCCCACATTTGCACACTTGCCCATTATGGAAAATAGTGAGTGCTGGCGTCAAACTGTGCTCCTTTCAAACCGAGTCCAAACTGGGAGTTAGCCTGTTGTGTCAGTTAAGACTGAGTAGCACCACCTGTGTTGCTAAGGCCATGTTCAAACAAACACGGCTTTTTTTAATTTAAAGAAACTTACATTTATCAATGCCTTTTTTCCACAAAGACTTTTTCACGACCTGCTTTGCTTTGGTCAAGGAATTCCTTCATTTGTGATCATCAGTTTGAGCTGGCATTCAGGCACTGACCTTGATGTAGGGATGGTTCTTGCAGGTGGTGCCCCACTGGCGAGCACAGCGCTCCTCCTTGCGGTGCTCATAGAACTCTGGGTTGCGAAGGATTGCCACCCGTTTGCCTTCATAGACCAGCGCCACGGCCGTCACACCGTCCAAGAGCTCCTTGTCCTCTGAAGCCACCGGCAACACCACCGGCACAGACAGGTTGATGACACCACCTGGAACCAAGGTAGGTAAGGTATAAAAGGGTGCAAAGCTGGGTGTTTGGTGTCAGGCCCAGACAGGTCCACCTCCCACTGGACTTTAGATGTCATCTGTGGCCAAAATGCCCATTTGAGCTTCTCACAAACAGACTTTTATCTGTTGATTCTGAAGGTTCCGTGGCATCAGGGGGTGGCCCGGACTGGTGGACCCTCATTTGGTCCCAATACAATTGGGACCAATGACCAAGCAGCTGCTTCAAATTAAAACCAGCTAGGCGGACACCAGCTGGTCTTTGTTTATTTTCGCAGTAAACTTTGCAGAGGCCTAGCTTTGATGGAAATTGTCAGAGAGGAATTAGTTTCACTACAGTTGAAGTGGTGCACATTGAACAGCACATTGAACTGGAAGTCAATCTTGGTTGCTAGACACCTCATTTACATACTATTGTTATGTAACATCAGCCTTAGACACAATTGTTCTGTGCGCTGAACTCTTTTCTCTGGCTCTGCATGCATTCATGCTTGTCTTCCCCTCCAGATGTCAAAATCTGACAATGACATACAATCTACGCTAATTTTTTAAAAAGGGGTATGTCTTTTTAATTGAACTGCCTGTGTGTATAAGAAAGTGTTTGGCACAACACACGGAGTTCAGGAATTGGAAAAAGTCCTTTTGTAGTCTGGACATTCATGAAGCTTGATAAGTTGCTGTAATTGCACTCAAAACAAAATCTGATTCTCGCTTTATTGCCAAAACAAAGTTCAATACAAATTGTCCTTACTGTTGCAAGAGTACCACTCTTTTAAAAAGATGTAAAGCAAGGTTTCAGCCACAATGCAATTACTTTAGTGATGACTGTGCAGCTTGTGAGGGGAAGTTAAAGCTTGTTTTTTGTAATCAGGACACAATAAACTTTTGAAATATAAATAATGTCACTAATAACAAGTGCATAGTCCTTAGGCTGAGTGTGTAAAATGAAATGCGCTATGCTGTGTGTGACTTAAGGGTGCTTGAGCTGACCATTTTGTGAGAGCTCAACTCCACCTAGTGGCAATTCAAGATGTTTTTCTCTTCCTCTACTAAAACATTTGGCCAATGTTACCGTCTAGTAGACAGTCGAAGTGGAGACTTTGAAGATACTCCCGCTCCCTCATGAAGCCATTGAGTGGAGTGGCCCAGCCTTCAGCTAGAACCTGTACCCACTGCAAGTCCACCTGAGGATCACATCACCACCATCAATAACCCAACCATGTTTGATGTATGACAGAATAATTAGATGTACCTTCCCAATCTCAAGAGCAGGCAGCGTTTCTGCGTCTGCCTTGGCCAGATCCAGTTTGTTCTCCTGAACATACAACTCTTTTACCTCATAGGTGGCGTCAACAGGCACGATGTCCTACAGAAGCGGAGCAAAAGATTTCCCGATGACTTGCGTCCTCATAAAAGGGTGGTGACATTCACATGCCTTCTCCTGAAGCAGGTCAACCAGCTGTTGGATGCACTCGTTCACGCTGCACATGTCCGTCTTCAGCACGAGCTCGGGGGCCTCTGGTTTTTCGTAGTCCGAGTCAATGCCGGTGAAACCTGGACGTGAAACTGTAGCTTAGATTCCCAAAGTGGGGTGAGTCAATTGTGAATAGGGGGACAGTAAGCTAGTGAGATTTATCACTAACTGTTAGACTTTTCTGAGAGCTGTACTCCCGAGTGGGATGGCCTTCGTTATCGACCAGGAGGTTGACTCACTGGTAGACTTTGATTTATACGGCCATGCTTGGACTGTTGCCCACTTACGTCTGTTGCCTAATCACACAGAAAAGTGTCGAGTCGCACGGTTTCCGTTCTTACTCTCTGTTCCATTTGGCCGGACTGAGGTGACAGTTCTGACCCCAAAAAGGACTGGAGACTGAAACAACTTATTTTGTTGAGTAATTTTAAATCCAGACTGACAGCACTTTTAACTAAGCTCCCTAATTTGTACATGTTTTAAATAATTTATTGTTGTTTTTATGTCATTTTATTTTTAATGTATTTTTGTTCCCCTGTGAGCCAGGGCTCCCTTGCAAAAATGTTTTGAGGTTTTTAATCTCAATGAGATTTCTCTGGTTAAATAAAAATAAATAAATAAAACACCTGTCATTGTGAGTATTTACACCCCCATAAATGAGGCTTGATTGTTGGTTGTATGCATTTCTGAACTGTGGGAATATTCAATTAATATACAGATTTAAACTGAAGCCATCGTGAGTGGACTGAAAAGCAAAGCTCAAATCCAACCCCTTCATAAGGAAGGCTGCCAACATAAAATAAGATATGTAGGACGCATACTTATGTATGTATCAGTGCTCTTGCAACTATCAAAATGTGACCATGTAAAATATTTTTGACATGAAATTACTATAAAATGAACTAGCCAGTTAATTATGTTCAATATTTAAAGTTTATTAGGATACAAATGTTTGTTGTTAAAGTGTGCAGGCGTAGGCGGTACGTCAACTGTCTGAAGGGGTTCTCGTTAAAGGTTTTGGGAATCACTGCCCTATACTGTAGGTTTCCAAAATGGGATACAAACTATCAAATGGGGATGCGAATAAAAATAACAATATGACAAAAAACAATATGACAACATTGGAATAAAGATTATAGAGCCTTTTTGCCCTGACACAAACTAAACACACGTAAAGGCCCATAGGGGGTCCATGGCTTCATGTACGGGATACGGATAAGGGGTACGGGATTGAGAACCACGGCCTGAAAAGTCTCAAATTTTGTCTGCTTTACAAATAAAGAAATAAATTATATTTTGTTAGTTGAACAAATATTTTAGTAGCACCATCATTATTTTCTTTTGTTCAGCTAATTCAAATAGATAAGAGTATTAGGGCCACAATTAAGAGAAAAAACAACAACAGGGTGCATAAAAACAAAAGATGAAATAGATACTCAATCATTGATAAAAATGATCAAAAATATATTTGATAAGTATAAAGCTGTGATATGAGAACAAAGTTGTAAATAACCAAAATGTTCCCAAATTTTAATTCTAAAAATAAATACAGTGTGTATTATCGGAAAAGAGTAACATTACAAGAAAAACAACTTACTTCATATGAAAGTCTGAATTTTGAAAGTTGTAGTATTAGAAATGCACTGTACACCGATGCACAGAAAAACACCTCTGATTTCGCCCGCTCTGGCTCTCTTGTAGAGGCCCTTCACGTCCCTCTGCTCGCACACGTCCAGAGGGGCATCCACAAACACCTCAAAGAAAGGCAGTCCTGCGGCCTCGTGGATCTTTCTGGCATTCACACGATCCTGCAAGTTGAGGGACAGTCAGCAAAAAATAAACAGAGAAATACTGTAACCCGGAAATACTGAAGTTCACAGTGTGTCCATGCAGACGTCAACTCATTTGCATATACACTTCCTTGATTCAGTGTGATAAATATTGTGTGTGGAGTACGCTGTTTGCGTGTAATGGTGTGTAAAGTTTTGTTGGAGTTTGGTCCAAGTACATGATTTGGATGCTGCAAAATGCATTTGCACAATTGCAAAAACCCGATATTTCGCCACACCCCTTTATCTATTCTCACCCTGCCGTAAGGCGAGATGAAGCTGGCGAGACAGACAAGGCCCGCGTCGGCTAAAAGCCTTGCCACTTCAGCAATGCGGCGAATGTTTTCTTCTCGGTCCTCTGGGCTAAAGCCCAGGTTCTTGTTCAAGCCCTGGCGGATGTTGTCCCCATCTAGGGTGTAGCATGGGATCCCGTGGCAGACCAGGTACTCCTCTAGGGCCATGCTCACCGTGGTCTTTCCAGCACCAGACAGACCTTGAAACAGCAGACTACAATAAGAGGCAGAAACACGGGGATGTAAGCCGGTCTGAACTTACCAGTGAGCCAAACCGTGCATCCTCGGAAGCCCCCTCTGGTGCCCACCACCTGCCCGCGCTTGTTCCTGCTCACGTGGTGGGCTTGATAGGTGACATTAGTGGCACGTTGCATCCCCTATAATCATTTGGATTTGGATTCATATGAACAAACTACACTAGCATGAGAAAGGCTACATTCACAGAACCTCACGCTGCCCACTTTACATTTTTGTTCAAATCCATAAAGATCTTTTATGTGGTTGTTGACATTACAAGAAAAATGTTACTTGAACGCCTTGCGTCTGGAATTTGACGGGCCTGGGTTAAACATGATGACATTCACGAGTGGCTCCCAAACTTTTTTGCAGCGCCCCCCTTTTGGAGATAAAATGATTGACAGGCCCCCCAATTTTGATATGGCTTCTGAATTGCTTTTTTGACCCAGATCCACAGTGGGGGACAGGGCAAGTGTGCAACAAGGTCCAAATTGCCAATTAACCCAGTGATTCTCAATCATTTTCTGTCATGGCCCACCTCTAATTTAAAATAACATCTATTTATTTATCTGTACCGTAGAGACTGAATTTGAAACTGAAACCAGAAAAATGCAACAAAACGGAGAGTTGTGAATCATAAGCGTATTCCAGAGTCAAACTGCATGTTGCGTACGATAAATTTGTACATGTTGGCAGCAGGTCTTCAGTAACACAAAGGCTACGTTCACACTGCAGGGTAGGAGTCCCAATTTTTTTTATGTGCGCGCTCACATTACCAAACAAATGCGACTTGTAATGTGAACGCAACGTGCCTGGAAAGTGACGTGCATGCGCAGAAGCATGACATCACTCGCATTTCTATGTATTTACAAAAGACTGCTGCGGTATGTGATCCAGTGATGAGAGATAGCGTTGATTTCATTTTTGATTCGATACTGGATCAAATTCAGGCTGGTATCTGTGATAACAATTCAAAACTATGCGCAAATTCACCTAATGTGCCTGGTAAATTTTAAAACGTAACATACAGTATTTCAAATCATTCATAGCATAAAGAATACAAGACCTCATAGTCATTTATTGATTTATTTTAAACTGTGAAGTATATTGAGGTATTGGCGATAATTGTCAAGCTAATATACAACATCAGAAAAAACAACAGACAAAATCATATACCTGAAGTATCAAAACTATCACTATATTGATTTCAGAATCGACTTTAGATCAACAAGAGCTGGTATCAGGGATATCGACATTTCAGTATCAATCCGCACATTACTAGCATGCTCTCCTTAACCCGCTTGTGGCAATTTCAAAGATTTTATGCAAAGGGAGTCAATATTTTCTCAACCAAATGGAACACACGTGTCAAACACAAGGCTCGGGGGCCAGATGTGGCCCTCTAAGGCCTGAGAATAATGTGCCAATAATGCAATTCAGCTTTTTCTTCCTCGGTGTTTTTCTTCTTTCAGTTTGACAGAAAAATCTTTGAACTTTCATGTTGTGTGAAATGAAGAAGATGTTGAGAGCATGTGTTTGTAATGAAAAATAAATACTTGAATGTGTGCCTGTCACCTTGACCTCCTCATTTCTAGGCAAGCTATCTATTGTGTAAGAATATCATGAGGTTATATTCATATTTATCCATAGGGTCGCTGGTATGCTGGAGCCTACCCCAGCTGCCTTCAGGCGAGAGGTGGACTGGATATTCATATTCATATTCATATTCATACATACCCGGTACCCGGAGAAAAGCCAGGCAGGCACAGGCACGACATGCCAAATCCACACAGGCAACATTTGAACCCACATCTACTTTTCTCTTTGTTTTTGTTAAATACTGTGAATGCGGTTGGGTACCCCCGGTGTAAACGCGACTTGGCCACTAGCAGGGGCCGTCTAAAACAAGGTACCTTCACTGTCCAGCTATGCTAACCCGCTATGTGCAGTGGGTTTGTGTAGATGTATCCATCCATGGACGGATACATCTACTTGGCCGGAGACGCTCACCCAGTTCTCGGTCGCGTTGTGCAGCTTCTGCTTCTTGTGCGAGCTCCCGTACGTCTCCATGTTGTCCGCTGCGTTTAAAGCCGATAAATAGGGGTGGCCCGTCCAGGAATCGCCGAGGAACAGAAAATCAGCAACAGGAACTGGGAAGAGCCGCTCGGGAGGGGAAGCAGTGATGTGTCGGTCGCGAATGAAACGGCTTTTTCACAGCCGGGTCTTTGAAGTTAACGACGGGAGCCGGATCCTGATTGGGAACCGGGTTTTTTCCGCCTTCTCTCTTTCTCTCTCTCCCTCGCTTTCTCTGTGTTTCTGTCCCACGCTCTAACTCTCGCTCTGTCTCTCTCTCTCTCTCTAGCTCACTTTTTTCTCTTCAAGCCGCACGTGTATGGTCAATATGCGTTTGCATGCGCCGAGGAGAAGGAGGAGAAGGGTGGGTAGTTAAACTCCAGCAGCAATAGCAAGCACAGAGAGAAAAAGTTTGTAGTGAGCCGAACTGAAAGAACCGGTTCTTTAAAAAGAGCCGGAATTCCCATCACTGAGGGGAAGACGTGACGTACTTCCGTAAAGGGCGGGGCATCAAATCAGCGCTGATTCTGGATAATGATGTGGCGTAAAACTGATTTTCTTTCCCATCCAATACTGATTTACATTCAGGTTATTTTAGATACTATGTGCAAATAGATCCAATGGGTACATTTTCAAAAGCAAAGTATTTCAAATCACAGCGGATTTGGTAACTTTTCACGCCGTTAGAAAAAGTCAGTTATTTACTAAACGAGTCCCTGCTTATTTGCTTAACAGCCCAAACGAAGGAGTCAGCTGCAGCTTCCATTATAGGTGGAAAGTTCAAAAGCTAAGGAGGTTTCGATGTAAATCTTCTATAAAGATGCACAAACATTCCTTGATA
>QODF01000163.1:400275-455377 GCA_024372805.1 Oostethus manadensis | reverse complement strand
CTTTTTGCTGATTCATGCATCGATAATAACCTTAACCACGAAACGTGATAACATGAGGACTGCCTATACTGTATCTCTATTGTGCAAGGTGGTGATGGTGGTCATTAATTACTTGCAGGGCAAGTGTTTGCATTCGTATGGCACGTCTTTATCACATACACAAAATTTAGTTGCAGGTAAACAGGAGTCAGGAGTGCTAGGCATTAAGCTAAAAGCTCAGACTGCCAACCCAACACCCAGCGTGACTCTTGGATTCAGAGAGTGAGGTTTACCAATGTATGACCCCACACCGGCTGGTTTCCATTACATGTGCCTGCTATGGCTTTTGAGTTTAGGATGATTTTGTGTCTTTATATTTCATGTCTATTATGAAATCATCACTAACTGGGCATATCGTTGCATTACTGTCATTGTATGACACGGTTATGCTCTATGTCTATTCTACCTGTTTTACCTGAAGTGCGCCGTGCTTGGCCGTGGATCAGAGTGTGTGTACACCCCAAACATACACACACCTTCCAAACCAGACTGGACATAAACCGGATCAGAGTTTAAAACTCCAGGAAAGCTCAATCCAGCCCATCTGTTTGGTCTTTCCACTGGCAAAATGAAGACACCACACTGGATCTGCGTTATCAGTGCTGGTTCTAGAGAGGTGCAGCAGGAGACCTTCCTGCATTGTTTAAGCATTTTGATTTTGGATGACAGCTTTAAGTGCAAAACATTTTTCCCCACATTTGCACACTTGCCCATTATGGAAAATAGTGAGTGCTGGCGTCAAACTGTGCTCCTTTCAAACCGAGTCCAAACTGGGAGTTAGCCTGTTGTGTCAGTTAAGACTGAGTAGCACCACCTGTGTTGCTAAGGCCATGTTCAAACAAACACGGCTTTTTTTAATTTAAAGAAACTTACATTTATCAATGCCTTTTTTCCACAAAGAAAAGACTTTTTCACGACCTGCTTTGCTTTGGTCAAGGAATTCCTTCATTTGTGATCATCAGTTTGAGCTGGCATTCAGGCACTGACCTTGATGTAGGGATGGTTCTTGCAGGTGGTGCCCCACTGGCGAGCACAGCGCTCCTCCTTGCGGTGCTCATAGAACTCTGGGTTGCGAAGGATTGCCACCCGTTTGCCTTCATAGACCAGCGCCACGGCCGTCACACCGTCCAAGAGCTCCTTGTCCTCTGAAGCCACCGGCAACACCACCGGCACAGACAGGTTGATGACACCACCTGGAACCAAGGTAGGTAAGGTATAAAAGGGTGCAAAGCTGGGTGTTTGGTGTCAGGCCCAGACAGGTCCACCTCCCACTGGACTTTAGATGTCATCTGTGGCCAAAATGCCCATTTGAGCTTCTCACAAACAGATTTTTATCTGTTGATTCTGAAGGTTCCGTGGCATCAGGGGGTGGCCCGGACTGGTGGACCCTCATTTGGTCCCAATACTATTGGGACCAATGACCAAGCAGCTGCTTCAAATTAAAACCAGCTAGGCGGACACCAGCTGGTCTTTGTTTATTTTCGCAGTAAACTTTGCAGAGGCCTAGCTTTGATGGAAATTGTCAGAGAGGAATTAGTTTCACTACAGTTGAAGTGGTGCACATTGAACAGCACATTGAACTGGAAGTCAATCTTGGTTGCTAGACACCTCATTTACATACTATTGTTATGTAACATCAGCCTTAGACACAATTGTTCTGTGCGCTGAACTCTTTTCTCTGGCTCTGCATGCATTCATGCTTGTCTTCCCCTCCAGATGTCAAAATCTGACAATGACATACAATCTACGCTAATTTTTTAAAAAGGGGTATGTCTTTTTAATTGAACTGCCTGTGTGTATAAGAAAGTGTTTGGCACAACACACGGAGTTCAGGAATTGGAAAAAGTCCTTTTGTAGTCTGGACATTCATGAAGCTTGATAAGTTGCTGTAATTGCACTCAAAACAAAATCTGATTCTCGCTTTATTGCCAAAACAAAGTTCAATACAAATTGTCCTTACTGTTGCAAGAGTACCACTCTTTTAAAAAGATGTAAAGCAAGGTTTCAGCCACAATGCAATTACTTTAGTGATGACTGTGCAGCTTGTGAGGGGAAGTTAAAGCTTGTTTTTTGTAATCAGGACACAATAAACTTTTGAAATATAAATAATGTCACTAATAACAAGTGCATAGTCCTTAGGCTGAGTGTGTAAAATGAAATGCGCTATGCTGTGTGTGACTTAAGGGTGCTTGAGCTGACCATTTTGTGAGAGCTCAACTCCACCTAGTGGCAATTCAAGATGTTTTTCTCTTCCTCTACTAAAACATTTGGCCAATGTTACCGTCTAGTAGACAGTCGAAGTGGAGACTTTGAAGATACTCCCGCTCCCTCATGAAGCCATTGAGTGGAGTGGCCCAGCCTTCAGCTAGAACCTGTACCCACTGCAAGTCCACCTGAGGATCACATCACCACCATCAATAACCCAACCATGTTTGATGTATGACAGAATAATTAGATGTACCTTCCCAATCTCAAGAGCAGGCAGCGTTTCTGCGTCTGCCTTGGCCAGATCCAGTTTGTTCTCCTGAACATACAACTCTTTTACCTCATAGGTGGCGTCAACAGGCACGATGTCCTACAGAAGCGGAGCAAAAGATTTCCCGATGACTTGCGTCCTCATAAAAGGGTGGTGACATTCACATGCCTTCTCCTGAAGCAGGTCAACCAGCTGTTGGATGCACTCGTTCACGCTGCACATGTCCGTCTTCAGCACGAGCTCGGGGGCCTCTGGTTTTTCGTAGTCCGAGTCAATGCCGGTGAAACCTGGACGTGAAACTGTAGCTTAGATTCCCAAAGTGGGGTGAGTCAATTGTGAATAGGGGGACAGTAAGCTAGTGAGATTTATCACTAACTGTTAGACTTTTCTGAGAGCTGTACTCCCGAGTGGGATGGCCTTCGTTATCGACCAGGAGGTTGACTCACTGGTAGACTTTGATTTATACGGCCATGCTTGGACTGTTGCCCACTTACGTCTGTTGCCTAATCACACAGAAAAGTGTCGAGTCGCACGGTTTCCGTTCTTACTCTCTGTTCCATTTGGCCGGACTGAGGTGACAGTTCTGACCCCAAAAAGGACTGGAGACTGAAACAACTTATTTTGTTGAGTAATTTTAAATCCAGACTGACAGCACTTTTAACTAAGCTCCCTAATTTGTACATGTTTTAAATAATTTATTGTTGTTTTTATGTCATTTTATTTTTAATGTATTTTTGTTCCCCTGTGAGCCAGGGCTCCCTTGCAAAAATGTTTTGAGGTTTTTAATCTCAATGAGATTTCTCTGGTTAAATAAAAATAAATAAATAAAACACCTGTCATTGTGAGTATTTACACCCCCATAAATGAGGCTTGATTGTTGGTTGTATGCATTTCTGAACTGTGGGAATATTCAATTAATATACAGATTTAAACTGAAGCCATCGTGAGTGGACTGAAAAGCAAAGCTCAAATCCAACCCCTTCATAAGGAAGGCTGCCAACATAAAATAAGATATGTAGGACGCATACTTATGTATGTATCAGTGCTCTTGCAACTATCAAAATGTGACCATGTAAAATATTTTTGACATGAAATTACTATAAAATGAACTAGCCAGTTAATTATGTTCAATATTTAAAGTTTATTAGGATACAAATGTTTGTTGTTAAAGTGTGCAGGCGTAGGCGGTACGTCAACTGTCTGAAGGGGTTCTCGTTAAAGGTTTTGGGAATCACTGCCCTATACTGTAGGTTTCCAAAATGGGATACAAACTATCAAATGGGGATGCGAATAAAAATAACAATATGACAAAAAACAATATGACAACATTGGAATAAAGATTATAGAGCCTTTTTGCCCTGACACAAACTAAACACACGTAAAGGCCCATAGGGGGTCCATGGCTTCATGTACGGGATACGGATAAGGGGTACGGGATTGAGAACCACGGCCTGAAAAGTCTCAAATTTTGTCTGCTTTACAAATAAAGAAATAAATTATATTTTGTTAGTTGAACAAATATTTTAGTAGCACCATCATTATTTTCTTTTGTTCAGCTAATTCAAATAGATAAGAGTATTAGGGCCACAATTAAGAGAAAAAACAACAACAGGGTGCATAAAAACAAAAGATGAAATAGATACTCAATCATTGATAAAAATGATCAAAAATATATTTGATAAGTATAAAGCTGTGATATGAGAACAAAGTTGTAAATAACCAAAATGTTCCCAAATTTTAATTCTAAAAATAAATACAGTGTGTATTATCGGAAAAGAGTAACATTACAAGAAAAACAACTTACTTCATATGAAAGTCTGAATTTTGAAAGTTGTAGTATTAGAAATGCACTGTACACCGATGCACAGAAAAACACCTCTGATTTCGCCCGCTCTGGCTCTCTTGTAGAGGCCCTTCACGTCCCTCTGCTCGCACACGTCCAGAGGGGCATCCACAAACACCTCAAAGAAAGGCAGTCCTGCGGCCTCGTGGATCTTTCTGGCATTCACACGATCCTGCAAGTTGAGGGACAGTCAGCAAAAAATAAACAGAGAAATACTGTAACCCGGAAATACTGAAGTTCACAGTGTGTCCATGCAGACGTCAACTCATTTGCATATACACTTCCTTGATTCAGTGTGATAAATATTGTGTGTGGAGTACGCTGTTTGCGTGTAATGGTGTGTAAAGTTTTGTTGGAGTTTGGTCCAAGTACATGATTTGGATGCTGCAAAATGCATTTGCACAATTGCAAAAACCCGATATTTCGCCACACCCCTTTATCTATTCTCACCCTGCCGTAAGGCGAGATGAAGCTGGCGAGACAGACAAGGCCCGCGTCGGCTAAAAGCCTTGCCACTTCAGCAATGCGGCGAATGTTTTCTTCTCGGTCCTCTGGGCTAAAGCCCAGGTTCTTGTTCAAGCCCTGGCGGATGTTGTCCCCATCTAGGGTGTAGCATGGGATCCCGTGGCAGACCAGGTACTCCTCTAGGGCCATGCTCACCGTGGTCTTTCCAGCACCAGACAGACCTTGAAACAGCAGACTACAATAAGAGGCAGAAACACGGGGATGTAAGCCGGTCTGAACTTACCAGTGAGCCAAACCGTGCATCCTCGGAAGCCCCCTCTGGTGCCCACCACCTGCCCGCGCTTGTTCCTGCTCACGTGGTGGGCTTGATAGGTGACATTAGTGGCACGTTGCATCCCCTATAATCATTTGGATTTGGATTCATATGAACAAACTACACTAGCATGAGAAAGGCTACATTCACAGAACCTCACGCTGCCCACTTTACATTTTTGTTCAAATCCATAAAGATCTTTTATGTGGTTGTTGACATTACAAGAAAAATGTTACTTGAACGCCTTGCGTCTGGAATTTGACGGGCCTGGGTTAAACATGATGACATTCACGAGTGGCTCCCAAACTTTTTTGCAGCGCCCCCCTTTTGGAGATAAAATGATTGACAGGCCCCCCAATTTTGATATGGCTTCTGAATTGCTTTTTTGACCCAGATCCACAGTGGGGGACAGGGCAAGTGTGCAACAAGGTCCAAATTGCCAATTAACCCAGTGATTCTCAATCATTTTCTGTCATGCCCCACCCCTAATTTAAAATAACATCTATTTATTTATCTGTACCGTAGAGACTGAATTTGAACCTGAAACCAGAATAATGCAACAAAACGGAGAGTTGTGAATCATAAGCGTATTCCAGAGTCAAACTGCATGTTGCGTACGATAAATTTGTACATGTTGGCAGCAGGTCTTCAGTAACACAAAGGCTACGTTCACACTGCAGGGTAGGAGTCCCAATTTTTTTTATGTGCGCGCTCACATTACCAAACAAATGCGACTTGTAATGTGAACGCAACGTGCCTGGAAAGTGACGTGCATGCGCAGAAGCATGACATCACTCGCATTTCTATGTATTTACAAAAGACTGCTGCGGTATGTGATCCAGTGATGAGAGATAGCGTTGATTTCATTTTTGATTCGATACTGGATCAAATTCAGGCTGGTATCTGTGATAACAATTCAAAACTATGCGCAAATTCACCTAATGTGCCTGGTAAATTTTAAAACGTAACATACAGTATTTCAAATCATTCATAGCATAAAGAATACAAGACCTCATAGTCATTTATTGATTTATTTTAAACTGTGAAGTATATTGAGGTATTGGCGATAATTGTCAAGCTAATATACAACATCAGAAAAAACAACTGACAAAATCATATACCTGAAGTATCAAAACTATCACTATATTGATTTCAGAATCGACTTTAGATCAACAAGAGCTGGTATCAGTGATATCGACATTTCAGTATCAATCCGCACATTACTAGCATGCTCTCCTTAACCCGCTTGTGGCAATTTCAAAGATTTTATGCAAAGGGAGTCAATATTTTCTCAACCAAATGGAACACACGTGTCAAACACAAGGCTCGGGGGCCAGATGTGGCCCACGAAGGCCTGAGAATAATGTGCCAATAATGCAATTCAGCTTTTTCTTCCTCGGTGTTTTTCTTCTTTCAGTTTGACAGAAAAATCTTTGAACTTTCATGTTGTGTGAAATGAAGAAGATGTTGAGAGCATGTGTTTGTAATGAAAAATAAATACTTGAATGTGTGCCTGTCACCTTGACCTCCTCATTTCTAGGCAAGCTATCTATTGTGTAAGAATATCATGAGGTTATATTCATATTTATCCATAGGGTCGCTGGTATGCTGGAGCCTACCCCAGCTGCCTTCAGGCGAGAGGTGGACTGGATATTCATATTCATATTCATATTCATACATACCCGGTACCCGGAGAAAAGCCAGGCAGGCACAGGCACGACATGCCAAATCCACACAGGCAACATTTGAACCCACATCTACTTTTCTCTTTGTTTTTGTTAAATACTGTGAATGCGGTTGGGTACCCCCGGTGTAAACGCGACTTGGCCACTAGCAGGGGCCGTCTAAAACAAGGTACCTTCACTGTCCAGCTATGCTAACCCGCTATGTGCAGTGGGTTTGTGTAGATGTATCCATCCATGGACGGATACATCTACTTGGCCGGAGACGCTCACCCAGTTCTCGGTCGCGTTGTGCAGCTTCTGCTTCTTGTGCGAGCTCCCGTACGTCTCCATGTTGTCCGCTGCGTTTAAAGCCGATAAATAGGGGTGGCCCGTCCAGGAATCGCCGAGGAACAGAAAATCAGCAACAGGAACTGGGAAGAGCCGCTCGGGAGGGGAAGCAGTGATGTGTCGGTCGCGAATGAAACGGCTTTTTCACAGCCGGGTCTTTGAAGTTAACGACGGGAGCCGGATCCTGATTGGGAACCGGGTTTTTTCCGCCTTCTCTCTTTCTCTCTCTCCCTCGCTTTCTCTGTGTTTCTGTCCCACGCTCTAACTCTCGCTCTGTCTCTCTCTCTCTCTCTAGCTCACTTTTTTCTCTTCAAGCCGCACGTGTATGGTCAATATGCGTTTGCATGCGCCGAGGAGAAGGAGGAGAAGGGTGGGTAGTTAAACTCCAGCAGCAATAGCAAGCACAGAGAGAAAAAGTTTGTAGTGAGCCGAACTGAAAGAACCGGTTCTTTAAAAAGAGCCGGAATTCCCATCACTGAGGGGAAGACGTGACGTACTTCCGTAAAGGGCGGGGCATCAAATCAGCGCTGATTCTGGATAATGATGTGGCGTAAAACTGATTTTCTTTCCCATCCAATACTGATTTACATTCAGGTTATTTTAGATACTATGTGCAAATAGATCCAATGGGTACATTTTCAAAAGCAAAGTATTTCAAATCACAGCGGATTTGGTAACTTTTCACGCCGTTAGAAAAAGTCAGTTATTTACTAAACGAGTCCCTGCTTATTTGCTTAACAGCCCAAACGAAGGAGTCAGCTGCAGCTTCCATTATAGGTGGAAAGTTCAAAAGCTAAGGAGGTTTCGATGTAAATCTTCTATAAAGATGCACAAACATTCCTTGATATGCCCAATTAATCTGTCAATTAGGCATTCTGCTGTTCTTGCAGCATGGAAAGAGGCCACAATTGCTCTATTTTTTACACGAGTAACAAAGCAGATAGTATAAATTATAGACCAATCAGTATATTGCCTGTTATATCTAAAAATATTGAAAAATCGCTCTGGAGCAATTAATAAATCAGTTAAATAAGGTGGCAACCCCAGAAGTTCATGTTTTTCAAAAAAAATGTGAGATGTTCTTTAGCTACTTGTCATCTTGTTGGCGCTGATTTGGAAAGGGCATGTGATACGGTTGGTCACTGAACGTTGTTGCCTAGAATAGTGGTCGGCAACCCGCTTCAGCCCTCCTGTTGCGGTTGAGATGCTGAGCTCTGTGACTGTTTTGCGTTTCCCAAAAGAGTATCACCGCAAGTCCCTGCACGCATGCACATTGTTTTATGACTGGTGAGGATTGGATCAGCAAGGGAAAAGGGAGAGGGCCAGTGTGATAATGACACACGAAAAAGACATACAGTATATTTTATAACACTTTTGTTTATGGCGCTCCTTCCTCCTTCCACCATCTTATCGTGGTGGAAGATTTTGCGCCTTCCAATGATGGTAGCTACGTTGCCTGGGGCTTTCATGCCCCTGGTAGTGTCCCCCATGACAAATGGGTCCTAGGGGAGGTACCAGATCAAGAGTGGGTCAAAAGACACCAATGAGGAGTTTTTCCCTCATATTCAGTCTTCCCTCACCCAGACCTGGAGGTGGGGCATGATGCCGAGCATCTGGTGGCCGGGCCTGCACCCATGGGGCCTGACTGGGCACAGCCCGAAGACCTAACGTGGTTCCCCCCTTGCATGAGTTCACCACTTGTGGAAGGGGCCAAATGGGGCGGGCGCAGAGCGAGCTGGGTGGCGGTCCAATTCCCGGCCTCAGAAGCTAGCTCTTGGTACGCGGAATGTCGGAGTCAGAGTCACTTAGACACACAGCAAGGCCTCTGGAACCAGTCCTCTTGGGAGGGTCTGGACTTCATTCCGCTCTGGTGTTGCCAGGAGAGACGGGCGACGGGCAGGGGTGGCAATTCTTGTTGCTGGCTGGCTCGGAGCATGAGTTTAACCCGGTGATGGAGATGGTAGTTGCCCTCCACCTTAAGGTGTTTCTTTTTTTCATGGGACCCAGACTTTCTGGCAGAGCTGCTGATACTACTTATGGTCCTACTTAACGCCCCCCTTGGTCCGCCTCACATGTGGTTTTAGCCTTCCTCGACCCACCCTACATCCCATAAAAATACTATGTGACTCAAAGCATAATCACACAGTACACATCAAGGGGCTGGTGAGTGAGTGATGGGTAATGCCAACCGCACACACCAGAGGGCGCACTTGAGACGCGCAGCCTACATCTTGCACCCTCCTTCCTAGAAGTAGGAGAGCAAGTGCGATCACGAAAATCTATCACACTGGGACAAACGTCACCACGCCTCTTGGCTTTATGATTCCGGCCTGCGTGACGTAGGGGCGCCCGAGCTAATTGCATTACATTGCGGGGCGGCCGCGTGGAATGGAAGCTGCGGGAAGGGAAGCGGAGTCCGGCTGGCGCACGCAACATAATGGGCGCCGGGGAGGAGCGATCCCTTGAAGGCGAGGGTTCATCCTCCGAGACCGACCACTCCTCCGTGAGACGACAGAGCCCAGCATCAGAGGCTCCGAAAAGCGAGACTGCGGGAGAAGCTACCGAGAGGCCTGACAAGGAGAGGTAGGATGCTATGGAACTATCACATGCAAGACACTTATTTGCAAATGTTGTCATGCAATCGAAGCAAAGTATTGTGAATGTTGTCTATATATCTTGCATTGGACCTTGTTATCTGCAGCAGTAACCATATTACTGGCCCTTCTTCATGAAAGCATTGCGTTTAAAGTGTAAACTCAAAAATCTCCAAATCCAAATCCATTTGAAGCTTACTGCTAAGTAGACATGTAAAATCTAAACATGGAGGTTAACATTTCAACTCAGGCACCAGTCAGGCTCCTCCATTTTAATCCAATTTTCCAGATGTTGGAGGTCTGCCTGCAAGGCAGAGAGCATAATTACAGGACAGAGCAACGAATGACCAAGTTTGCCTCGGTCACAAGCCTCATGTTAAACAAAGTTGGGTGTTACCCTAATACATCCTAGACACAGTTAAAGGCTTCCTAAAAGGGGCACCCCCATTCATGGTTGTCATTATAAACACAGTACGCCCA
This sequence comes from Oostethus manadensis, assembly GCA_024372805.1. Lineage (NCBI taxonomy): Eukaryota > Metazoa > Chordata > Actinopteri > Syngnathiformes > Syngnathidae > Oostethus > Oostethus manadensis. The sequence goes on along the minus strand of QODF01000163.1, from coordinate 445,155 downwards.
AGTTGTGGTCTAAGGTCCCTGGGTCCAGCCCACTTGTAAATTGTGCCTTAGGTCTTCCCTTCAAGATGACCCCACATGTAAATTAGAGGCTCTCGGGTCCAAGGACCTCCAGGTATGACCTACATGTGAACTAAGGCCCCCAGGTGTGCAGCATGTATGGTCAAAGGTCCCCACCACTGTTCACGGCTCCTCCACCTAGGTCCATACCACTGGATGATTTTATCTACAGTCTGATCTAGGGTCCTCCTCCCCACCTTTGATTTTAGGCCTGTTAAGAGGTGAAAGAGAAGAAGAGGATGTTGCTTCAACAGAGCAACAGGTGACCAACTTTCTACAATCAAAGGGATGGATGTGGATGTTCAAAACATGTATAGGTAGAAGAAAGCATGTGGCCTTGAAACGGGGGAAAATTGAAAGCAAAGTACTTCAAGATCAAGGACACATATTGAAGAAGACATCATCTAGGTTACAAGGCATTCATTCGTTCATTCATTTTCTACGCCGCTTATCCTCATTAGGGTCACGGGTATGCTGGAGCCTATCCCAGCAGGCTTTGGGCGAGAGGCAGGTACACCCCGGGGCTGGTCAGATTACAAGGCAATAAATAAATAAGAGACTTGATGCAGCGTAGGGTCATCAACATTTGACAATACCAACTCTACAATAACATCGAGTATGCCAAATTATTAACCAATACATTTCATGTACTAAAGGTGAACAATAACTTATTATTTCCAACAGTTTCACCAGTGGTCCTTTCCCCATCTGTCCCGCCAATCCCTGGTTCTCCTCACCTGAGGCCTAAACCCCCACATATGCAGCCCAGATTGAGAAATGTGTAATGATAACTGCGTGGGAACATTTTGGCATGCAAAAGTACAAGATCAGAATACTCCTTACACTAATAATAACCACGAGACATCCTGTAATTCAAATAATCGCAACCATCCTGTCAATGCATGATGAAGACTACTTGGTCCTTCATAAAGATGCTTCTGCTTCAGTAATGTGAAGACCTAATGTCTAAGTAGCAAGTTCAGTACAAATGTGAGCGAATGCCACAAAAACATTTATACATGTCCAAAGCTTGACATCTTTAAAGAAAGTAGACACAAAGCCACTTTTTGTCATTGCTCGTCTTCAATATTCCTTATTTTTATTACTCCCTTTGATGAAGGCCGTTCACATGCTGCCGAGATGAAATTGAGTGGGGACTCAGCTATGCTGGCATGTCATTACCACCGTGGAGGCCTGGCCCTGCCTGGTTCTTGCGGAGTGTAAAACACAGCCTTCTTCAGCAGGGCTTTCTCGAAATAGAACAGGGTGCGTGCAGCCAGCCAAGTTATCCATTATACACTCTGTGGACATGTTGAATAGTTTTTTTTGTTTTTGGTCAGTTTTCCATCACCACGCCATTCCCTTCAGAGCACTGTTGGGAAAACAGTGTAGACCGAGGAGGAGGGGGACTGGCGGAAATCAGGTCCGGTTTGTGCTGGCCTCCCATCAAGCACAGACACACTGCTGACGCATTTAGTTCTTCTAAGGCAGGGGTGTCCCAAACCCTTTCCAGTGAGGGTCGCATACGGAAAAAATGATGGATGTGGGGTCCACCACTTTGATACATTTCATGCATTTAAAGTGCTAATTCACCGGGATTGGCTGGTGACCAGTCCAGGATCCTCTTGCCCGAAGTCAGCTGGGATAGGCTCCAGCATACCCGCGACCCTAATGAGGATAAGCACCATTGGAAATGGATGAATGTAGGATTCTAATTCATCCATCCATTTTCTATACCGCTTATCCTCCTTAGGGTCGCGGGTATGCCGGAGCCTATCCCAGCTGACTTTGGGCGGGAGGCGTGTAGTGTAGGTCAATATATGCTAAGCTATCTGACCACAACATCCACATCTTTGCCTTGTAAGTGCTTATGTAATATGTATATAATGTGTTTGCATATTTCCTTTACGCCAGATGCCTTTCCAGATGCAACCGTTACCTTTTATCCAGACTTGGAATTGGCACTACAAAGTTCCCTGGTGTTTGTAAAATGTAATAATAGACAAACTATGTGTCCAAAATGGCCCCGAGGCTGCACTTTTGACACTACTGTTCCAATGGTTCTGCTGTATTTGCCGGGGAGTGTTTATGTATTTTCTTTAGCAAGTCTTTTAATCACAGCCTGTTTTAAGGTGACCCCTAGTCACTAGGCAGGACACCTCGTTGACATGTTCGCGCTGGTGCTGGGAAATAATTTAAATATAAATAACCATTTTCTGCATCAGAAAATATTGTCGTCACATAAAGCAAGACTTTTTAAGAGCAACTGTTGCACTTTTTCTTTGGCGTTTTTATCGCTTGTTCCAAAATAAGGAGCATCCTCAGCAAAGGTTGCTATGAATATGAGATGTGAAGAAAAATAATATACACTGGTAATAAGGGTGCATTTTTAAACTTGATTATTGTCAGTGGTTAACTTCTTTATACACTTGTGTGACAAGAACATCAGATGTTTGAAGCAACATAAGTAGTTTCTTATCAACAGTTACTAGGGATGCAAGTCTCTTTGTAATAGACGATTCCATTGGAATCTAGGTATCATCTGATTCGTTGCCGGTTGAATCGGTTTATCTTCAACATCCCTAACATTTCCATTGACTATTGTTAGTGTCTATTTACACGTGTTTGGCAGTTATGTACAGTGGTGTGAAAAAGTGACCCCGTCCAGATTTCTTCTATTTTTTTTTTCATGTTTGTCACACTTAAATGTGTCAGATCATCAAGCAAATTTAAATATAAGTCAATGACAATGCAACCTGAGCACAAAATGCAGTTTTTAAATGAATTGTTTTATTATAATATTGTTTATATTCTAATTATTTATTATAATTCAAACCCACATGACCCTGTGTTAAAAAGTCATTATTCCCCCATTAAAACACAACAGATTAATTAAGATCTCTCAGTCTGTAAAATGTTATAAAGCCCTTTCTAAGGCTTTGAGACACAGTAAGAGCCATTATCCACAAATGGCACAGAGGAACAGTGGTCGCAGGTGGTCCCAGGAGTGGCTGGCCAACCAAAATTACTCCAAGAATGCAGCACCGACTCATCCAAGAGGTCACAAAAGACCCAACAATGACATCTAAAGAACTGCAGGCCTCACTTGCCTCAATTAAGGTCAGTGTTTATGACACCACCACAAGAAAGATACTGGGCAAAAACAGTCTGCATGGCAGAGTTCCAAGACCAAAACCACTGCTGACAAAAGAACATTAAGGCTAACCCCCAGGACAGTGGACTAAAACCCCCCGGCAGTCCTCCCCCCTCACAATCCTCTAACACAGTGTCTAATGTGGACACTTTCTGGTTTCTGTGAACCACAATTTATCAGGACCTGAAGGGGTCCTCCCACATAGACACTGTACGGAAAAAGACCCAGCAGAGGTTGACATTGCTACGACACAAAGGACTATCAAACCTGCAGAAAAAATATCCATCCATCCATCCATCCATTTTCCTCCGCTTATCCGAGGTCGGGTCACGGGGGCAGCAACCTAAGCAGAGAAGCCCAAACTTCCCTCTCCCCGGCCACTTCGTCCAGGTCCTCCCGGCGGCTCCCGAGGCGATCCTAGGCCAGCCAAGAGACATAGTCTCTCCAACGTGTCCTAGGTCTTCCTGGAGGCCTCCTTGGATGTGCCCTGAACACCTCCTCAGGAAGGCGTTCGGAGGCATCCTAACCAGAGCCACCTCATCTGGCTCCTCTCAATGCGGAGGAGCAGCGGTTCTACTCTGAGTCTCTCCCGGATGACAGTGCTTTTCACCCTATCTCTAAGGGAGAGCCCAGCCACCCTGCGGAGAAAACTCATTTCGGCTGCTTGTACCCGTGATCTTGTCCTTTCGGTCACTACCCAAAGCTCATGCCATTGTTGAGCGTAGGAACGTAAATCGACCGGTAAATTGAAAGCTTTGCTTTTTGGCTCAGCTCACTTTTCACCACGACAGACCGGTGCAGAGTCCGCATCACTGCAGACGCTGCACCAATCCGCCTGTCCATCTCGCATTCCATCCTTCCATCGCTTGTGAACTCCTCCACTTGGGGAAGGACCTCATCCCCGACTCGGAGATGGCACTTCACCCTTTCCCGGGCGAGAACCTTGGACTTGGACGTGCTGATTCTCACCCCAGCCGCTTTATACTCAGCTGCGAACCAATCCAGTGAGAGTTGAAGGTCACGGCTTGATGAAGCCAACAGGACCACATCATCTGCAAAAAGCAGAGATCGAATCCTGCGGCCACCAAACCGAAACCCCTCAACGCCCTGGCTGCGCCTAGAAATTCTGTCCACGAAAGTAGTGAACAGAATCGGTGACAAATGGGAGCCCTGGCGGAGTCCAACACTCACTGGAAACGGGTCCGACTTATTGCCGGCAATGCGAACCAAACTCTGACACCGGTCATACAGGGAACGAACCGCCTGGATTAGGTGGTCTGATACCCCATATTCCCGGAGCACTCCCCACAGTATTCCCAGAGGAACACGGTCGAATGCCTTCTCCAAGTCCACAAAACACATGTAGACTGGTTGGGCAAACTCCCATTCACCCTCAAGGACCCTGCCGAGAGTATAGAGTTGGTCCACAGTTCCACGACCAGGACAAAAACCACACTGCTCCTCCTGAATCCGAGATTCGACTGTCCGGCGGATCCTCCTCTCCAGAACCCCTAAATAGACCTTACCGGGAAGGCTGAGGAGTGTGATCCCGCAATAGTTAGAACACACTCTCCGGTCCCCCTTCTTTAAAAGCGGGACCACTACCCCGGTCTGCCAGTCCAGGGGCACCGACCCCGACGTCCACGCGATCCTGCAGAGTCGTGTCACCCAAGACACTCCCACAGCATCCAGGGCCTTAAGGAACTCCAGGCGGATCTCATCCACCCCCGGGGCCTTGCCACCAAGGAGCTTTTTGACCACCTCAGTGACCTCAGCCCCAGAGATAGGCGAACCCGCCTCAGAGCTCCCGGGCACTGCTTCCATGTTGGAAAGCGTGTCGGTGGGATTAAGGTGGTCTTCAAAGTATTCCCCCTACCACTCCACAACATCTCGAGTCGAGTTTAGCAGCACACGTCCCCACCATACACGGTGTTGACTGTGCACTGCTTCCCCATCCTGAGACGGCGGATGGTGGTCCAGAATCTCTTTGAAGCCATCCGGAAGTCGTTTTCCATGGCCTCTCCGAACTCCTCCCATGTCCGGGTTTTTGCCTCAGCGACTGCCAGAGCTGCAGACCGCTTGGCCTTCCGATACCTGTCAGCTGCCTCCAGAGCCCAATGGGCCAAAACGGCCTCATAGGACTCTTTCTTCAGCTTGACGGCATCCCTCACCACTGGTGTCCACCAACGGGTTCTGGGATTAGCGCCACGACAGGCACCAATCATCGTACGGCCACAGCTCCTAACAGGCGCATCAATAAGGGAGGCACAAAACATCACCCACTCGGACTCAATGTCCACTGCCTCCCTCGGAACATGGTCGAAGCTCTCCCGTGGGTGGGCGTTGAAACTCCCTCTGACAGGGGACTCTGCCAGACGTTCCCAGCAGACCCTCACAATGCGTTTGAATCTGCCAGGGCTGACCGGCAGCCTCCCCCACCATCGGAACCAACTCACCACCAGGTGGTGAACAGTTGACAGCTCCGCCCCTCTCCTCACCCGAGTGTCCAAAACATGTGGCCGCACGTCCGACGACACAACCACAAAGTCAATCATCGAACTGCTGCCGAGGGTGTCCTGGTGCCAAGTGCACATGTGGAAACCCTTATGTTTGAACATGGTGTTCGTTATAGACAATCTCTGACGATCCTCTCCAGGTCTCACTGTCACTGCCAACATGAGTGTTGAAGTCACCCAGCAAAACAAGGTAATCCCCCGAGGGAGCACTCTGTAGTACTTCCTCTAAGGACTCCAAAAAATGGCGGGTATTCTGAACTGCTGTTTGGCGCATAACCGCAAACAACAGTCAGGACCTGTCCCCCCACCCGAAGGTGTAGGGAAACTACCCTCTCGTTTACTGGGTTAAACTCCAACGTGCAGGCTTGGAGCCGGGGCGCAACAAGAATTGCCACCCCTGCCTGTCGCCTCTCATTGCCGGCAACACCAGAATGAAATGAAGTCCAGCCCCTCTCGAGAGGACTGGTTCCAGAGCCCTTGCTGTGCATTGAGGTGAGTCCGACTATATCTAGCCCGAATTTCTCCACCTCACGCACCAGCTCAGGCTCCTTCCCCGCCAGAGAGGTGGCATTCCACGTACCGACAACTAGCTTCTGTAGCCGAGGGTCGAACCGCCAAGGCCTCTGCCTCCGGCCGCCACCCAGCTCTCTTTGCACCCGACCCCTTTGGCCCCTCCCACGAGTGGTGAGCTCATGGGAGGGGGGACTCCCGTAACCTTTTCAGGCTGTACCCGACCGGGTCCCATGGGTGCGGGCCCGGCCACCAGGCGCTCACCATCATGCCCCACCTCCGGGCCTGGCTAAAGAGGGGGGCCCCGGTGACCCGCTCCATTGTTATTGTGCATCATTGGGGTCTATTGAGCCACTCTTTGTCTGGTCGCTCCCCTAGGACCTGTTTGTCATGGGTGACCCTCCCAGGGGCATGACAGCCCCCGACAACTTAGCTCTTAGGATCATTGGGACACGCAAACTCCTCCACCACGATAAGGTGGTGACCCAGGGAGGAGGCAGAAAAAATAATTTGAGCTAACCTTCCCTCCATATGTGACCTGTATCGTTCCAGGGCCAGGAAGTGGGTCACTGCACACCCCTTACACCTCGGACACAGGGTGAAACCAACTTGGGTTCTGCAGCAAGACAATGATCTAAAACACACCAGCAAGTCCACCTCTAAATGGCTAAAGAAAAACAAAATGAAGACTTTGGAGTGGCCTAGTCAAAGTCCTGACCTGAATCCTATTAGATTCTGTGCCATGAGCTTGAAAAGGCAATTCATGCTGGAAAACCCCCTAATGTGGCTGAATTACAACAACTCTGCAAAGATGAGTGGGCCAAAATTTGCGCTGTAAGAGACTCACTACAAGTTAAAACTTGATGGCAGTTGTTGCTGCTAAAGGTGGCCCAAGCAACTCTTAGGTTTAGGGCACAATCACTTTTTCACATGGCAAACATTCAAACAAATAAAAAATCAGGAAGGGGACAAACACTTTTTTATACCACTGACTTTCTCACTAAACATCGACAATTTGATGATTGACAGATGATTTTGTATAAGAAACACCTTTTGAAATTCTCCTGTATTTTGAAAGGTAATAATGAGCATCTTGTGCTAAAGCAAAGGCAGCTACACAGATGTAACATCATCCCCACTTCCAGAAGGCAGGCTAATGATCTTCTGTTGCTTGTGTGCGGTCAGCGTTAGTATTCTTTGTGACACGTCAACGTCTGACAAACATTCTCATGCGCGGCCACCAATCAACTTGAAAACTTCAGCTTCTGCCATCTATTTCTATCCAATACCACATTTGCTCACAAGTAAACATCTTATTGTGTATGGATGCATCCCTGACGGTTCTCATTATGGTCTGTCTATAGGGATCGGAAGCAACATCCTACAAAGGCCATTAGCAGTCAAAAGCGCCTTTTAAAGCCTTTTATATGAGAAATAATGAAAATGTTGAAAGTGGGGATTGTCATATAGACACTCTACGGATAATGTACGAGCTATTATGTTGGAAGACAACAAACAATGCAATCAGGTCATCACTCACATTGCCTTTTGGTTGTCGTTAATATCACCTTTTGCAAAGAAAAAAAATCAATATGCAATGAATTGCAATCAACCAATAAGCCTAAAATTAAACTGAAAAGGCTGTTCATCAGCTGATCAAAAAACAATAGCTAAAAAACCATGAAACCCCCGTAAAATACAACTAAAATGTTCAAAAAAGGACTAATTTATTTGCAACATTTTTATTAATCACCTCAAAATTGGTTTGGGCATGCTTGATGCCAGTGTTTCCAGGTGGATAGAGGCAATGTTGCTCCAGATGGTAAAAATGGCTTCACAGAGGCCATTCACTGAGGGGAACACACAGAATGGCTCAAAAGAGTGAGGTTATTCCTCTGGAAGAAGTTCTTTGTCAGGCGGGCACTGTGAACTGCAGCCTTGTCCTGTTGAAATTCTCACACAGATGAGGGTCTTCAGCCATGAGCAATGCCCATCCATCCATTTTTTATGCCGCTTATCCTCATTAGGGTCGCGGGTATGCTGGAGCGTATCCCAGCAAACTCCGGGCGGGATGCGGGGTACACTCTGGACTGGTTGCCAGTCAATCGCAGGGCAGACAGACAAACATTCACACTCACATTCACACTCTAATGGACAATTTAGAGTCGCCAATTAACCTAACATGCATGTTTTTGGAATGTGGGAGGAAACCACTGAAATAATTTGTTACAGGGACAAACTGGCCCAGCCACAAAACCTGCAATTTTCCCTTAGGAAACGATTACATTTGAAATCTGTCCAGGGTCAAACTGTTGCTATAATAAAAGTCTATATTAACTACATTTCACCCTAGAAACCTATTAAAATTGACACAATCTGTTATAGCAGTGGTTCCCAAACTTTTCACATTTGCGTACCCCCTCAGACATTTGGATTAAAGCCTTGTACCCCAACCCACTTTAAGGAAAATAGCACTTTTTTGGAATTTTCTGTGCCTTGCGAAGATACAAAAACTGATAATAAAGTAGTTTTTAATGGATTTTCAAATTTGACTAGATGCCAATTATTGTGTAGTGGTCATTACAATTCATGCTGTCTTTTGGGCAGTCTGCATGTCAATCATCAATGAAATTTGCCCAAACACAAATGTGGAAAAATGCACTAAATTCAAGCAAACCTTCTCGTGTTGTTGCAGTCCCACAGCCTCCATCCAGAAGGAACCCAGCTGTGAATGGATAGTGCAGGAAGCCATGGCGTTGCAGGAAGCTAGTCCCAACACCCAAATGGAAGCCAGCACCGGGCACGAAGGAAATATGACCTGCCCGGCCCACACACCCCCTGCAGGGGACGCCAAGCGTGGCTTTCGCAAAAACAGGAACAACGACTATGTGAAGATTTCCATGAAGGAGCCAGATGCCAAGCGCCTGCCGTCAGAATGGTGGAAGACCACTCTCCTCTTCCTCTATGTCATCTTCAGTCTGGTACTGACCTCGGTGGTCATCACAGTGGTCCATGAGAGGGTTCCGCCTAAGGAGAGCATACCGCCGCTCCCCGACACCTTCTTTGATTTTATTGACAGGGTCAAGTGGGCCTTCACTGTGACAGAAGTCAATGGCATTGTCCTGGTAACCATTTGGTTCATTCAGCTGTTCTTCCTAAATTACAAGTAAGTCCTTGGCGGTAACTGAATACCACAATTTGTCAAGTAAGTCAATAAACTCTATGAAATGTACACTACGCTGTACATAAATAAAGTATAATAAAGTCCAAATATTATGGAAAAAGTCATACTTACAAAAAAAGACATTTTGTTTTGTTTGTACTTAAAAAAACAACAGCAGAAATAGAAAAAAACAGCTGTAATTTTGTGAGAAAAAAGTAAAAAAACAAAAAACAATGGTAAATGTATGCCATACATTTTGCTGTACTGTATTATGATGTATTTATAAGTTATTACTAAAGTATGCTTAATTAGATGTGTTTTGTGCGTATATAGAAAGTCATAAACAGGTTTTCGTTCATGTTGAATCTTACTTTATGGAAATGAACTTAAGTCTGAAAAGTATTAAATGCCATAAACAAGGGGCTACAGTATATGCAAGTTTAAAATAATACATTTAAGTTATTTGAATAATGTATCTAAAAAATGAGATTTTTAAGGAAGACAATTTTTATTCACATATTTATTCACATTAATTTCCACAAGGCTGTCAAATTGGCTGGGTGGGTAGCACGTTGGCCTCACAGTCTGGAGGTTCAGGGTTCATTCTCTCCGTTGGGCATCTCTGTGTGGAGTTTGCATGTTCTCCCCGTGCGTGTGTGGGTTTTCTCTGGGTACTCCGGTTTCCTCCCACATTCCGAAAAACATGGTTGTTAGGTTAACTGGCGACTCTAAATTGTCCATTACAGTGTGAATGTTTGTATGTCTCGCCTGTGACTGATTGGCAACCAGTCCAGGGTGTACCCCGCCTCTCACCCAAAGCCAGCTGGGCTAGGCTCCAGCATACCCGCGACCCTAATGAGGACAAGCGGTATAGAAAATGAATGATTGAAGGATAATTTCTACAAATGATCTTATATTCATCATTATTTAATTTAAAAATCCCTTTTGTTGGCAAAGTAACCATTTTAAATTTGCAATTTCTTTACATGAATTTGTATAAATTCCCATGGAAATTTGGGAAATTTCTGTTTTTGCAGAGTGTATGTTGTTGTCAGCATTTTAATGTCAAAAATGACATTTCATTATACAACTTGTACTTGGTTAAAAAAAGAAAAAACAATTAGGTAAAGATTAGATTTAAAAAATATATAGCAAATCTCAAGAAAATATTTAATCTTTGTATAAAGCTCTTATCATTATTAAGCATTTTTCCAAAACGTTTTACTGGAGAAATAAACATGGTTGCAACACCTTTTTATTGCATTCAACGATATTGGCCATTACAGGTCCATCGTGTGCAGACGCTACTTCTTCCTGCTGGGCACCCTGTACCTGTACCGCTGCATCACCATGTACATCACCATCCTGCCTGTCCCTGGCATGCACATGACCTGTGCGCCCAAGGTGTGGAACACTTGTCTTAGTCTTCAAGCTTTTAAACATAATGGGACACATTTTAAGCACTGTTTACAAAGTGACTTATCCTCCAGGGTTTTCCCATAGAATTTTTTGAAGCTGTGGTGGTGGGCTGTCATGTCACTGCTGCATCAGCTATTTTATTTATTTATTTTAATATGACTAGGGATGTTTGATAATATCGGGCCACCGATATTATTGGCCCGATATAATATCGGTAGATATCGGTATCACATATTGATTGATATCGAAATTTGATATATTGGATATATCAAATATTGACAAAAAAGCCACTATCGGACATCCCTAACATCCCATTAACTCGTTTAACTGTTTTCAACAACCAGCATAACATGCATGTGTGTGTATGCATGGATTAGCAATTCATGTGAAGAGGTGGTAGGATTAAATAAGATCTGCTTCTTCCTACTCTTTTTCGGACATATGGAACTGCGGAACGTAACAAGAAATATTCCTTGTACAATGCACGCATGTTCAAAACAAATTAAACCATATCCATAACCATAATTATAGTGTCCTCTCCTGCTCTGATGGGGTCTTCTTGTGTCCTTCCTATCAGCTGTACGGAGACTTTTATGCAAAGTTTCAGAGAATTCTGCGGCTGATCTCTGGTGCTGGCCTGTCCATTACCAAGTCTCATATCATGTGCGGAGACTTCCTGTTCAGCGGACACACCGTGATGCTCACCCTCACCTACCTGTTCATCAAGGAATGTGAGTCGCTCCAAAGCAACGCTATTGGCCATGAATTATATATGTATTTCCATTCTTGTCCTGCACCCACCACTTTACACTGGCTGTGTGTTACTGTCTGAAATCTACTATTTTTTTATACTTTTGCAAAGAGTATAATGCTCATTTGACAGTTATTACGGTGTGCAGTGGTATACAGTGGTGTACTGCATTAGCTGTTTTTAATATTTTGGTGAGCATGAGCATTGATCAATTAAAATGGATAGGGATGCAAAGAGGTGTGAAAATTCAAGTGAAACATTTCATCTGGGAACTTTTCATAAAAAAAATAATGTTTGAGGGTTTGGGATTAAAATGTATTATATTTGAATTTTGGAACATTTTGTGTAGTCAGAACAAGACATTTGTGCTATAAAGTATGTGAATTGGCTTACAAATAGTATCCCGTTCTGTATTGTTATGGAATTTAGCAAGTATAGAGGAAATGCAATGCCGAATGGCAATTAAACATTGAAACTTTCTTACCAATTTACAAACAATAACATTTTAGGTGTTTTAGCACTGTACTAACAACATAACATGGGCTAAAAAAAAATCTTATTTTTTTATGACAGCATTTAAAAAAATCATTGTCAAGCTATAATTGAAACAAAAACTAAACATTTGGATTATGTCAGGTAGACTACAGGGTGCTTGTTTCTATACTCTTGTATTGGGTTGTATACCTAATGAAGAGGCTATAGCATCAACATATTGTTGTTTATTTTCTAGACTCCCCTCGGTCCTTTTGGTGGTACCATCTAATGTGCTGGCTGCTGAGTGCCGTGGGCGTGGTGTGCATCCTGGTGGGGCACGAGCATTACAGCGTGGACGTGGTAGTGGCCTATTTTGTCACAACACGGCTTTTCTGGTGGTACCACACCATGGCCAACTCGCAGGTCTGTGTGTAGAAGCTTCACTGTAATTAATATTAATGTGATTCTATTCTCAATGAATTCTATCCTGTGTGCAGTATCAGTGCTCCCCCAACAACTACCTCACCAATGTCTGGTGGAACCCCCTGTTCAACTTCATGGAGAGGAACGTGCACACCCCTGTGCCGTGCATGTTTGGCTGGCCTGTCAGCTGGGGCCCATCCTGCCTGAAGAACCCCTGTAAGAAATACTCAATTGTACAGAGCACACGGGATGAGTGACCGTTGATTCACTGGTTGACAAGAGGTTTTGCATCGCTGTTTTTAATTTAAACAGGATTCGTCACGCTTTGTCTGTCTGTCTGTATTTTGCTGTTGTAATTTATCATTTTTCTGTGCGTGTGTACAACTGATACTTGTGCCAGCCAGCACCTTCTACAGCATTTAAGAACTGACTTCACTACTAAATATGTTATAGTATGACCTTGCTATCAGTGTCACAAGGTGCCTTAGTGGGTTCAGTGTCATTACATGTACCAAACTGCCTTTAAAAGTCACTGAAGACTATTATTAATTCCAATTCATTTCAGAACCCCTCAGTGTGTGTGTATCATTGTCATGGTATTTACATTGTATTAAACTGAATTAAAGTGAACAGTCTTGTTTTCACTCATAAATAAAGAACAAAACATACTGATGCATTTATTCTTGGAATTGTAACAAAGAAGAAAGCATTGAGAGATTTATATTGCAAGTCACACATTATACATCTTACTTCTCTCCCAAGCAGGCCTTCTGTGTCAGCTAAAGCAAGTCTTGTGGCAAGGCAGTAACTATGCTACTTATGATTTCTCCCTGGATAGCAGATGGATGAGCAATGAGCAAGAGGCTTTTGATTCTTTGGCGATAGGCATGGTGTATCCTTGGAGGAAAGGCTGGTGTTGGCAGCTTCCATCACAGTTTTTTAAAGGCTTTGCTGAAATGAGGACGATGACTCTTCAATTTGGAGAGAGGAGTGTAGTGAGGGCTATTAATAAAGCTCTTCTTGTACTACGTGGTGTATATTCTCCTGAATACACGTGGCAACTTTACAGTTTTTTTCAGCCTACAGGTGTAAAATAATCCATGCTGCTGCTAATTCGTCACACCTTGTCGATAAGCAGAATTGACCATGAATCATTCATCCAAGTAGGACACACTCTCAAAGATTTACTCGTAAACAAATGTATATTTAACTCATTACCTTTGTCATTTTGTACTAATAAAGGTAATTGTATTAGAATATAATGACAGCCTACTTTACCTGTAAATCTGAATCCAGGATATCCCATTTGATGCTGCGGTCCATCGACCAACCAATCAGCGCAGAGCATTTTTGAGTCCACCAATAGGAGATTAGCATTTGGAGCAACACAGGAAGCAGCGGCTCTTGTTTGCTGTTGACGTTAGAAAACAACGATGTCTTCGTGTATGAGCCCACAGAGTTTAGTTTTGCCGTAGCTGTCACACTATGTTCTCACTTTGGAGCAGCTCTCTGCTCTCAGAAGCAAACATTGCGGCTCTCCTCGTCTTCGTGATTGTGTTTTATTTACTTCAGTTTTACCCCAAACGACGCCACGTAGCTAACCTCCCTCCTGGTCCGAAGCCTTGGCCCTTAGTGGGCAACTATGGCGCCTTTCTCATCCCGTCTTTTATCCTAAGATGGTTCGGGAAGTCGTCGGATCGCGCCGACACGACACCGGTGAGCGGGTTAACGGAACAAGCCGCCGTGTACGGCAACGTCTTCAGCCTGTTTGTGGGCAGACAGCTGATTGTGGTGCTGAACGGCTGTGACGTAATCAGGGACGCCCTGCTCAACCACCGGGAAGTGTTCTCCGACCGGCCGGATATACCTGCGGTGACTATCATGACCAAACGCAAAGGTAACGCAATGGGGCGCACATTCGGGTATCACACGAATGAACAGCCACTCGATGTCTTCATGAGCATACAAACGTTCACAATTCTTATCCCAGCTTTATGAGTTGGATCCAGGTTCTGTCATGATACATCTTCCCCATTTTTACATACATTTTTATTATTTAAAAAAAACTAACTACAACTAAATAAAGTATTCTCTTGTGTTCCTGACTACCACTGGATAGAGCCAGCCTTTCACCACAGTTAGAGATTCGGTGCAGGTCTATATTCTGTTTGCACTGATGACTATACTGTACTAGTGTTCAAGGTCTGCCTCTCTCAATACAAGGGATAGTCTTTGCACCATATGGACCAGTATGGAGAAAACATCGCAAGTTTTGCCACACGTCACTACGGACCTTCGGCCTGGGGAAGCTGAGTTTGGAGCCGTGCATCCTTCAAGGCCTGGCCACCGTCAAAAGTGAGCTGCTGCGACTTCGAGGAGAGAACCCTGCTGTGGATTTGACTCCGCTTATAAGCAACGCCGTCTCTAACGTCATCTGCTCCCTGGCCTTGGGGCAACGCTTCCACCACGACGACCGCCAGTTCGGTGCGCTGCTGGGCCTGATGATGCGAGGATTGGAGCTTTGTGTCAACAGCCCCGCCATCCTCATCAATGTCTTCCCGCTGCTCTACTACTTGCCCTTTGGCGTCTTCAAGGAGCTCCGCCAGGTGGAGAGCAACATCACGGCGTTCCTGAAGAATATTATTGCTAAGCACCGGGACACACTGGACCCAGATAATCCTAGGGATCTTGTGGACATGTACTTGGTGGAGATTTTGGCTCAGAGGGATGCTGGAGTGGAGGACAGCAGCTTTAGTGAAGACTACCTTTTCTACATTATTGGAGATCTTTTTATAGCAGGCACTGACACAACCACCAACTCTGTCCTGTGGGTCCTCCTCTACATGGTTGTACATCCTGACGTCCAAAGTAAGGAGTGGTTTACTAACAATAAGGGATGGGGATTAGGTAAATGTTACCAAATCAGCTAATTGTGTGGAATTGTCTAGAATTGAATTGCAGATTGAAGCAAACGAGGCAACATAGAGTGCAGAGTTGAGTTGTGCACTCTATTTTGCACACTATTTTGCCAAGTAGTGACTACTTGGAGAGCTGAGGCAACATTTTGATTGATTAAGAGACATTTCTAACAGGAAATTGTTGCCTTCAAATTTTAGTGTACAAGTTACATACTGTACTCTGACACACACGTTACCAGCTTTATAATTAAAACGATAAAGCTTGTTTTTGACCCCCTCAAGTGGTTAAATTGTGTACTACAAATGTGTTTGATTTTTTTTTTTTTTTTTTTTTTTATGGTTTTTTTTCAACACCTGTAGTAATTTATTAGCATATAATTCATGATTTTATTGACAAAATGTATGAAAATATTTTAAAATAAGGCTTATTTTACAAAACTAGTAAATACAGTCCTTAAATCCTACAAATGTATGCCGGTTTCAACCATTAACACATCTTTACTGTTACTTTTCAAGCAGAGAAGGTCCAAGCAGAGCTGGACAAGGTTGTGGGAAGACATCATGTCCCGTCTTTGACCGACAGGGGATGTTTGCCCTTCACAGAGGCCACCGTCATGGAGGTCCAAAGGCTGACCTCAGTGGTTCCTCTGGGCATTCCACACATGGCGTCCAAGACCACGGGTGACATAAAGCAACACCTTTTCTCTTTGTTTTTTTAGCATGTTTCCACACATTGATGATGAAGACGTGATAAAATATATGCAAAGTGTCTTAAGCTAATCATTATAATTATATTACTGAAACAAATCACATCATATTATAAATGCTACACATTGGATTAAATCCCCTTTACAATTTTCAGATGCATATATGTCATCTATAATTACAGTATGGACAGAATAGCTGAAACTTGACCTTTTCAATAGCATTTTTATTATTATATGATTAATTCATATATTTCAACATCATTTTAAGATTTGACTAAAAACACGATTGATAGTACAGTACTTGCTTTTTCCCTTTTTTGTTTTCTGAAATACTGGCTCTTAACATATTGATTAAAATAGATTGTATGTACTTTTATTTTCTACTTTATACAGTATACAGTGGTGTGAAAAACTATTTTCCCCCTTCCTGAGTTTTTATTCTTTTGCATGTTTGTCACACAAAATGTTTCTGATCATCAAACACATTTTAATATTAGTCAAAGATAACACAAGTAAACACAAAATGCAGTTTTCAAATGAATGTTTTTATTATTTAGGGAGAGAAAAATCCAAACCCACACAGCCCTGTGTGATAAAGTAATTGCCCCTGCACCTAATAACTGGTTGGGCCACCCTTAGCAGCAATAACTGCAATCAAACGTTTGCGATAACTTGCAACAAGTCTTTTACAGGGCTCTGGAGGAATTTTGGCCCACTCATCTTTGCAGAATTGTTGTAATTCAGCTTTATTTGAGGCTTTTCTAGCATGAAGCGCCTTCTTAAGGTCATGCCACAGCATCTCAATGGGATTCACGTCAGGACTTTGACTAGGCCACTCCAAAGTCTTCATTTTGTTTTTCTTCAGCCATTCAGAGGCGGATTTGCTGGTGTGTTTTGGGTCATTGTCCTGCTGCAGCACCCAAGATCGCTTTAGCTTGAGTTGACGAACAGATAGACATAGGTAGACAGTAGAATTCATGCTTCCATCTATCACAGCAAGCCTTCCAAGTCAAAATGTTTTTTTGTTTATTTTTAGCAAAATTAAGACGAGCCTTAATATTATTTTTGCTTAATTGTGGTTTGCATCTT
The DNA here is from genome assembly GCA_024372805.1 of Oostethus manadensis. NCBI lineage: Eukaryota > Metazoa > Chordata > Actinopteri > Syngnathiformes > Syngnathidae > Oostethus > Oostethus manadensis. Next base: position 427,974 of record QODF01000163.1, on the reverse strand, counting down.
GGAACTCTGCCATGCAGGCCGTTTTCGCGCAGTCTCTTTCTTATGGTGGAGTCGTGAACACTGACCTTAATTGAGGTAAGTGAGGCCTGCAGTTCTTTAGATGTTGCCCTGGGATCTTTTGTGACCTCTCGGATGAGTTTGCGCTCTTGGGGTAATTTTGGGCGGCTGGCCACTCCTGGGAAGGTTCACCACTTTTCTATGTTTTTGCCATTTGTGGATTATGTCTCTCATTGTGGTAATCAGGCTTGGGGGTGGCTACAGAAATTGAATTTAGGTGTGATAAACCACAGTTAAATTATTTTTTAACAAGTGGGGTATTTTTTTTTTTTTGGTCTTTTTTTTTTTGTTTTTTTTTCCTTCCTTTATTATTTTAATCTTTATTTTAAATCTTTTTTTTTTTTTTTATTTTTTTTTTTTTTTTTTATTTTTTATTTTTTTTTTATGTGCAGAAACATTTAGGTGTGACAAACATGCAAAAGAATAAAAAATCTGGCAAATAGTTTTTCATACCACTGTATTTTAAACCGTTTTTATTGCTGTATTTGCAGAGTTCCGAGGTTTCACCATTCCACAAGGAACAGTTATTTTGCCCAATCTGTGGTCCGCTCATCGAGACCCCACTGTGTGGGATGACCCCGACAGCTTCAAGCCAGAGCGCTTCCTTGATGACGACGGGAAGTTGGTTAGGAAAGACTGCTTCATGCCGTTTGGGATCGGTATTTTATCCATCCTCCTCCACCATGTGAGTGATGTGATGTGATGAAATATTCATCATTTTGTTTGTGTATGACAGGTCACAGGGTGTGCATGGGGGAGCAGCTGGCCAAGATGGAGCTTTTCCTCATGGTCACCAGTTTACTGCAAGCCTTCACATTCACACTCCCAGAGGGAACGCCGCCTCCTCCCATGCACGGACGTTTTGGGCTCACCCTGGCGCCATATCCCTTTTCTGTGTCTGTGAGCCCTCGCGGGTGACGTCATCTACAGATGATGCTGGGATACCTAGTCGTAATAGTGTTTTTTAGTTCACTTCAATTAGCCCTCTCTTTTGTAGCTAAATAAGGTAATATCAATATGATGCAGTACAGTTGGACACCACTTCAAAGTACATCCACAGTAATAGTAAACATCTTACATCGATACCCCAGAACAGAATTGTTGTGTTGAATCTCAGTAGACAGGTGCACTTAATGAAGAGGCCCTCTGAGTGTAAGTGGCATCGGTATATTTATACATGACTCATACTGTAATATTTAATTATCACTTAATTTATATACTTTTGTCATTGAAGTTCAAATCGTGTTCTTTAAATAAATTACCAGTATATTTTTTTAAATGTTGTTTTTATAAGCTTGTAATTTTTTTCTAATAACGAAAGAAACACACAAAATATTTACAAATAAAACAATACATGTTAATGATGTAAACTATTATACATAATCTATATAAATAAAACAAAAATAAATATTTTTTTAAAAACTTGAATGTATTTTCTGTTTATTATCACCCAATCATGTTAAAAAAAATAAAGCAACAGGACAAGCGACATCTAAAAATGTCATCAGTGGCTACTTGCTTATATTTAATTATCTTTTAAAACATAAATGTTTCATATTTAAAAATTTTTTATTCATCTCCAATGTGAAGAATTATTCTTCCAATGAATATACACATGTAATATGAATTATATATTATTGATATATTAATAATATACTATATATATATTCCTTTATATATATTCAATACTAATTATATATCGTTAATATATATTAATAATATATATATTCATTGGAAGAATAATTAATTTCAATAATTAATTATATAAGTATATCTTTATGAGGGTGACTGAAAAGTAACCACCTATTTTAAAATACTTATAATTTGTTCATATGTTGCAATAGTTTTCTCAATTTTGTGTGTATGTTCCATGATGTATGGGAATATCGTATTACCTGTGAAAAAATTATGGTGTTGAATGACTTCGGACAGGATTGTGGGTCCCCTCTCCTTCTCAATACCATGAATGCCGAAAGTTACCTCACCATGCTGAGAGATGAAATATGGCCAGTTATCAGTACTTGGGAGAATATTGACAGTTTAATTTTCATGCAAGATGGCTGAATTCTCACTTCCCTGGGAGATGGATGGGTCGCCGTGGTCCACATGAGTGGCCAGCCTGAAGTCATGACTTAACATGCGAGAAGTTGTGACTTCCATCCCACAAGAGTTCCTTGTGAAATCAGTTAAAGCGGTTCCCAGGCGTCTTAAGGAACTGATGGCGAATGCTGGCGCCCATATCGAGTTTGAAATAAATCTCCATGCAATACACTTTCTTCTTATGTTCATTTAATTTTTCATGTATTTACATATATATAGATAGATATATATATATACTGTATGTGTATATATGTGTATATATATATATATATATATACTGTACATGTATATACACAGTATATATATACACTCATAAAATAAAATAATAGCAGTCCAATGTTACTAACCTGATTAATGACTGTTATTATACTGTATTTTTATTGCTACATAGCAAACAAGTTACAAGTAGGTGCAGTAGATTCTCAGATAACAAACAAGAACCAGCATTCATGACATGCACGCTCTTAAGGGTGTATAATTGGGCAATTAGTTGAAAGGGGTGGGTTAAAAAAATAGCAGTGTCTGTCGTTGACTTTACAAAATCAAAACTATTCTGTACAAACTCCTTTGTTTCTAGGATTTTGCAATCCTATGAATTACTAAACTAATATTTAGTTGCATGAGCACAGTTTTTTATAACTGCTTCACATCTGTGTGGCATGGACTCAATCAACTTGTGGCACCTTTCAGCTGTTATTCCTCTCCAACATTAACATTTCTTTGTTTTGCTTCAGAAACAGCTTTTTTGATGTCACCCTACAAATTCTTGATTGGATTAAGGTCCCGGGATTGAGCTGGCCACTCCACAACAATAATGTTGGTTTGGAACCAAGATTTTGCTCATTTACTTGTGTGTTTGGGGTTACTGTCTTGTTGAAACCCCAATTTAAAGTGCCATGTAAATAGACTAGCTTCACACAGACGTCTTCTGTCGCAGAACTTACAGGTAACTCCAGACTGTCTTTGTTCGGTCTGGAGCTTATCATTGGCTGAGCCTTTCCCATTTATTCGATCCATTTTGGTAGTTTTCTGCCATGTGACTCTTGTTTTGCTCTCCATTTTATGGCATTAAAGATAATTTTAGGTGAACAGCCAAATTATTTTGCCCCTCTTCATAAATTTTCCCCTCTCCAATCAACTTTTTAATCCAAGTATGCTGTTCTTGTGAACAATGTCTTGAACGACCCTTTTTCAACGAGAAATGCATGTTTAACAAGTCCTGGTTTCATGCTTAAATAGGCTACAACCTACAGCTTGTTTGCCATTTAGTTATCATACTTTTATTGTTTGCCAATAAAAGTATGATAACAGTAATTAATCTGGTTAGTTACATTGGACTGCTATTATTTTGATTATTTTAAACACAATTGTAGTATTAATTAGTATTAATGTATATACAATATACTGTATATACAACATATTGTTATGTAATAAAACATACATTTAAATATATTATTCGGGTGATTTTTCAGTAAACTTATTAAATCATCTGTGTGAAGAATTTTGTCGTGTAAGGTCACTAGATCAAAAATAATTTCCACTTAATGTGAGCTAGACATTTATTTGTTACGTCAATCTGGATAAAAAGTCATTCAAAGGATCACGTGACAGGTGACCGTCCTCTAGTAGCGGACTCCTTCCGGTCTGTAACTGTGTCAGATAGCAAGCTAGCTAATCTGGTGGCTATATGGCTTTTTTTACTCATCAACTGTGCAGAGGTTTCTCCTTTTCGGCTCTTAGGAGTGTCGCCATCAAGCATGTTGTCATCATCGGAGGAGGACAAATGGGCGCCGGAATCGCTCAGGTTAGGCCGGAAATATGTTTTATTAGCCACGGAGCTAGTGCCTAGCTAACAAGTGTCAACGCGAGATTTTAGCTTGCTGAGGGCGCGTATATTTGTACACTTATCGCAAACTATATCATTCCCATGAAATAGCAGTATTGTTGCGTCAGGGCAGTTGTTTTTTTGTCATGTTCCTTCATGTTTAATGTTCATGTTCAGTAAACTTTAAAGTTCCAGCACCGCAGTTACATTTTTTAGCCACCAGATGCTACCCTCCAGCGCCGGACCTCGACTTTCTCTTGACATTTTTTTTACCATTTCATACTAAACTTGGTTAGTTTCCGTACTCTCTTCTGCACTTTTTTTATTCCCCACATTGACCCATGAGTTTTTTCCCCTGTTTTCTGCATTGCATTATAGGATATGTGAATGTGACAACAACATTATTTTCTCTTTGAGATTAAAAAAGCATCTGTCTAATCATGTGATGGTTGTTGATAATGTGAGGGCAAGTCCCCCTTGCTTTTTCCACCCGATTCGTATTAAAACACCTTTGATTTTATTTTTGTCAGTCCATAGGCTTGGAATTGTTTTCCAAATTCGCACTCAACGTGTTTCCTGTGCTCAGCATTACTTTATGAGATATTTGATGATTGTTTTCATCCCCGGCAGCAGTCATAATAGAGTTCTTCCTATTAAAACACACAAAGCAGTTAAGCTATCAATTGAAGAATACTTAAAGCATTTGTCACCACTGTTTTTAAACTCAAAGATAATTGTAATACATGAAAATGGACATACAAAGTTATGGAAACAGAAGTGCTCTCTTCTATTGTCAAATCATTCATTCATTTTCTATACCGCTGATTAAATGTTCAGGCAGCGTTTTAAATAACATTTTAACATTTGCAACTAAGTCTAAAAACAAATGGGATGGGATTGTTCCCCAAAGGTTGCTGCAACCACAGGCCACCAGGTGATGTTGGTGGATACATCTGACACCATCTTGAAGAAGTCAGTCAAGGGCATGGAGGCCAGCTTGAAGAGAGTGGTGAAGAAAAAGTATGCTGATAAGGCAGAGGTCAGTCACGTTTGGTGTTTTATGGTGCATGGCGACCAAGTTGTAATGTCAGATGCTGATGTGTTTTAGGCCGGTGAGGCATTCATCCAAGAGGCCCTCCAGAATGTCTCCACTTCCACAGACATCGCCTCCGCAGTTCAGAGCACAGATCTGGTGCTGGAAGCCATTGTTGAAAATCTTCAAATCAAACAGGATCTTTTTGCAGGGCTTGACAAGGTGGCACCAGAGTAAGCATCTCCAACATTTTAATGACACCGCGGCTATGTTCATGCTGCAGGTCAATTCAGATTTTTTTTTTGCTCATATGTGACAGGTATCTTATTTATTTTTATCTCTGTGTGAACAGAACAAATATTATGCAAATGCTAGTTTTCTCTGTTTTTTGCAAAATAGTCAATATAAATTAGTCATCATAATTTTCAAGTCATCAACCTTTAGAGTACAATTTGCATGTTATTGAAAAACCTCCCAAAGATAACAGTATTTTTTTCAAAAGTAAAAACTTAAAATGCACTGTTCCACATTATTATGCACAATAGAGTTTCTAAGTGTTCCACTGGTTGTTAAGAACCGAAAATGGTCATTTGTTGCAGCATAAGGAGGTCATATTTACAAGTTACATGTTATATATATTTCTGTATATACTGTATATATGATACCATAATCCTATTTGGATAATAATTTGGAACACCGTGTGTTAATGCGATATGTGTTCGATCTACTGCAGTCTGAACAGTCATGTTGCATATATCCGACTTATACGCCATCGGAAGGAAGGGTTTACCTTGCAAGACTTGGATAAAGGTACTCCTCAATGTAGGCAAAAGTTGTACATGTCAAACGAAAATCATTCTTTAATGAATCAATCTTTCTTAATCTCTTATGTGGAATAATTTGGTTAAGACAATAGTGACCCCCATTGCCCAAAAGCCTCGACCACAAATGCTTTAAGGGGAGTACACACTGTAGTAATCTTTACTTCTGCAAATAACCGTAAATGTGGCTGTCGATGTGCTGTTGCACGTGCACATCAGTTCCTGATGATCCATCCAAGCTTTCCGTTGATAATGTGAACGACCACATAAACAATGGGATTTTATGATCAGATTTAACGATCTGAATTGGACATCATACCCTGCAGTGTGAACTTGCCCGTGTCTGCTTTTGTTTTTAGCCCCTCCCTTTTCTTGTGCTGCTTTTCAGACACACCATTTTTGCCAGCAACACATCCTCACTGCCCATCGCAGACATTGCTAGCGCCACCAACAGGCTGGACCGCTTTGGTGGCCTGCACTTCTTCAACCCTGTACCCATGATGAAGCTTGTTGAGGTACACCTCTTCTTCAACAACACCACGTGACACTTAAAACATAACACATGTCATACTCGCCAGTGGTTTATGTGGCATATTTCTTAAGTAGTGACCTCCACTCTAATAGCTGCTATGTCCCAATTAAATGTCACACGTCATCCACGGCAAAAAGAGACCAGTGTGTTTCCTCTGAGGAATAAAAATAACATGACCTGAGAATACAATGACCTGGATGCATGATAATACATAGATAGATAGTTAGATACTTTATATCCATCTATCAAGAGAAATACTTAGATACCTTATATCTATCATGGTTGATAGATATATAGATATAAAGTAGCTATCTGTTTATCAATGTAATATGAGTGGAATAAAGGGTTAAATTGTATTAATTACAGAGAACGTATTTGAACAAATAAAAGCCATCCTTCTAAAATTATATATATATATTTTTTTTTTTCCCCAGACCTATTAAACATTTTTCAGCAAATTGTTGTTTTTTTAAATTTAATATTGTTTGTGTAAAACATTATTTGAAAATGTATATTGTTTCAAATTATGATTAAAAAACATTGCCTTGAAAAAAAAGCCACCCCTCTAATAAATGCCTTACTACTAATAGATGCCTGGTACTCTCTGCAGTTGAGTAAGTAAAGGCATGTGTAAATATTTCTGTGATCCATAAGACACGAAGACATGTCTCCCTGCAGGTCATCAGAACGTCGGCGACTAGCCAGGAGACCTTTGATTCCCTCCTGAACTTCGGCAAAGCACTGAGCAAGACCACCGTGTCGTGCAAGGTAAGATGTTCTGATTAGAAGGTGAGCAGAAATAAAGGCTAAAACGTTCAACACGGCCACATTTAGGATACTCCAGGATTCATCGTCAATCGCCTCCTCGTCCCCTACATGATGGAAGCCATCCGTCTGCACGAGAGAGGTGTTGGGACGTGTCCTCGTATTGACAATGTTGAGCTTCAAAAGCAGGAAAACTAACAAACACTCAATTTGCAGGTCATGGCTCCAAAGAAGATATCGACATTGCCATGAAGCTGGGTGCTGGTTATCCAATGGGACCCTTTGAGCTGCTCGACTACGTTGGATTGGACACAGCTAAGTTTATCATGGATGGTTAGTGCTGTTTTGAAATAGGTAGTGTATGTTTATTTGAATGTGGTGTTAAAATGCTACGTGTCGTGTCATGTGATCAGGTTGGAGCCAAATGGACCCCAATAACCCGCTCTTTGCCCAAAGCGAGTTGCTGAACAAGTTGGTTGCTGAAGGCAAATTTGGTAAAAAGACGGGTGAAGGGTTCTACAAGTCCAAGTAACTTCACTTTTTTTTTTTTGGACACCACATGGAATGTTAAGAACTCATCTAATATTGCTCTAACAATAACAATATAATGTGCCTTGTGCTTCAATGACTGAATGATTAAACGAGAGTTTGACATTTCGATTAAATTAGTGTTGAAATAAACTCAACTTGTCATTAAAAAGAAATTGGATTTGCTTTAAGAGATGCCATGGCCCAATTCAGATTTGTATACTTATTCTTTGTGGATAAAAAGATTGAAATAAGTGTAAAGAAAGAGTTGTACAAAAAACATCTTAAAGCTAATATTTGCAATATATCTTTACAGGTTTTCTTTGTGAAAGAAAGATTTTTCAGAGTAGTAATTTAATTTAACATACAGCATCACATTTTTATTATTTTAAAAAGTTTTTGTGGGTGAAAAAAATAAATATTTGAGTAAAAATGTATTTGAACAACAGCAGGATGCTGTGAGCGTGTCTTGATTGACGCAACTCTGCAGCATTGTGTGGACATCAAGGGTGGTGCCCATGAATTGGCAAACTGGGGTGGTGGTCCCGCTTTTTAACAACAGGCACCTGAGGGTGGGTTCCAACTATTATGGGATCACACTGCCTTCCTGGTAATGTCTTTCAGGGGTTCTTGAGAAGAGGATCCACCAGATCGTCGAATCTCGGATTCAGGAGGAGCAGTGTGGTTTTTGTCCTGGTTGTGGAACAGTGGACCAACTCTATACTATCTGCAGGGTCCTTGAGAGTGCGTGGGAGTTTGTCCAACGTGTGTTTTGGGGACTTGGAGAAGGCATTTGACTGTGTTCCTCAGGGGATACTGTGGGGAGTACTCTGGGAATATGGGGTATTACTGCAGGATTGGGTCTATGTCTTTTGCAGATGATGTGGTCCTGTTGGCTTCATCATGACCTTCAACTCTTGCTGGATGGGTTCACAACTGAGTTTGAACTGGCTGGGTAGAATCCGAGGCCATGGTTCTTGCTCAGAGAAGGGTGAAGTGCCATCTCTGGGTCGGGGATGAGATCCTGCCCCAAGTGGAGGAGTTTAAGTACCTCGGGGTCTTGTTCATGAGTGAGGGAAGGATGGAACATGAGATGGACAGGCGGATTGATGCGGCATCTGCAGTCATGCAGACTTAGCATCGGTCCGTTGTGGTGTAGAAGGAGCTTAGCTGAAAGGCAAAGCTCTCTATTTGCCTGTCAATCTACGTTCCTAACCTCACCTATTGTCGTGAGCTTTGGGTACTGACTGAAAGGACAAGATTGTGGGTACAATCGGCCGAAATGAGTTACCTCCGCAGGGTGGCTGGGCTCTCCCTTAGAGATAGGGTGAGAAGCACTGTCATCTGCGGGAGACTCAGAGCAGAGCCGCTGCCCTTCCACATTGAGAGGAGCCAGATGAGGTGACGCGGGCATCTGGTTAGGATGCCTCACTGGGGAGGTGTTCAGGGCATGTCCAGCCGGAAGGAGGCCTCGGGGAAGACCCAGCACATTTTGGAAAGACTATGTCTCTCAAATGGCCTGGAGATACCCAGGGAGATGGACAGTCTGGACTTTCCTGCTTATACTTCTGTCCTCGCGACCCAACCCCGGACAAGTGGAAGATAATGGATTTATAGTATTTGAACAAAAATCCTCACTCCTTGTAGATCTGTTTTATGTTTTGTTTATGGAAAAAGCATAAATATGTTTATAAAAGTAATTACATTCATACATTTTGAGTACAATTGGATTTTAACAAATACCTAATTCTAATATTTGAAATTGTGGTTTAAAAAACAAAACTTAAATAGCTACTCTAGATAAAATGTGTTTCAGTAAATAAATACCATGCACCTACTATTTTTAATAATCTTAATTTTTTAATGACAAGAAAAAAATCTTGGACACATTTAAAGTTATGATTTGAACATTAACACCCGGTATTCGCTACATTTAAGTTCTTGACCACTACATGAAGAAATAGCTGAAAAAGCGAACCCAAGGTGGCGCTGCTTTTCTTGTGAATGTAATTGATGATTAAGCATGCTGTTTGTACTTAACTTTCCCCTAAATATAATTAACGTAAATGTGTATGATGCAAGCAATCTTATTTTCATGCACTCTCATAGCAGGCATTTAGATCATTACACAAAAGCCAAATGAGCAAATTGTGCCTTTTTATTTTTTCTTAAAAAACATGTTAAACAGTTCAAATTTGACCACTTAGGAGGCAAAGTGCTCCTCCCAAGATGACAGTGACCTCAAATTATATCAACACAAAGAAAAATGTATCATCATTATCATCATTGAGGAATAGTAAAATAGAGAATCAAAATATTACAGAGATGCTTGCGTGAGGAGACAGGAGTTTAAAAAAAACAAAAAGCGCACACTATTTGCTACCAGAAGAAGAAAGAAATACAAAAAGGTCCATTCCAATAAAAGACAGACTGCCAAGTGCTGGGGTAAATATATATATCTGCTTCATTTGTCTTTTTGTTTTAGTCCAACAATAAAATATAGGCCTTACTCTCACCTGCATGTTGACATAATGTTGCCTGCAAAAATAGCAAGAAAATGGACAATATCCTGAAAAACACGCGCACGCACACACTGAGCGTTATTTTACATCTGACCTTGTTCTTAGAAAGAGTTAACAAAAAGAAGGTTCCATTTTCTGCAAGATGCAACAAGACAAAAATGGCTTTCCGGTGTCCAAAGCATATCATGTCGCACTATACATTTAAAAAAACATATTAAAAAAAATACACAAGAGACATAAAAAAAGGGCTCAACATGTCAATAAAATGGTAACATTGACTGGTCCAACTTAAAAACGGTAGATTAAATCCCTCCATGCTCCTTAGTGCAATCTACAAGAGGTGTTTGGTCACTCTCAAACCCAAAAATGGTCTCAAAAATCCAGTGAGAGGAAAGAAGAGGGCGTGGAGGGCTAACAAAGCACACAAAAGAGGTGACAAATAACTTACAATAACTTAAATGAGTGTGTGAGTGACAGAGTGAGCGTGTGCTCCAATGGTGATTGTCGTGTTCAGTTCAATGTCTCTGCAGCGGGGGAGTGCTGGGGGATTACTGTTTTAGAGCGGTGGTGGTGGGTGTCAGGTAATAAGTGGTCGCATGGGATCTGCATGGACTCTTAGCAGGCCTCCATCTCTAGCAGAGGCCCTGTAGCTGCTGCCTTGGCTTTGCATGTGGAGAAGTTGTTACGTTTTCCTCCTGCAGCAAAAAACAAAACAGGCGGTCAATCAAGAGAATGGCGTCATGGCAACACTTTCACATAAACAACCGACCGAGTAGAAAGAAGCCTTTGCTGCAAGCGTGGTGGAGGTCAGAGGTCAGTGACAGAATGTGGGCCGACCATCTTTGATGTGGTCCAACATGAAGGTGGTATACAGCCTTGCAACCTTTTAGCCACGCCCACTCATTCCTTCAAAGCAGTCCCTATAAAGTTTCATGGTCATTATGTGGTATAGTTCCTACATTTTAAGGCACTACTTGACAGCAGCAGAGTTGGGCATGAGAAGCCATAAAGCTTTTCAAAATATGCCAGAACTGATTCAGCGCTTTGGTGCTTCAGTGAAAAGCAACATCAGCGACATCTAGTGGAAGATTGAAGTCAAAACAAGCTATGTCACTAAAAGGAGTCCAAACACAGGTTGCCGTTAAAAATGGCCATCATTGTTCAACGGCTTGGTGGTTATTATATACACAAGTTAGGGTCAAAATGTATGCGGAGTATGACTTCCAAGGTATTCGGTCAGGTGATATTTACTGAACGATTTCAGAGCACATTCAGGTAGTCTGAAGCTTTCATTTGACTACTGCAGGAGTAAAACAACAAAATAGTCGAATGTCGACTGGGGTGAGTTATGTCCGTCGAGATATTTTGACATGTTGTCAAAGCTTACTTCCGGTCACGCCATGGCAAAAAGGTGGCTTTTCTCGTGTTCCCTGTCTACAGGACAACTATGGTGAGATGTTCCTAAGATGTTCCCACTCTGGAAGCCGTTTTCAAAAAATACAGTTTCAGTTGACCCAAAACGCAGTTCCTGTGTGAATGAGAGGCTGAAACGATAAAACACTTTGCCGTTTTGACCTGAAGCTTTTTGTAAAGCTTTTTAATGCTTGCTTTTTCAATTGGAGTCGCACGGTGATCGAGTGGGTAGCACATTGGCCTCACAGTCAGGAGGGTCAGGGTTCGAGTCTCCGTTGGGCATCTCTGTGTGGAGTTTGCATGTTCTCCCTGTGCGTGCTTGGGTTTTCTCTGGGTACTCCGGTTTCCTTCCACATTCCAAAAACATGCATGTTAGGTTATTTGATGACTCTAAATTGTCCATTAGAGTATGAATGTGAGTGTGAATGTTTGTTTGTCTTTGTTTGTCTATGTGTGCCCTGCGATTGGCTGGCGACCAGTCCAGGGTGTACCCCGCCTCCCGCCCAAAGTCAGCTGGGATTGGCTCCAGCATACCCGCCACCCTAATGAGGATAAGCGGTATCGAAAAAAATGAATGAATTTTTCAACTGAAAATTTTTTTTCAGCGAAATCTTTGAAAATACAAAGTACTGTTAAAATACACTGGACTAAAGCATTGGCTAAATCAGCTACAGTAAACATTTGGGCTTGTCCTTTTTAATACACTATTCTATATTTGTTTATGTTTATATATATTTTTTTTAATTAGTATATACAAAATTTTTTAAGTTATATTAAAACAACATTTTTAAGCCACCAGAGTTTTTTTTAAAGAAAATATTCAGTTTTGACATTGTTTCAAAAGGAGGAAAATCATCAGTATGACCCAAAGTTTGTGATGGCACTAAATTCACTCATCTAATTTTTATACAGTGGTCCCATGACTTAATATGTTCCCAAATCTATCTCATAACTTGATTTACTCGTATGTCAGGACAATTGTCCCCATAAGAAATAATGTAAATGGGCCGCACGGTGGCTGAATGGGTAGCATGTTGGCCTCACAGTCAAGAGGTTCTGGGTTCGAATCTCCGTTGGGAATCACTGTGTGGAATTTGCATGTTCTCCCCGTGCGTGCTTGGGTTCTCCGGGCACTCCGGTTTCCTCCCACATTCCAAAAACATGCATGTTAGGTTAATTGGAAACTCTAAATTGTCCATCGGTATGAATGTGAGTATGAATATTTGTTTGTCTATATGTGCCCTGCGATTGAGTGACGACCAGTCCAGGGAGTACCCCAGCTCTCGCCAAAGCCAGCTGTGATAGGCTCCAAGATACCCGCGACTCTAATGAGGATAAGCGGTATAGAAAATGAATGAAATAATGTAAATGCCATTAATTGTTTCCAGTGCCCTCAAAAACCACTCCAATTTGTATTGTTTATACGTTTCTGAATAAGAATGATGTGTCTCCACACGCAATAATGTATAAGAAACATAATGAAAGAAAGTATAAAGAAATAAACATGTTTTCTAAAGTGTACTTTACCTTGAAGAGAAGATGGAGATGTTGGCAGAGGTGTAGAAGATTGGTGGAGGAGGTCGGAGTGAGATTTTATTTCTTTCCTGCTACCCACCTCACCATTAATACTGCTTTGACAACCCACCGCATTCCTGCCACCCCAAACACAGTCCAGCAAAGCATTGGCTGAAGTATGTGCTGGTGGGCAACACTTATACTGTAGTGAACGGACTCACACACTCAGGGGTTCAAAATCTATAAATTCCTAAACTTTGCATAGAAACATGCTTACAAATGTTATTTAGATCGAAGTTACAGATGTCTGCCATCTCCTGGTATAAAGTATTAACTGCATGAAGCACCATATTTGCAGAAATGGCTTGTAAAATTCAGCAATCTGAATTTAACAAGCCATTTCTGCAAATATGGTGCTTCATGCAGTTAATTCTTTATNTATTTGCAGACGATGTGGTCCTTATGGCCTCATCAGGCTGTGACCTTCAGCGTTTACTGGAGCGGTTTGCAGCTGAGTGTGAAGCTTCTGGGATGAGACTCAGCACCTCCAAATCCGAGGCCATGGTTCTCAGTCGGAAACGGGTGGACTGTACCCTCCGGGTTGGGAGTGAGGTCTTGCCTCAGGTGGAGGAGTTCAAGTATCTCGGGTTCTTGTTCACGAGTGAGGGAAGGTTGGAGCGTGAGATCGACAGACGGATCGGTGCAGCGTCTGCAGTAATGCGGTCGCTGTACCGGACCGTCGTGGTGAAGAGAGAGCTGAGCCGGAAGGCAAAGCTCTCTGTTTACCGATCGATCTACGTTCCCACCCTCACCTATGGTCATGAGTTATGGGTCATGACCGAAAGAATGAGATCGCGGATACAAGCGGCGGAAATGAGTTTCCTTCGTAGGGTGGCTGGACTCACCCTAAGAGATAGGGTGAGGAGCTCGGCCATCCGGGAGGAGCTCAGAGTAGAGCCGCTGCTCCTTCACATCGAGAGGAGCCAGTTGAGGTGGCTCGGGCATCTAGTCCGGATGCCTCCCGGGCGCCTCCCAGGTGAGGTGTTTCGGGCATGCCCAGCTAGGAGAAGGCCCCCGGGGGGAAGACCTAGGACACGTTGGGGTGACTATGTCTCACAGCTGGTCTTGGAACGCCTTGGTGTTCCCACGGTGGAGCTGGAAGAGGTTGCTGGAGACCGGGAAGTCTGGACTTTCCTACTGAAACTGCTGCCCCCGTGACCCGGACCCGGATAAGTGGAGGAAAATGGAATTGAATTGACTTAATAAATAAATAAAACCTACATTAAAATAGCGGGAAAATACTTAATTGATTCACTAACTAGTTCATTACCATTTGGTTGATTGTGGAAACTTCCAATAACGTTAATTCCTTTAGTCGTAGTCCCACAGCAAATACCCCCAAATCCTCCAAAACAGTTGTGACATGGTTTGTGCTAAACAGTTAGCTTCATTTCCTGACAAGCGGACAGGTTATTTTGGACCTTCAAATAGAATCGCTGATCAAAGTAGCAGCGCTGAAGCACAGGTGGACCTGTGCTTCACTGCAACTAAAGCAAACATTTATTTTTAAAGGGGGGAAAAGCATGAATGTGTTTTGTAAGCAAGTTAACTTAAGTTGTCACCACATGTGCAGGAAAGGGACTGCAGAGAAGACAAAAAAGACAGAGCACTCTTGTATGTACAGTTCCTATACCACCCTCTCTACTCGCCTTTCATCTCCTAGCTTGACCCTGCTGCCACTTTCCCCCCCCTCCTCCCAATGCTGCCACAGACATAAAACACTGAGGCCTTCCTGCTACGGGAAAGGAGTGTGTGTGTGCATGTGTGCGCGTGTGTGTGTGGGAGGGGGGCGGCACCAAGCCAGCACTTCACAAGGTCCAGCCGACACAAACAGTGGGATTCAGGAGCAACTTGACCCCTCCTCTCTTTTGCTCCGCCTCCTCCCTCAGCGGAGCTCAGGAATGCCGACTAGCCTTTTTTTTTTTGCAGGAAATGAAATGTTCCTCTGTTCAGATGCACGCACGCACACACACACACACACACACACACACACAGTCTGAGTTGGACAAACTTTTGAAGTGTGGGAGGTTAAGACAACTGGCACGGCCTCGCATCTCAATCACCGCTTTCACCTCTCTGCACCGAATCAAAGGAGGCCGCAGCTGGGAAAGACACGCCTCCTCTTAGCATCTTAGCTGGCAACCTACCCCCGCCATGACATGTGACTATGGTGTTTGTTCTGGTGACGGTGAAAAGGAAAACAGCAGACAAATTTGTCTTTTAAAAGAAGTCAGCAAGCACACACCCCAACATAGCCAGCAGGGAAATACGCTGCACCAAGAGTGGGCAGCATGCCGCCTCTGGGCCATACACAGCAAGAGCATATATGTAACACTAATATGCTCAAAAACTCAATCACTTATATGCAATTCATTGCTAAGTCCCGAAGATGCCCCTGCGAAGAAGTTTTGTTTAATGGTGCCCATGTTTTTCCAACCAATCTTGCTCAAAGTTTACACACACGTGCTAATCAGTCCCCTAAAGGTGTGCACCACATTTCATGACGATTGGGCTAAATACCCTAAAGTTACAGTGGGTGCTTCGTAGCTGCGTAAAAAACTCCAAGTTAATATTTGGGGTATAATACAATATGCCTGAAAAATAATAGCAAGAGCAACACAGTAGGGGTGCATGTTTAGCCAAATTTTCCGCCTTGTGTGTGCAGCAAACACGAACAAATTCATACTTAAGCATCGAGAGAAAAAGCTGTCTGACCTTGCTGGTGACCTTGGCACACAGCGGTGTTTGGTGACACCTTTTCAAAGCGGCACTAAAGTCACGCAAGGGATGAATAAAATGAGTGTGTTCATAAAAGAAGGCACCTGGAAGAGGAGGAAGCTTTCTGGGCACTTTCTCAGAAGCCCCCTCCCTTTTTTAACATGCCATCACAAGGAAGGGCTTGAACCTGAAAAAGTGAGGCCGTCCATCCCTTAAAAGCCCAGTAAGCTGAGGCATGTGTGGGTGTGACTAATGGGAGGCATTGGCCACATCAGAGGCGGCGACGATGGGGGGCCCGCACAGCTGAAGTCTGGCCGTGTGCCCCCCGACACAGCTCAGTCTGAGCCGCCGCGGCACGTTCAAAGAGTCTGAACAATGACCGACCCCTTCACTGTGGTCTCGCTTTAAAGGCCGCCGCCGCAAGGAAAGAAGGGGCGGGGGGTGGGGAGCAGGAAGCGGTGTCCAAACTTTGCCTCAGTTTTAACAAGCAGACTGTGTAGAACAAGTTGGGCTACCATGATACCTTCCTCCTCCTCTTCATCAGAGATAAGGTCACCGCCCAACCGAGAGGAAGCATACAAGACATGACAAAGACCCTCATACTGTTACTGCAGCTGTGTGCTGCACAGCAACACAATGGGCCCCCGTGAGGCAAAGGCAAACAAACCACGTGGAGGCTCAGTCTAAACAACAGGAGCGCCAACGCCGCCGCCACCGCACCTCACATGTCAACAAACATGGAGGAGGCTTACAACCTCCTTTTACATGCTTGCTTCCTCTCTAAGGAAGGATGGCCGTGGACACAGGAACACATTCTGTTCCAGGATTCCACTAGAAAATTCCAGAAATGCACATTGGTAGGTCACCACAATGTTTCCCACTGCGCATCTTCCAATGGTGTACCAGAAAATGACCAGGTTTCTATAATTCATTCAAGTCTTTTCGAATGGCTTTGAGTCCATGTGGCAAAAAATGTCCCAACTTCATCGTAATCTAACAAAAGATAAATAATTTCTGGCCCATGTTGAGATCTCAAGTCCTGTTATAGGCACACAAAAGTTGACTATTACCCAAATAAACTTGTGATCTGTGGTCAGTGCACTAAAAAATATCAGATACGGCAGACAGACGATGATTTTAATGTAGTGTGAGACAACAACAAAAATCCGTGTCATTAAACTTACAAACCACAAATACTAAAGATGTCTGATAGTGACTTTTTTTGGGGCCAAAATCCAATTGCCAACTTTCTATTTCCGATTCCGATATCAACTGATACCAATATGTGTAACATCACATATCTCCTGTTGAAATGAACACATACCCTTTGTGTTGTGAAGCTAATGAACACAGCATTAGCAATTAGCTCCTCGACGTGGCTGTTAACAGCATCGTACAATACCGGAGAAATACTTGCGATTGTGCACGGCGAAGCGCGGCTCGAGGAACTCCACAATCTCACGGTGAATCTGGCGTCTTGCACGATAGAAAAGGGCGAGTTATCCAGTGTTTCTAGTGTCCACTTTTTTTTTAATGATGGCTTTCGCCCTGGGAATTGGAAGTATTGAAGGAAGTCTTGGTTCGTATAACCAACGTCTTGCAGTCACTGCAAATCGCAAGTTAGTATCCGAAGGAGACTCTACACACATAACGTTAGTCATATACACAGCTTATTTACAGACTCAGTTTGACGAGGTCATAATTTGCATGTCAAAAAATATACCAGCCCATAGGCCTATATACAGCATTTTTTTTAAATCGGTTTTCATTACTAATAGGGGGGAAAAAACAGACAGCTATCTAACGATATTACATTTTTATGTCAATATCAGGCCAGATCGTAAATACAGACTAGGACAGGGTTGTTCAAAGGGGTATCTTAAGTGTGGCCAGCAGCTGTTTTTTTTCTTGGCCTGTGGCGCATTGAAGAATTTTTTTTTTATTTAACAAGAAAAAAAGAAACCAACAAAAATAGAAAAATCAAATATAAAGTCAAAATATTATGAAAAAAGTTTTACGAGAATGACGTAATTTTATGAGGAAGCATAATGTCATTTGAGTTGCATAAAGTTGGAAGACATTTTTAAAAGTTGTAATATTTTGAAAACCAAAAAAACAAAGTTGTATTTGTTTGTAAAATTAGGTAGTGGAAGAAAAAAAGAATACAGACGAAATATGGGAATAAAGTATTCATTCATTTTCTATGCCGCTTATCCTCATTAGGGTATGCTGGAGCCTATCCCAGCTGACTTTGGGCAGGGGGCGGGGTACGTCCTGGACTTGTCGCCAGTCAATCACAGGGCAACAAACAAACATTCACACTCACATTCATTATAATGGACAATTTAGAGTCGTCAATTAAGCTAACATGCATGTTTTTGGAATGTGGGAACATTGTACAAATATCTCTGATTTTTGTACAAAAAAAAAAAAAGGAATGTGGGAGGAAACCGGAGTACCCGGAGAAAACCCACGCACAGGAAGAAGATGCAAACTCCACACAGAGAAGCCCAACAGAGATTCGAACCCTGAACCTCTTGACTGTGAGGCCAACATGCTACCCATTCATCCACCGTGCGGCCAGAATATAGTATAATAATAAGAAAATGCACAAGAAGACATTTGAGATAGAAAAAAATAAAAATATACGATGTTCCAAATTATGCAGTTAAATAATTAATCAATAATTAAACATAATGTTTTTGTTTTTCATTGTGTCTTAGGGCTCTTTGGATTACTGACATCTCGGCAACTGTCATAATTAGTTGGCCAGGTAAACCCCAAAAAAAGAAAACTACTTAAAAGTGATGTTCCACATGATTAAGCATGCCACTGATTTCTAGCAATATGGGAAAGAAAAAAGATCTTTCTGCACCTGCTAAAAAGCCATTACAAAGCTGCAAACAGGTATTTTTAAGCTGCTGTTGCCTCTAAAGTCCCATGAATCTCAAGGAGGCTCCAGAAGCTTGCAGGTATGCATAAGCCTACTATTTGGCCACCGCTAGTCAAGACTCACAGGCAGAAACGGATGCCGTGGGCCAACAAATACATGAAGATTCATTTTTAAACAATCCTGTTGATGGGGCCATGCAACCCGGGATGAAGCAGAGTATGAACAGCATATCTCAACAAGGCTGTGATGGGAGCAAGGAGATGGAATGTTTTGGATCTGAATCATTGAGAGAGAGCTGGTGAGCCCTTTTAGGTCATTGAAGGTGTGAAAGTGACCTCAGCAAGACCACTTTCTTCCATGGTACAATATGAAGAACTGTACCTTCTCTAGAAAAATGACCTTCATGCATAACAATGTGGCCAAACCTGCCTATCAAAGCCTGATCCCGTCAGATCTCAATAGCTAAGCAGGGCAGGGCTTGGTCAGTACTTGAATGGGAGACCTCAGAGGAACACCAGGTGCCACAGTGGAATGAAATAAACTTTCCTTGTGCCCTTAGGCAAGGCACTTCACCCACATTGCCTAGTATGAAAGTGGTGTGAGTGTCGGTGGTGGTCGGAGGGTTTGATGGCGCACACTGGCAGCCTCACCTTCCGTCAGTCTGCCCCAGGGCAGCTGTGGATACATACCACCAAGTGTGGTGTGTATGAATAATGATGACCTCAGTGTAAGGGCTTTGAGAGGTTTCTATAAAGCGCATAACAAGTGTAATTTATTATATAAATTCATTAACAAAGCATAATATCTTGATGCAAAGAATACCTCTCTGTCATTGGCTGTCATTGTCATATGGGCATAAAGGAGACTAACTCATGAGTTGAGTGTGGATGGATGGTTGTCTCCAGTATATGTGCCCTGTGATTGACTGGTGACCAGTTCAGGGTCTACCCCGCCTCCCGCCTGAAGTCAGCTGGGATAGGCTCCAGCATACCCCAGCTAATGAGGATAAGAGGCATAGAAAATGGATGGATTGGATGTTGGCTTGTCGTGGGCAGACGACATTGTTCTTGTATTAAATGTACACACGATAAGCCGACGTTATCAGATTTTCCCACTCTGGGAAAATACCGGTTCAGGTCACCCAGACACGTCGTTTCCGTGTGAGTGATTTACAATAAAATACTTGGCTGTTTTGACCTGAAAATATTTCCGTGTGGATAGCTCCTTACACTTTGGTGACTTCCTGCATTGATACTACTTGTGAAGGCAATCCTTCGTATTGAGATCAAATGCTGAGTTTTCCAACCACCAAACCATTCCAGTTCTGCAGGTCCACTCTATTAGCCATGACTCAGCACTTTGGATTTGGGTCCTACTCGCAAAACCAGCAAGACAAATCTGTTCAGTCTTTTAAACACAAACATCTAAAACCAACCAACAGTCACTTCTGCCATTCATATAATTAGCTAAGGTCCCTTACAAGACGGTGGTGGGAGGTACTGGTTTGTACTGTGGGCCGCGGGCATGTGGTGGCACATTTAAAAGGAGTAGGGGTGGGCAAAGTTGGGAATGAGTGGCACGACGCGACAGCATGCACAGAGATGACGGACAATCACATCAAAGACCCAACAGTCGAATCCAGCTCGTGTTGCGAGCGACATGCTGTGACCCGCATTCCACGCTGAAAAAGCAAGACATAAAAGTGAAAGCTGATTCATTGAAAAAGCAGCTCTTCCACTCTCGGTGACATGACTCACATGTCATTTTATGACCGAGGGCTAGCAGGATTTAAAGGACACCTTTGTTGGGAGGAAACTTCCTTCAATGGCTGAAAAAAGGTGGGGGCGGGAGGCCTTGAGGGCGTGTAACATAAGTATTATAGAAAGGCTGTGAATGAGCGAGTGAGTCAGAATGTACAGCTTAAGTCTGGTTTGTTTGACTAGGTGGGCCTGGACCAGGCTCTTGGTCATGCACCAGCACATTCTGCCGCCAGGTAAACATGATAGCCCCCACTTTGCATGGTAGAAACAAACAGAAACACTACAAATAATCCACAAAATCAAGGTCCATGCACAACCTTCACCACATAATATCGTGATGTATGATGAAGTGATGGCACACGTAAAACGGGCTGAATGCTGCATAGCATCTTGAGTTAAGGTGCTATTCTCCTCAGTAACAGATGTTATTCACAAGTCACTGTTACTAAAAATAAAAACGGTACGTTAAGGTAGTGAGCTGCAAAGAAAATAAACAACTTCATTTAAAGAGGCGTCTAAACGAGGCTAACCTCAATCCAGCTCTGTGGGGATCAGCATAAATTGAAGGCTCGGGGTGCCATGGCAGGATACTCGGCATTATGCATATTAGTTTAAGGCTGTCACTGAGAATCAGCCAGGGTGTCCATCCTACCGCGGCTAGGCGCTGCTAATTATTGGATCAGAGATAAAGTGCTTTGAAAGCCAACTGTGGCGAAAGTAGGAGGAGAAAAGAAAAGCAGCCCCATATCGGGAGCCACCGTGTCATGAATCGATCGCAATTGTGCAACCATTTTTTAGCGCGAGTGCAGATTTGTCACATCTGACCGGCTTTTTGGAGGAGGGGGTAACAGGATGCTAGTACACTGGCAGGGCGGGAGATGAAAGGATGAAAACCCTCTCAAAGACAGAAAAAACCCCCACAAAAACGAAGCAAATATATTGAGTTGCCAAATGTTGCCAAGTGTTCATTTTTAGGCACAGATGATGCTTAGTCATCTCTCAATCAATACATCGATACATGCCTTTTGTAGTGGAGGCATAATAGACACCATGAAATCTTATTAAGGCAAAGCAGCTCAATAAAGTCCTGCCAAACATCTAGAAAGACGGAACACATGTAGACCAAATAGAGAATGGGGGATCGGCACCAGCCAAAATCCAAAATCTTTTCTTCCCTTTAATTTGGAAACCCGTTATTCACTGTACATGCATGTTTGTATACACATGCCTTAACCGCGCGCGCACACACACACACACACGCGCGCACACACACACACACACAATGGCTATGGACCTTTTTAGGATTAGTCTGTGTTTTGCAGGTCTTAAGAGACAATGTGGAGGTAGGAATAGAAGATGGTGTGTCTTACCATTTGTCTCAGATGTACGCCGTTTTCATTCTCTGGCCTGTACCTGCAGAAAACGGCATTTTTTTGCTTAAGAAGATGATTTTTCGGACAACAAAAATGTCTTAGCTGTCCATTCGGTCTTACACAGAGCAGTGGAACTTCCAAAGTGCAGTGGGGCAAAAACATTTCCACAAAAGTAGGCCTCTGAACAAACAAAAATTTTTTACCTGCATCTTTACAAGTCTGTCATGTTTTTTTCCTGGTCATTTATCAGGCAACTAAAACCACCAAAATAATGAATAAAATAAAAAAAACAAAAGTACATTTTGAAATGTTTTATAGCTTTGCTTGCATGACCTAAGCATGATGCTTTCCACTGTTGAACTTCTTTCCACAAATTGATACCAAAACTAAAAATTATAAAACTTTAAATGATAACAGCAGTTGTAGCTGCTGCTACTACAAATCATTTATATTGATGTGTAGTTTTGTAAAGACACGCGTAAAACAGATTGCAGTAGACTAGTTTTATCTTTACACTAAAAGAACTACAGTTCCCATGATGCCAAAGCAGGAAGTGGTGCATTTCTGAAATAGATGCTACTATCACATGTTTTGACAGAAGTCGTATGTGTTTTGATCTGACAAATAATAGGTAAGTTTCATCAAGTGTCAAAACATAGTAAACGCTGCGGCAGCTGTTCAACTCAGATGGAAAAAATACTGTACGGCCACATGTGATGAGCAAATGATGCTCGGAACAACGAGGTATTTTGATTGCAAGGTTCATAGTGTGCGTACAGCACAGTAGCAATCTAACGAGAAATATTGTCACATTTTAATCTGGCAAGATCTTGCAATACAAGCCCTCCTGACACGCCTAGTCAATAGCAACTTTTGACTGGCACTGTATGTCGACACTGTTATACAGCTTCTGCCATTTTTTGTGCTATTAATTTTTATGACGCGTGTTGGTGGTTATCATCGAAAGCTGACAGGAGGAGAAAATGCGATATGTATTTTGTGCCAAAATCCAAAACATCATGGTGAGCATTTTTTTGTTCTATTATTAAGTTATACTTAAACTTTGCAAGCAAACTATGCATGTAGTCGGTTGTTCTGTACACTCATTTATGTCCAAGAGGCGCAATAGATTGCCTGTACAGTTTGCAGCTTGACCCCGTAAAAGATGATTTCAATTACTATTTTATCTTTATGAAAAAAAAATAAGTCATGCAGCTTGCCAGGAGATATTGTGGTGGTCTTTTGGAGGTTCCACTGTACCAGATGTGACTTAAGATGTTATTCTCCATAGATTAGCGGTAAAGTTGTAGAAAAGGAAGTTCTAGGTCAGCAGAAGTGTAGAGCAAGCAGGCAAACAAACATTCGCAAAAGAATGGACAGACTAATCCCAAAAGTAGGTGTAACACACTGATATAAGATGGGGATGAGAAGGGGAGTGCACACAAAGGAGTCTAAGACCAGCATGAAGATAGGCAGCGATAAGCTACTTCCTAGTTGTAAGAAAAGCAACCAGCGCAGGAACTCACCTGTGGCTGATTCCTGCATCTTCTCCCTCTTCCGCTTCTTCTTCTTTCCCTAAAAAATATACAGAGGAACGCATAAAGTGTGGCTCCAGCACTCACGCTCACTAGACCACTCTGATGTCCTGCTGCTGACTGCCATGTTCACTCATCCCCTGCTGGACATCGCACCGGCATGACCCGACACTCCGCAATCCTGCCGCCAAGTGCCAACGCTGAGAGGGAACGTGTGGTGACTGACCAAGTAGCAAATGAGGCACAGACATAAATATTGGGACACAACTAAAAAACATGGAGTTGTTCCGGCTTCCAGTCTTTCTGGAAAAAGGAATTTTATATTGACTCACAATCTGTTCAAGATGATGCCAAAGATGATTGATGTGGCTGGAGGTCAAGTTCTTCCACAATAAACCCAATGAAGTAAGCCACGGTGGCTCACATAGCTATGACAGTGTTGCTGGGTAAATTAACACACTATAGTGGGACCTCTTGTTAATATTGTGTGTTCCAAGATGTTAGTCCACATAATGTACCTGGGTCCTGCCATCATGACTGTCTCCGTCTTTTAATGACATAGCAAAGAGTCCAATTAAAAATGCTCACTCCGAGCTCGTAACCGCCAAGAGCTCCACTTTTCTTTGTGGAGTGGTGCTTGCGAGGATTTATAGCTTACTCCAAACCCCCCAAGGGTTGTGCGGGGAGGTAACACAGGGGGGAGAATATAGGTATAGATAGCAGGCGTATAGTGGTTCTAGTCAAATATGAGCAGCACTTTGGTTTCCTGCTGCAAAGTCTGCTAATCCACTTATTCATGAGCTAATCTGCCGCTGACTGCAGCGGCACACAGCAAAGATGAGAGACACACACACAGTGAGAGGGATGCTGCACTGCACACTGACGCCTCTTTCTCACGTGCCCCTTGTGCCTTTAAGGGGGGGGGGCTATAATAACTCAGTGGAAGCTCTAAGGTGGAAAAAACAAGTTAGCATTTAAAGATTTAACTTCCATCTTTTCATTATGATTTTACCCGCTTTGGTTTTATTATGATGCCCCAATAGAACAGTAACCAGTAATGGTTACTGTTTCTTATTTTACTTAGTTTCCTTATTTTTACACTGGTATGACTGTTAAGAAAGTTTAAATGTGAATTTGACACATGTTTATGGTGGCAGCAGTCTGGGACTGATGATTTGTGTTTTCATGACTGCCTATGGGAAAACATTGTGCTCAACATGTGTTGGGTAAATACTGATACTGTAGATAGTACAGTATATACATACATTATATATATATATATATATATATATATATATAGTAGCCTTTAAATGCAAGAACAGGAAACATGGCTGTGAAAGCGTCTTCCCCCTCAGTGAAGCATTTTCTTGGCAGCGGAGCAGGCGGAGGCAGAAAGGGGGAGGGATGCCGTGGATGTCCGAGGGGAGGCAGATAAACACCACAAAGCACTTTTTGGTGGTGGAGTGAACGTGAGTGCCGGAGCCACACTTTTAATAAAAGCTGGTGCTCATTCTCTCGCAGAAATGTCTCTCTCTCTCTCTCAAACACACGCACACACACAAAGCTACACATGGTAACGCTATGCCATGTTACATCTGGCACACAGAGAGACAAAGCAGGCAGCTGCAGGAGGCAAAGGTTTCTGTGGATGAACGCACAATGCTGCAAACAGTTCCTTTTTAATGCTATTAAAAAGAAACATCAAACACCGGCGTAATCATTAGCAGGCTGATGCAAAAAAAATGATGCTACAATCTATCTCAGTGTGAATGTGACAGCATGGACGATATGAATTACACATTAGGGTGAAACAAAGAGTCCCCCCAAATGGAGCCCATTAAGCATGCAGAGAGGACTATTGTGTCACTATTGTGACCCTTTTTGAAAGAACTAGTCACACACACACACGCACGCACGCACCGCTGCAGAGCTGTACTGTTGGTACTTACATAGTTGTCTCGAGCAGACCAGCCTGGGTAGAGCTGCATGTGGAGCTGCCGTTCCTTGCGGGCTAACTCATAATACTTAGCTTGCTCTTCCCGGGATAAAGCATGCCACTGTTTTTACAGCACAAAGGAGATTGGACAGTTGTCAGTTATTTGGTAGACGTCTCGGTACAGCGAAACGATTAATGATGAAAAGATTATCGCACACAACGGGGCAAAAGCTAACTTGGATTTCATATGAAAACACTGTTGCTGTCATCCTGGCATATTTTGTCGAAGCCAGTTCATTAGATGTATATAAGATACACGATCATAATAAACTCGACCTACCCTCCGTCCCAGAATCTGATTGATGGCGGCACTCTCTTTCAGCGTGCACTCGGCGACCACATTGGCGCGCATCTCTTTCATGTAAAGCATGAAGGCGTTTAGCGGCTTCTTGATGTGCGGTCTTTTGGGCTCCTGCTCCTTTCTCTGTTCATGCTGGGGCTTCCTGCAGGGCCAAAAACAAACGCAATGACTGAATAAATAAATAACCGGCTACAGAATAACACAGAAAAAGTAGGGGAATTGTCGTGCAAGATCAGGGGCAAAAGCGGCTGAGGTCATTTGGGGACGTACGCCATTAATGGCCATGGGGGTTACATTTATTTGCATGGTGTATGGGAAATTATTTAGCAATTAACTTTCTCAAAAAATTCAATTTCACCCACTCCAAAGGAACCTAAGTAGGAGGGACGCAAAGGTATTGATGTCCTAGTAGTCTAGAATGCACCACAAGAGACTACCAAGCCACTGTAGATTGCCGATACTCAGCAAGATACCAAAAAGTATCTCAGCCGCTGCACTCAAGAAACTTCCTAATAAGCTGTGGATGGCACTGAATAACCCTAACAATCAGCCGCTTCAGGGCACTATCGGGCATTTTGTGCTCTTATCTAGTCCGATATCTGGTGCTGTTTGGCTGGCTGGCTGAGTGAGTTCACCACCACCCCAAAGAAGGCCATGTTAACAGCCCTTGCTTGATAATCTGCTCACTCCAAGGGAAGAGGGGAATCAAGGCTGTATTGTGTGGCAGTAGCATCCTGAAAGGTGGTTAATGAATGCAGAAATTAGTACTTTGTCTATACAGCACTCACATGTGCATGATGTCCGTTTCGTGCAGGGGCTCATGTTTGACCTGGGGGTTGACGATGGCTGGGTGAGGGATACCTGTGGCATGAGGACCCGGCGGTCCAGGGACCATGTGGTGAGAGAACCTAAAGCGTAAAAACTGTGTTAAGCCTGTCACAGAACATCACATTTTCAAATAACTTTAAAAAACTTTTTTTAATTCTTAAAAGGCAAAAAAAGTCAGAAAAAGGGGGACAGAAATTTACCATCCCAGCGGCGGCGTGATCTGTCCGACTCCTCCAGGAGACAATGAGTAGAAGTTGGACATGTCCGGTCCAGGGTGATGTCTCGACATTCCTAGACCAGCAATGTGGAGCAAACAGTTTTATAAAGCTATCCAGAGCAGACATTTGGCTAATTGAGAATTTGAGGTGGATGTCTAACTTTGGACAACGTTTCCTGAAGCATTAACTATAAAACGCTCGATTATTTAAGAACTAGCAGTATACCGCAGTTCCCGATTCTTTTCTACCTGTTTTTAAAGACCTGTCCACTTTTTTGCACTCTACAGATAGGGTAGCACCAAGGGTGTCCATTTCTTTGTGACAAACAATTTAATTTGCAAATCTGTAAAAGACCTTATCCTATTCCCAAGCATGCTGTAAGGCAGTGGCAAAAATATAGTCACATGTCAAACAACACAGACAAAAAATATTTGCTTGAGTGAACATCTTTTTGTTTGATGGAATATACGGTATATAAAATGCATCAATAAAAAACGAAATCCCAAATAATAAAAGAAAGGAAAAAAATTTGTGCCAAGCCCCTCAAATTATGACAAATTTGTTGAAAAGGGACAAAAATGTGTCCGAGCAAAAAAAAGTAAATAGCACTATTAGCCACGTGAATGGAATTTTGACAATGCTGTGTTAGCTTGGAAAAGAAAACAATCCTATGATCAACAATAGTAAGCTTGAGCATAGTGTTTTCAACACTCTAGGCTCGTGGTCACCAAACGTTTTTGAGCCTAAGAAATTGAAAAATGGATGGTGTTGGCCTGCACAAGATCTACCCCTCACGCACCACCACCAGGATATATACAGTCTGTATGTGTATTATATATATATCTCTATACATCTATATCTAAAGTATATATATATATATATATACACATACAGTATATATATATA
>QODF01000163.1:236902-400067 GCA_024372805.1 Oostethus manadensis | reverse complement strand
TATATAATTAATGAATTAATGAATGTATTTATTTATATTAGGGCTGTTAAGCGATTAAAATATTTGATCGTGATTATTCAGCCTTCGTCCATAGTCAACTCACAATCGCAGGTACTTTACTTGCCAAATTTTTACACAATATAGCAAATATGTAAATATTGTTTATCTCATTCTCTTTAATAGTTTATATTTTTAAATGTAATTTTATTATATTATACTTATATAATATTAAATATTCTTTCATTTATATTGCATTTTTGTCTTTTTCTTCTACCACTGAGCTACTGTAAGCAAGCAACTTCCCTTGTAGATTAAAAAAGTCTATCTAAAATACGTTTTTATTCATAATAAGTAGGGATGAAAATCTATTTGTGGTAAATGATTCAATATGCTAAAACTACGATAACTACAGCAAATTTTACGTATAGGGATATCAGTACTGGAAATATGGGCTATTCTTTTATTTAAAAAAAATATTCAGTTAGAAAGTTATGTGAGCTGCGATTTCTCCCACTGTTTGATGGTCCTTGAACACACCGTCTTCATTCTCACACGTTTCATCAACTGCTATACTGTATTTTTACCATTTCTATTTTACCTCTTATTTGCTCCCAAATGGTGAGATCACGTGGCAATGCATAAATGCAAAAGCTGATGACCCTACTGAATGCTAATGTGTACATTTGTGATACACAACCTCTCAAACAAGCTTGGTGGATGGTGGTTCTGTATTCAATTAGTGCTTTAAATTTGATGTTGTTCCTGTCATAGTTTTTCCACAATCCATACTAAATACTAAATAAAATAGATAAATTAGATGGCCATAATGTATGTACGATCGCTGTAATGCTAGTGTCATTAGCATAGCATTAGCTAAATAGCCGGTAACTAGCAGCTCCTGGCCTAAATTTTAGCCAGCAGTGCAAAGCAATCGAAAAACTGTGGTTAGTGAAGACATTTTATGCCGAGGTACTATTGTATAAATAGCAATACAATACCTACAGTGCACCAGTAACTGCTCACTTCTCCCAGAGACAACGTACTTTGTGTCAACTCAAGTCACCTTTCGCAGACTTGCTATTTTGCGGAGTCTTCTGTGCTTTTTTGTTTTTTTACGTATGAACGTGCGTTGTGTCGTGCATCCGAATTGGCTCAGGGAGAACCCACGTGTTGTTTCTGCGTCCTGACTGAATAAGCATTTATTGTATTTTTTTGCATTAGTAATTCATTTTACACAAGACAAGACAAGAAAAACATCTGAGGAGCCACTTGGGAGCCAACTCTTTTTAGTGAGCCGAACAAAGAAACAGCTCTCTAAAAAGACATTTTGAAGTAAACAAGTTACAGTCCAAAAAAGGTAAGCGGCACTCACAGCGGCATGGTGTCTGAAAGGTGCAGTTCAGAGGTGCAGCGAAGAAAACAGCTGTTAGAGCTGGCGTTTTGAAGTAAATGAGCAGTCGTGGGTTTTTTTTTCTTGTCTGATGCTTTTGTGTTATTTTACTAAAAATAGTTGGAATCTTGCAAGTAATACACACAATCAGATTGGACCTTTTGTCTAAGTGACATATGTTTTTGTGTTTTATAATTCCTTTTTTGTTGCAATTTGTTCCATGTTGAGCATATAAATGAAGTCATATAAACAATAAATATTAGATTTTTACATTTGAAAATCATTTTGGACATATTTCGGTAACAATCGACTAAAAGCAAACTTGTGCCATGGAGGGCCGAGACGCTGCAGGTTTTCTACAGCAGGTGCTTTAATCGATCAGCTCCTTCCTTTAAATCGAAGGAGATGTTGATCACTAAAATGGAAAGAAAACCCGCAGTGTCTCGGCTAAAGCGTCACAAAAATCAGAGAAGCGGGATGTTAAGGTTGGATATTTTTTGACCTTTTACACTGGAGATGGACGTCATACCAAATTTTGGGGCTGAAACTGACTGCACGGGGGATGCACAGTCAACAAAACTTTGTTGATTTTCTAGTCCAACTGTCATTTGAGATGAAAAGTGAAGGATATTTTAGTTGAGAGTCTAAAATGAGAAGAGCAAGTGCTTGGAATGTGTGGACATATACACTGACACATGGACAAAAAGGGCAAATGCCTCCAGATTAGCACCATGGTCTAATCCCCGATGGAGCCACAGCCTTTTCTCCCTGCCTCTATCTTTTTCTTCTCCAGGCTGTGCTTGGTCTGAAGGGGCCTTCATCCTCAGAGAGGCCGTGTGAGCGATGGGCTTATATTTCCAAAGCCGATGTTGCGGCACTGGATTCATGGCGTGCATAGCACTACCCCCTGCCCGCTAATCCACCGCTACCCCCCTCTTAGAGCCCTCCTGAGGGCAGAAGAGGAGGAGGCGAGGGGTGAGGCCAGCGGGGGAGGAGGAGAGACACAGCGTGTTAACCTTGTCACTCACACCCCTAACGTGGCTAATTGCTTCCCTCTTCCCTCACGCTTCACACCCGGCAACGCTCGCATTTCCTATCACAACATGAGATCATCTTCATTCATAGCAGCGTTGCTGTGTTATTGTTTGCATGAACGACACACAACAAGGTTTTACGTGTAAAAAGGGCCCGCTCAAAGGCCATCTGCTCCACCTTCTGTCTCAACCCACGCATATTAGAACTCCTATTGAGAAAATCTATGATTGTTCTTCATAATTAATAAGCACATCAAAGTGTGAGCCCGCTGAGGAGGACCAAGACGCAATCGCTCGATAAGGGAGAAGGTCGACCCAAAGAGAATGAGATAGATTTGGGTTGAAGCATATTCGAGTATGTGCGCACAAACCAAGTGTCACTAATTAATAGAGAAAAAGATGTGAAATTCAGACACAATGTTAAACTATGAGAATAAAGTTACAATTTTAAAATGAAAGGAATATTTAAAAAAAAACATATTGGACATTTATTACATATATTACATTACAAACGTTACAAGGTTGTTACATTAGGAAAATAAAAGTGTTTCAAGAATTAAATGTTATTGTAGGGGGAGGGGTGCAATATTCATTCATTCATTCATTTTCTATACCGCTTATCCTCATTAGGGTCACGGGTATGATTTTTTTTTAAGTTGTAATATTAACAGAAAAAGTTGTAATGTGCAAATGTTGTTGTAATACAAGAATCACATAATTTTATGAGAGGAAACTGATGAAGTAGAACAAAAAACAGTCATATTGTTACAATAGTTGTTAAAATCTGCAATGTTCTGAGAATGGTCTGTTTTTGGTGGTGAAAAAAAAGTCTACAGTATACTTGCTGGAATCCATATTTTAATTCCTCTTTAATTTATTCTCCAAAAACTGTGTGAGACCAGCGCTGTGTCTAAAGACCCCCCATACATTAAACTCATAATCAAATATAATAAATATATAGTGTATAATATGTGAAATATTTTTTTTTTAAAGACACTAGTCAAATTGTCATTAAAGGCTTTAAACTGGCATGCTGCTCTCGTGCACTTGTCAGGCCTACTTCATAAACTGTACAGCATGACAACAAATTTCTGCGTGTTCCACGTGAAGGCAACTATTTCCTGCCTCCAGAATGTGTCTGAAGCCTGATTCCTCTGACATATGTGGAGCACCGTTTCTTTATACGTCTCGCTGCCTTCATCTTGTGCTGGCCGCTGTGTTCTCCAGTCTACATTTTTATTTATAGCCGGTCCCTCAGAACCTCACGGCCTCTTCTTCATCTTCATCATCGCCTACATCCTCGTCTGATCACTCTCCTGCTTTTCCAGTGGAAGCCGCAGGAGAAGACAGACTGAAAAAAGGACCACGCTCGTGAAACATTTGTGTCTTTTATACGTGAGAGGCCGCCACAGTCCCCAGCTGTGCGGGGCTGTGGAGCGCATCCAGAATGCCGAGCAGCGCTGCTGCAGCTGTCAGCGGTGGCTTGATGCTGCTTCACAGAGACAGAGAGAGAGAGTGAAAGAGAGCGAGAGGGGAGGGAAAGGGCACCCGAGCTCAGTGCGACGTCCCACGGGCGGCTTCAAATGAGTTTAAGTTTGGAACAGAAATCAAGGGAGAGACGAATTGGATGTGACAGTTTTGGAGATTTGACGGCCTTTGCAGATGCCAAAGTACACTTGGGGTTTATTTATATCAGCTTCAGCCTTTAACCTTACTTTCAACCTGGGACAGTAAAACGGAAGGAACCACCCAGACATACAACTTCCTTGTAATCATAAGCTTGCTTGTTGTTGCTGGAAGATCCATCCATTTTCTATGCCGCTTATCCTCATTAGGTTCGCGGGTATGCTGGAGCCTATCCCAGCTGACTTTGGGCGGGAGGCGGGGTACACCCTGGACTGGTCGCCAGTCAATCGCAGGGCAGACAAACAAACATTCACACTCACATTCATACTCTAATGGACAATTTAGAGTCGCCAATTAACCTAACATGCATGTTTTGGGAATTTGGGAGGAAACCGGAGTACCCGGAGAAAACTTACACACGCACGGGGAGAACATGCAAACTCCACACAGAGATGCCCAACAGAGATTCGAACCCTGAACCTCCTGACTGTGAGGCATGCTACCCAGTCAGCCACCGTGCGGCCGTTGCTGCAATATATATGTATAAAATCATGCACCAAAACAC
Organism: Oostethus manadensis; assembly: GCA_024372805.1. NCBI lineage: Eukaryota > Metazoa > Chordata > Actinopteri > Syngnathiformes > Syngnathidae > Oostethus > Oostethus manadensis. Next base: position 395,452 of record QODF01000163.1, on the reverse strand, counting down.
TGCGGCCATGTAAACAAATGACCAAAATGATAGTGTGTGTGTCTGTTTCAGGCATTTCCAGCAGTGTGTATTCAGAGAAACCTAACAAAACCAGTCAAAAGGAGAAATGCTTACCAGAGACTGCAGAGTAAAACAATAGAGCTGGAACACAGCAACAGGGTAAGCTATCATTTAGCGCGTGTGTTTACTGTTGTCATTTATAGCAGTTTATCTTCAAAAAATACACTGACAAAATGTGATCGCCAAATGAGGACAATTTGGAATCCCGACTGACCAGATACTAGAAATACTTCTTGCTTGACTACTTCTTCCATGATGTTTTCTGCCGTTGTACGCGTCACAACCTGAGGGAAACAGTTTGGGGAAGGCCCTTTCTTGTTCCAGCCCAAGACTGGGCTCTCATCCCAAAATCCATAAAGCCACGTTTGGTGTGGAAAAACTTCCAACCAACACTAACCTCAAACACTTTTGGGATTACTGTGATTACCCACAGACAATTTGTTGTAGGTGCAAATACTTTTTCTCTATAAGGTGTATATCACCATGTTTTACCTTGTTGTTTGGCATCCTGGTTGTGATGGCTGGAATGGGAACCTGGGGCAAAGTGCTCATCGCTGTATGTAATCAGCGGGGTGAGTGGATGGACTGCATGGGACGGCTGCACCACAGGAACTTTGTTGGACTGCGGAGGAGACCATAAAACATAGCAAGATTACAAATAGTAATGACATCATACATGTTTCCCACATGTGATACGGCGCGGCTCATGCAGGGCGGGTGGTCTGCCAGCCTCCTTAAGAGGGGAAAAAAGGAACAGTGCGACAATTTGTCTTCCCTTCACCGCAAACTTTGTTGCATCAGCAGGACTGTAGGGCCCCTCCCCCTGAAGAATGGGGGGAGAAAAAACAAGTCCAAGAGGTGCGGGATGCAAAAAAAGAGGGAGGTAGAGCGGGAGCGGAGGTCTTTTAGACGGGAGATCAAAGGCAGTCATTAGCTGGTGAATAAGGGTAGTTCATTACAGAGCAAAGAGCTGGAGGAAGTAGATTTGAAGGATGGAGAAAGGTGGGGGAGGCTTGGGAGACAGATGTCTGCAGCCGGCCACGGTCTGAGCTGCTGACTCATCAACCTGCCTTCTGACAGCAAAAATAGGCTAAGACAGGCCCCAAAAAAAGAGTTGTGTTCGAGCCCCCCATCCCCCACACACACACTTAGCAGCGACATACAGATGGTAACACTTAACCACCCTAAATGTTTTGTTCACAAATGGAGCCATGGTATCAGCCACTAATCAGATGGGTGCAAAAACATCCAATCAGAGAGATACTTGTTCTTAAATTATGACATAATAGCGTCTGGATGTGTTGTTAGGAGTGCCAAGGTGACATTCCTAAGTGCTTATTGCGGCCGTGGCCAGCTAGCGCAATCCCAACATGCATTTGGAATGGAATGTGTGCATTTCCCAGAACCTCTCGCAGACTGGCACGGCACTCAAGGCGAGATCCCCCACCTTCTGGGTACGTCCCAAAAGGGGAGCGCAAAGTGGCCGGCACGGTGTGCCTTATACTGGGTGTTGGCCAAATGAGCACCTCTGTCCTCCAGACGTCTCCAGAATTTAGCCTTTTCATCCACACAGGTGAGCAAGGTTCCTCATCCCAGGGTCAGCAAGGGTCAAAGATGACAGGCTAATCTCTTGGTGTAGGAATTTAGAGAGAGGTATGGATCTATTAGCAGGAGCCTGAAGGAGGGCGGCTGGGACATGCCCTCACCCGGGGCTAAATGGTAGCATTCTCTCACCATATTACTTTACGCCTCTCCACTCTCGTTTGTTACTCTGTGGGAATAAGATAAGAAGCCGCAGGATTATGGTTTTAGCTTGTCCTGCATGTGTTCGTGAAAAGGCAGGTGCAGCCTCCCTTTTTTGTGGTCAAACGTACCAGGGAACAACGCGAGCCTTTGTGACCAATACAACATGTACGTACATCGGCGCTCACATTTTCACTCTTAACAGTCTAAAAACCAACGGCGGGTCCAAAGCAGGTAACTTCATTGAGATGCTTTCTCGGTCAAACAGTGCTTTTCCCATCATTTTCAGTACACTTACGAACAGACTAGTGTTGGCTTAGAGGATTCATTGGAACCACTGACACCAACATCCCTCAAGTCATGCAATTTGGTATATGACCATAATATTTGTAAAAAAAAACACGACTCTAAATGTCAGTGCTTTTTGTCATGGCAATGTCAGCGCATTTACATGTCACACAGGATTTGGTGTGAGTGTTTGGCTTGTTCTTTGGTCTTTTTTGCACATTTCTGAAGTTAAAATAAGTCAGAACTCACCCTAACATTGTGCGTGTAGGTTGCGAATAAGGAAAGCTTAACTCTACAATGAATAGAATAGATTTCCTACGGGAAAATTGTTTTGAAATTCAAACTTACTTTAGAGATTCCATTGTACACAAAAATTGGTACTGAAAATGGGTACCAGGTTAATTTATACTACAATTTCTTGGCAAGGGGCTTTTGGATTCCCAAGGGGAACTGTCTTATTTGGTTCTTGAGATGAGAAGTGTGGGAAACACTGACATTGATTTGAATTGACCACATTGATCACATCAACCTGCATCAGGATGACCGTTCAAGTTATCTCTAAAATCCTTTCGCATTAGTGAGGTCGCTGTTGTTAGCAATACTAGGCTCTGCAATATTTTCTAGTCATATTTTCCGCAAGAGAAAGAGGGCGGAGAGGAAGGCCCGGACTGGATAGGAAAACATTGAATTTGGAATTTCATGTCGAGCCTTGGCTCGGCCCTTTTAGGAGCAGCCCTCAGATGTGGTTTTAAGAGAAAATTCATTGTGCAAAACTGAAGCTGGCATGGAGCCCCTCCGTGCCGGGGGACGTTCCAGAATGTAGCAGCACGGGCACAGCCAGAGACTTGGCAAATAGTCTCAATACGGGTTGGGGAAGGAAATGGGACGTTTTATTACTCTTTTTTTATTTTATGACAGCAAGCCTATGTCTGATCTTGAGATTTCATCTCCACCAATCCTTCAGTGGTTGCTGAGCATAAGTGTATGTGTTCATGGGTTTTTTCCTGCTATATTGCTTCTCTTTTCCCCTCCCTCTCATAGCACGGCTTTTGTACTCAATTATAGCACTTCTGCTGAGTAGAGTAAGGAGGGGAAGATAAAAAAAAAACGTGAAAGCGGGAATTTTATAATAATCACTTCCCACTTCTGTAATTTATATGCAATGAGGACTCCTCACGCCTGCAGCGACGATCATGTGTGCAGAAAGCAGGAGAGGTGGATGGCAGTGTTCACTTTCAAATGCTGCAGTAGACCTTTGTTAACTGCCAACAACGGTTTGTTTACATGACAAGGTTAAAAACATTTGAAAACAGGATTTTATAAAACTAGTGTCCATTTGTGAGTTTAATGTTTAGCAGCAGTTGTGGGCATTTGTGTAGTGTTTCTTTACATTCCAAGTTACATTAGAATCAGTATTATTGGCCTGACATGTATATTACAACTCATTTATGCAGGTATGTGTGAATGGGGATAATTTTGACTACATTGTCACTTGTACGTAGGCTTGAATACTTTGTTTGTGCTTGTTGTGTGTAAAACGATGTACTGTACTGTCAATTTCAGCCCGTTTGTGCATGGTCAGTTTGGGACGGACAATGAAATAGATAATACAAAACGATGGAAAACTCGTTTTCGGCTACCGCCGTTCCCCAAGTGCAACACTTCTTTGTGTACCAAATGCATTTTGATGCATTAAAAACCTATACCAAACTCCGACAAAACGTTACATCCAATTAAACATAAAACAGCGTACTGCGCACACAATATTGATAACAGATGAGCTAGTATGTACATTGGCACACTATGCCTTTAGAGTATTTTTCAGGTTATTTTTCCATTTTTAATAACAAAAGTCTATCAAAAAATACTGTGACTGATTGTGATTTTTTTTTTTTTATTAAGAGCAATTTCTGCCAAAAGAGGCTAAGAGTCCATTTTATTTTTGTAAGGGTTGTTGTCTGCTTAATTTAATACATTTAATTATGTAGTTTAATTTATTTTTATTTCAAAACCCTTGAAATTCCAACTAAAGTGTTAAATACTCTTGAGAAATTAAAGTTTATTGCTTTTGATACAATGCACTTGCATTATTATGCCATATACAGTATATCATTACATTGATGGTAAAAATGTTCACAAAATAATGCTGAAAATATTACATTACATATATTATTTTTATTATTACACTGATAAAAAATGGTCTCAAAATAATGTTAATAATAATAATATCTTTTATCTGCAATAATTTTAATTATCGTCCAGCAATGATTTGTTATTGTAACAGGCCTATTTGTACATCATATTTATAGGGTGTAGTGTGATAATGCATTAACACTTTTATTTTTGTACCCTGACCTGGCAAAAATGTTAAGTTAAAGAGGTTAGGTGCAAAAGATACCAAGTAGATTGAAGAAATATTTGTGAAATATTGATTACGTGACAACCTTTCAAAAGGAATTACCTCCTGCTTGGTTGGATACATTCATTATTTTGTATTTTGCTATTTTTAAAATACATCACAAATGTAAAATGTCTCAAAAACAGCAGCAGACAGATGGGTCCCAGGTCCATTTGAGATCAAATGCAAAAGCTACAGGGACCAAATATTAGCATTATAAGTACACAAAGTGGGGCAAAAAAGCAAAGTGAAATTATAAATATACAGGGTGGGCCAAAAGTAGGGTCACAGCTAACACTTCGACATTTTACATTTAGTAGACATTTATTTACAATACATACAGTAAACGTGCTTGAAGAGAAAATTGCTTTACGTGACAAAAAAATGAGAAAAAGTGAAGACACCCTAAACCGAAAGTGTCCCAAGTCCTGCCTCTGGGCCATTAGTGTCCCACTGCAAATTTTAAAAATAGGATTAAACACAGTACAGAGCATGTTACAGAGGTAATGAGGGCCAGCCTGAAAACAAAAAATTGAAAAGGTTTGGACACGCCCGGCCTAAACATATCCTAAATGTAAATGTCTGGGGAGATTCTCAATCCCTAAATCTTGAATGGAAACCTCTTTCCGTACAAAGTCCACAGGCTTCTTCTCTGCACTCTACACAAAGGGTGCAGTGTGAAACCGCAGCTTGTGATGTCCTGAAGAAACACTGCTGTGGATTTGGCCTTTAGCATACACATTGTCACTGTTTTCCATAAAAGGCGGCTACAGATGGCAAGTGTTACAAGTGAGAGCTGTCCACTGAGCCACCAGGTACTCTTACTCAGGTGTGTCTGTGTGCCACCTTTCCCCAACAACCTAGAGCAAACATTCCTGCATAGAAGAACATGAGAACATGTGAAAAGAAAGTAGCACACCCCCGGTAGAGACCAACCTGAGGAAGCTTAAATAAATAACCAATTACCACTCGTAGATCTGCTTGAACCCCACCAGCTCGGCGTGAACGGCTAAAAATGGAACCTTCTATTGGCAAGGGGGAGGCGGCTCTTTGTCCAGGGGGGGCTTTAATGTAACGAAACCCAATTAACGGAGAAGAAAGCCCAGCCGGCAGCGAGCGGAGGAGCGCCACGAGGCCCGGGGTAATGAGACGAACAAGCGGAGCCAAGCGCAGGGACGGGAGTGGAGGAGGCTACAAATAACAGGAAAAGCCTGCCCTGGAGACAAATTTACATCTGTGAAGCCCCCCTACTCCATCTCCCCGTCTCTCTGCATTTTAATCATAAATCCTGCACGCTAGTCAAGAGTCGAGCCGCTGAAGGGAAGCGCTGACACTGAAGGCCGAGGCCAGTAGCAGAGAAAAGTAAGGAACATATAAAAGGGATCAAGTCATAAACTGAGATGTGATGCTGGGATTTGGTGTTATATTTTAAAACCGGGTTGCAGTGTGAATACATCATGAGGATTTAACACACATGACCAAAGCAAAACATGATAATAATGTAAGCGGTGTAAAAGGCGGTCATGCGCCACGGCACGCCTCTAATGAATGTACATGTGCAGCACAAAGGGGTTATTAACAGCATCTTTCTAACTGTGTCTTCCTCCCTGCCGTCGCCACCAGCAGCTTCACAATTCAATAGCACCAGCTGGATTACCCATGATCCTTCAGCTGGCATCAAGCGCGTGCGCTCCGAGCAAACCAATCACGCTTCTTTCTCTTTCTCTCTCTCACGCACTGACATTCTCAACGAGCAAATGGGGGGGGGGGGGGGGGGGATAATTTGTGTGAAATGTGCCTCCACGCCCTAGATGAAAAAGACTTGATCCGCTTTTTTTAAAATAGTGTTTCAACTCCTAATTTTCATACATTGCAAAGCTATTTAAAAAAAAAAAAAAAAACTCGGGGGAAAAAGGGAGATGGAATTTTAGAAATGATCCAGTCTTAAAAGGTCCTCAGTCAAATTAACCCGATTCCTGTTTTCTGAAAGGGAATCATTTCAGGATTCTTCACTCCTCTATGAGAGTAAATATATTCACTTGTTCCACAGTGTTGTGTTGAACGTAATTGTTGTTGTCTGACAAGTTGAAGTGGTGCGACTGGTGATGATGTCATCACGCATTTTAATATTCAGTAGCAGGATGCTGTGTGAGAGCAATATACTGCTTTTGTTGGATTCTGTGTGACAAGAAAGGCTTTCATTGTTTTCTTTATAGTGATATCGGCCAATATCCGATTTGCCGATATTGTGCAATTCTTAATTTCAGATTCCGATATCAACCGATATGTGCAACATCGCATATCTACTGTCGTTGAATGAATACATAGTCTTTTAATCTAGCCATTGAGCAGTCAAGCTCAACATGCTAACCTGGCTAATGCTTGAAAACCAGGTATATGTTGTGCAGCTAATGGATACAGCATCGGCAAATACAGTAGCTTCAAGACGTGGCTGTAAACAACATTGTACAGCTGCAGTAATCGAACATCTGTGAAATACTTGCAAATGGGCCAGGCAAAGCGTGGCTCGAGGAACTCCACAAGTTTGGTGTCATTTTGCACGAGAGAAAGAAGCTGGTTATCCAGTGCAGTCAATACACTATGATTTTCGGAAAAAACCCGATGTCGATATTTACCGAAATTCCATTATCATGCCAATACCGGCCTGATCATCTTGGTTACTAAATGTCCTTGATCAAGAACAGGGGTGAAAAAAAAGTGTTCGTCCCCGCCCTAATTTCGTCTTGTTTTTAAGTAAGTTTGTCAAACTTACAGTAAATGTCTCAGATCATCAAACAAATTTAAATATTAGTCAACACAACTGAACACAAAATGAGACTTTTTATAAAAGGCAAAAAAAACCCTACATGGCCCTGTGTGAAAAAGTCTTATAACATAACTGAGAAAAATTGAGCTCTATGGGTATGGAAAATGTAGCTTTGTGAGTCCAGCAAACCACAGTGAGAGCCATTTTCCACAAATGGCGAAAACATGAAACAGCGGTGATCCTACAAACCTCACTTGGCTCAGTTAAGGTCAGTGTTCATGGCTCCACCATAGAAAAGACACTGGGCAATGAAATGAAACAAAAACCACTGCTGAACAATTAAGGCTCACTCAGATCTGCCAAGAAAACATCATGATGGTCCCCAGGACCTTTGGGAAAATACTCTGTAAACTAACAAGACAATAGTTGAGCTTTTTGGAAAGTGTGTGTCCCATTACATCTGGCGTAAAATTAACACCGCATTTCAGAAAAAGAACATCATGCCAACAGTAAAATACTGTGGTGGTAGTGTGATGGTCTGAGGCTGTTTTTCTGTTTTGGGACGTGAAAGACTTGCTGTGATAAATGGAACCATGAATTCTGCTGTCTACCAAAAAATCCCGAAGGAGCATGCATGGCCATCTGTTTGTAACCTCAAGCTTGAGTTCTGCAGTGGGACAATGATCCAAAACACACCAACAAGTCCACCTCTGAATGGGTGAAGCAAAACTTTTGAGTGACCTAGTCAAAGTCCTGACCTGAATCTTATTGAGATGCTGTGACATGACCCTAAAAAGGCAGTTCATGCTTGAAAACCCTCCAGTGGCTGAATTACGACAATACTGCAAAGATGAGTGATTCTTCCACAATGCTTTAAGAGACTCGTTGCAAGTTATTGCAAAGGCTTGATCGCAGTTTCTGCTGTTACAGGTGGCCCAACCGGTTATTAGGTTTAGGGGGCAATCTCTTTGTCACTCGAGGACGTGTGGATTTTTTTCTCCCTTAATATTTAACAGTTTCATATAAAAACTGTATTTTGTATTCACTTGTGTTGCAATTGACTCATATTTTAATTTGTTTGATACAGTTTAGTTGTGACACACGCAAAAAACTGAAAAAAAATCAGGAAGGAGCAAACGCTTTTTTACACCACTGTACAGGGAATTTTATTAGGGAATAAATATTTTTTCCAAAAATGCTGCTGAGGGTGGATTTCGTAATACAGTCAATTAAAGCCTTTTAAAAGACCCTGAGGGTTCTGGACAAAACGTCAAGTGGTAGACCCCAAAAAATGTCTTCGGCCATGAGACGGAGGATCTGATTGGCTGTCTGTCAAGACACGGGCGATCCATGGCCCAAATGAAGGTTGTTACTGGTGCCAAGTGCAGTCCAATAACCATCAGATGGCATCTGCGAGAGAAGGGTTGTAGAAAGAAAAAAAGACATCTTCAAAGGCCTCGTCTCGTTTGGAATTTGCACGAGCGCAACAAACATGGGACATTGAAAGGTGCTGCTGAGAAAAAAATATAACCTTTGTCACCTTTGTCACTATTTAAGGGTGATATTCTCGAGTACGCAGAGAATATCTCGAGTAGACATCAATCCACGTGCACTATTTTGCGTTTTCTTGATACGCCATTGTTACTTTCAGGTCTTTTATCAAGAAAGTACTTTCTTCAGATTTCGGATTGGCTGAAAAAAGGCTGTTGGCCTTTAAATTCTAGCAAGCACCAACGATTTCTTCAGCATTTCTTTTACAACTTGTAAATGGTTTTTCATGAGGATATTTTTTTCCAACGATATTAATGTGGACATTTCAATGATATTGATGTGTATGATAACAACATTAATACCTTTACTCAAGTTGCAAAATGGGGTTCCGAGAGTTGTGACAGTGCAGCACTAAGGATCACTGCAAGGTCCACTGTATTTCAGCACCATGTGGAAGCTGACCAACACCGAGTGGGGGGCAGCACGTGTGTGCAGTTGGAGTGGGGGATTGGGCCGACACTCTGGCAGAGCCTCAGGCAAACTGTAGGATGCTCACCTTGCGGCGGGGCACCGGGCTCATTATCGCAGCAGGATCTGGTCACATCAAAAGAGCGCAGAAAGGGCAAACACTGTGCTCGAGTGCTGCCATCTTCGAGCCAGCGAGCTCATGCGCTTACACGAAAGGACGGACCACACATACACACACCACACACTCTCTCCAAAACAGTCAACAGGCAAAAAAGAATGAGCCATACAAATATATGCTCAACGAAACGCGCTGCGTGATCAACAAGACATAGAGGCTAGTATTGTTGTTACAGTGGTTATGCCTTGCTGACAATGAAATCATGACAAGTGGGCAAGTTACTTCATGTGTACATATTTCTGAGCAATTTTCTATTACATAAAACATGCACACATGTTTAAAAAAAAATGTTGTAATGCCATTTAGCTGCACATTTACGTTGTAGTAATAGCGTTCCCCTTCATCACAAGGCAAGAGTGCTAAATGAAAAAACCTTTCATGGAACTTCAATTTGTTTTGGTTTTCCATCATGTGGTAAATTAAAGGGCGAGGATAAACTGGGTCTAGACTCCTCGGTTCCGTCTACTTTAGGCGGTGGTTTTTATCTGAATACCGCATTCATTCAGGGTGTACGACAATGCTGAAGTATGCTAGTGGAATGCGTTACAAAAGTCCCATTTAAGTGCAAAATGCCATAGATCGGAATGGTTCATGCTTACAGATAAACATCTCAGGAGAGTGTTAGTTGCATTTAGGCATTTAGCAGCAGCTAATTACCCCTGATCAACTGTGTGTTTTCAAGATGGAATGTTAATCTGAGCTTTAAGTGTGATCTCCTCTGCAAATCTGACCACGCGCGCGTGGAAAATGTTTGGAGTGCATCTTTGTTTTTCTTCCCAAATCAATCAGCATCTCTCTATTTATAGCAACCTTGCTGCCGCATTACCAAGCTGCATGATTTATCATTAGAAACCAGTGCTGATGCCAACATGGCATTGGTGCCAACATTCACATTGAGCGACTCCAAGGACCTGAGAGAGGAATGTAAATAAAAATGACTCAGAGTAACCAGTGCACAATAAACATACATAAATGTGTGAAAATGCAGAGCCCATTGAGGCAGAAGTGCTGATGAGCCGCCACACGTGACAAACGAGCGGATTTGCCTGCTATACCTAGATATAGTCCCCAGGTGCCCGACTCTCAGCTTTTGCCCAGGTATTCTGAGCATGAATGGCTGTCACTTTGGATTTAGAAGCTCGGCGTTGAAGGGAGAGAAAATGAGAGTCTGGTGGGGGTCTTTGTATGCCTATACCTGTGGAGAGCAGAGCGAGGGACTAAGCCCTCGCCAGCACTGTTACACAATACACCTATGGAACGGGTTAGCGGCCGTGCCGCTAGCTGGCCCGACAGTTTTTTTCACCGAAAACGGTGCAACACTCGCGCGGGGGAAACATTTTTGAATGGCTCGGGGGGGGGGGGGGGGGGGGGATGGGGAGATGATTTGAATGAGAGCCGGAGATGGTATTGACCTAGTTTTCTTCTCCTGTAGTTCAGACGGATGCACTCCCACTCACATGACAAGCCAGAATAGAAGGAACAAAAATATCGAGTAGCCCAGTTTTTGCAGATGAATTACATTACAAAACAAAAACCCACCGAAACGTCGGAACTCTGCAACAGATCTGACATATTTTGCAGGGTTACATAGTGGCTAGGTTATGTTTTGAAAAACTGGGGAAGGTCACTCTGAGAACTGTTGCCTCAGGTGTCAAGACACCTGCATCCTGTCCCGAGCTGAACTTTTCACCCAGTAAGTCACATGACAAAAGCTCTTTTCACTTGGAGTCCGTGTTTAATAACAAAGCATTCTGCCTTGCTCTGAGGCAGATTTACACTGCATGTCTTTGGATTTAGTGCCTATATCCGATTTAAGGTCTATTGATAAGTATTTTTAAGTGATCCGTATCTGATATCGCCGTGTTGACATGGTTGTTTTCTATAGTCTCTGTGGGTGTGTTGTTTGGGTAGACGCGCATGTGTATGTACGTCATTGACTGGCATATTGCAATGAAGCTCACACTGACAGGATTTACCCAGCCTATGTGTTTACACTGCAGTTGAATTGGTAGATACACTACGTGATTCATTGCTAATATTTATCTCTCCTCAAAAAGGCCTAAATTCCGACCTAAGAATATCTGATCTCTTTGGTTTTACTTAATTTTGCCATGAGCCATATTTCAAATCGGAATGCTTTTAATTTGAACCTGATAGTATAAGACCTTTGTACATAATACGACAATACAACTGTTATACATGCAGGTTCATCTCATAAGCATTGATGGTGGTGGGTCACATGGTAAAACCTTTAGGCTTATTTCCATTATGGACTGTTCCAACAATACCGTCAAGCCCACTATATGGATGTGATTCCGCCTTTTAGGGGATTAACTGGTTAAGACTTCCAACAACTGCCTTTCAGACTGGAATTAGCCATTAATCGAACCAATACATTTTCAAGGGCGTTCTCAATAGCCAGGGGGGCACGCTTCTTTCAAGTATTTAAAAAAGCACAAAGCTATTCAAATGTGATCCCACCTCTGCCTAACAAATGGATTTTCTGATGTTCCACAGACGCAAGAAGCTCTCCAAGGAGATGAACGGCCGTGCGGCAGTCAATTAGGATGGTGCTAGGTTTTTTTTGCGTGTGCCTCAATGCAAACAAAACAATGAAGCGTGTACACAACATGGCGACGGACGTCTGCCTATCCCTCGGTGGTTGTAAAGAAATGGTAATGTTGGATTTCAAGAGGACAAAACGAAGTGCTTAATCCTGGTCAGACGATGCAGGACGCCCATGCACCTGATGCCACAGCTACAATGGATGTTACTATTCAATGGCTTGGAATTCAGCTGTATGGCGGCAGTTTGTTCACTGAGGTCACCAGGAAATACAAGTAATTGCTGAATCCCCAACTAACTGATAGTCCAAACAAAAACCCATAGCTAAAGTCTATAAGATGGGCATTTGGTGTTTTTTGCAGGCTTCTGTAAATGTTCATGAAATCCATGATAATAACTCATCCTCCAACTACATAAGAAACAAAATCAATCCGGTTCCAATAATAAGGTCAGCTATTTTGAATTATGTTCAATCTATTGGTTTGATGTCAAAAACGTATGAAAAGAGTAGACAATCATACAATTTTAGACCCGTGTTGACGTAACAAGTACTGATAAAAACACAACATTTGAATGGGATCCAAACAAAACCGTGACTCGTGCAAACAAACAAAAATGTCGGAGGTGCATTCAATACTGTATCAAAGCAAAGCTCTCCTTTGGGATCGTGTAACGTATCTTGAGGGGATGTTTACCTGTCCAAGTGAAAATCGTTGCGTGAGTTAATACTGGTTATTACGTGCTTTAAAGCCATAGATGGCAACCCTAAAAATCGTCAGAAACAAGGGAGAAATGGACGGACTCTGGGAGATGGCAAAAAAATACAAAAATCTATGTTTGTTGCCGAACTCTTACAGACGTGGGTTCACCTTTTGTAATGGCGGTGAAGCTGAAGCTGTAGTTTTGACGCTTGTGGGGAGGGTGGGGTTGCAGTGGACGCGTACATTTCCGCATCTTTTATCTCCAAAAAGACGGGGGTACAGAGAGGGGTTGGATTGATTTTTGATGCATTGTTTGATGACGGCCAGCTCAAAGTGGAGGATGCCTCTGTGATGTCTTGCCATCGCAGGACATGAAAAGCCTCACCTGGCACCCCTCCCCACAAACTGAGGTTTATAAACCCAGTGGGTTTGAGGACTCCCGCTGAGTGGAACGTTGTTTCTATTGGTGCCACATAAATAAATTCATCATGACCTTTATTTTTTTTTGCTTCCTTGCTGGCTTTGTTTAAACTGGCAGGCTTGACAGGCCCTGATCAACCACAACGATAGGACAGTATAGCTAATTTATTTAATGCTTGCATCCCATGAGGAAAGCGAGTGCCTTCCATCATGCGAGAGAGCGGCCTGATGATCAAAAGAAACAGAGAGCGCTAGGCGAGCTCGTCAGAGGAACTCATATATTCTTGCTAGATATCTAAGTGGGTTTCATCATCCTGCATCAAGTGACTGCTGAGGAAGAAAAAAAAAAAAGTCTTGTTCTCATCCCAGTGACATCAGCGAGCATGGGAGCAGGGGGGGGGCAGACAGATCAGTAATTTCAAACTAACGTTTCATAATTGCATGCAGAGAACCAAGCCGTTGCTTCAAAGCTGTAGTGCTTCAGAAATGTTATATTTGCACGTAATTAAGCGCATGTTTTTAACGAGCTGCGATAAATGCATTCAACAGAGGTGATTGATTGTTGGGCACCGGTGATATTGGGAATATTGGGAGTTCTTCAAAAGGTTAAATCATGGACAGAAAAGCATTGTTCTCATGTAGTCTCATGCAGCCCTAAAGCTACACAGACCATCAGACTGTACCATCCGTAAAAAAATGGACTTTTGATTAAATTCCATGTCAGTGTCATATTGGAGAGAATCATGCCAGCAGATATCTGCTTGAATGTAGCACAGACTCCCATAGCTAAGGTCATGTTGTTTTTCTTTAAAGAACATGTTGTCTAGTTGAGACTGAATCAGTGCCTGTTCTGGTTGCCTCAGTTGCTCCAAGGCACGTTTCATCACAAACCATTCCACAGTCAGGAGAAAATTATTAACAAGTCTTTTACTAAGACCAACCCTAATCAAACTGGGTATGTGCAAGTCATCTGGGAATTGAGTAAAAACTGTACATTGCATTAAACATATAGCAAATATTTGCCCTCCATTGTGGAGCTAATATTCTACAGTATTTTCTCAATCAAGATGTTAGTGGCTGTTTGTCTCTCAGCCAAAGTCAGCTGGGATAGGCTCCAGCATACGCTAGTGATCCCAGTGGGGATAAGCAGCGTAGAATATGGATGGATGGATGATGGGTGAAGGGCTTCATCTCTGTGGTGAACCATATGAGTGCAAAGTGTTGAGACACCAAATCACACACACAATGGTTTATGATGCTTTCCACTCTAACTTAGAGCTACTGGCATTTTTTTCCCTGCAGCCTCAGTAAATTGGACGCTTGAAGCAAGAAACTTGGCCAAGCTTGCATTTCGGACGGCATGAGGGATAAAGATACGGCACTGAAAACGGGAGGGAGAGGGGCACTGAAGGGTGGCAGTGGGTGGTGGACTGGTGGGGGCAGGAGAGGGGGGGGGAACAGCACAGGAGGTGACATAACATATGCTTTTAACACAAAAGGCAACCTGGCTCGTTAGCACGCTAACTAGCAGACTCCATGGCAATCAGACCCCAGGTCCCCCCTGGCCGCTGTCACGCACCGCGCCATAAATATGGCTACATCTGCAAGTGTAATCGCCCACATTGTGCTCCGATTTTCTGCTCTGCTGGACGGCAGCATGGAGCCCCCTTTTACTCCTGCCCTCTTCCCACCACCCCTACCTCTTGCCCTCAAGTGCCCTCGCCTGTTCCTGGCGACTCCAGCGCCGCCGAGGACCAGTGCATCTCCACGATTACAGAGCGCCAATCGTGCAGGTAACAGGAGTCACTAATCTGGGCTGAGTTGAATTACACATAATTGCCTAGGAACCATGATTGATTTCAACCCCGGAAAGCAAAAGGCAACGGCTAACACCCCCCCTCGCTAGAAACAGCCCTCCCTTCCAGCCTTTCCAGTGCTCGTGAGCGCAGCCAATACTCTCCATCTAGTAGGAGGCAGGAGGCTTTGAAGAGATCAAAGCCAAGGCCGGGAGCAGTTGCGCGCCCTGGGAATATGGGAGAGAGGCTTTCTGCTCCTCAGCCCTATTTTCTAGCGTCATGTCGGATTGCAGCTGTATTGCATTTCGCCAGTTTTCTTAATACTCTTGGTTTTGACTTTGACATCAGTGATCCCCCTTGGTTTCTTCAAAAACGAGGGGGGTGGGGGGGGCAAGGAAGAAAGAGGGGGTGCATGAAAAGAAAGCTGGGGAGCCAGATTTACAGTGATTCCTATTTTCACGGCTCCATAATTGGCTTCAAAAGTGGAGGCAGGAGGGTGCGACTGGAGCATTTGTTTTCAATTCCGCAGCCGATATGAAAGGAGCGACAAACTTTTATTGGTTTCCCAAAAATCGAAGACAGGCTGCAAACCCCCGCGACCACCACCACTACGCACACGCCCACAGTGTTTTTTTTAATGGTTTGAGACCTCACAAATTGAAATGATAGCAAAGCTTTGGTCCTCCCACAGCATTGTGCGGCACTTGTGTGTGTGTGTGCGCGCGTGTCAGTTTGATGTTTTAGCGTAAAAACACAATAGGACGCTGTGACGAAACAACAGCAAGTTCAATCCCTCCCTTCATTGAACTGCACCGCTAATAAAGCCTGCTGCCGCCAAGCCCCACCCCAACTCACCCCCTTCTTTATACTGTAACTATGCAGGTCTACTTTACCAACCTCCTACTCTGGGGACCATTAATATTTCAGCGTTGTCAGATACACATTGCACAAAGAAATATTGAGCTTCTGAAAAATATGAAACAGCAAGGAGAAGGAAGGTGAAGAGCGCTGACCAGCTCCACACCACAGAGAAGCTCTTGATCACAGTTTCTTAGACGGGCGAACAAAGTGGTCACTGTTTACGCGGCACATCCAGCAGAATGTGCACCCATGTTTCACTTGTGTGGTCTTATTGTGAACCACTATGTCACTCAATATAGTGATTCATGCTTTAACCCATTGAGCTTCTGGAGAGTGATACAAATGAACTGATCATTTGAAGCAATTGGTGACATGGTAGTGTTGCAGTTCATATACGGTAGTTGACTTTTGTGTAGCTTGTGTGGTATTGAGACTCAATACCCCGTGTCTTGTCCAGGGTGTAGTCTAAGATTTGCCCTGAGTCATGTGGGATGGGACCTCTAAAACGGAACAGGGCACGAGGGATGACCTTGCCAGTGCTGACTCTTTAGAGATCAGTGGCAAGCTTCAGACAAGGGACATTTTTCTACTTCCTCTGCTTTGAGGGAGTGAATGAAAAAAGCATGCACAAATTGAGTTCAACTCAATGCTTCCCTGTCATCGCCATGGTTTCGAGTCAATCCCGGTCACTTTTAGCAGAGCTCGTTAACAAATTTTATTGCTCATTTAATGTAGGTCAACCAAGTTTCATGTTGATGCCAAAATTCTGGGATGTGTGTATCGACCGCAGCCTCTGTTTTATGCAGAGGAATATGGAATATTAATATTAAGAGTATACGTAAAAAATAAAAAATAAAAAAAAACTTTAAAAAAACACCAAATGCATGAAACACCTCAATACTGAATGAAGAAAAAAATGTTGTGGACCAAAAAAAAAACACTCCCTAGGCACCATTGTTCTCTGCTCTCACCATATGTAACATTGTGTGGCGATATAGGGCAATAACTATAAAAGTACACTTCACTCGCTGACAGCAAGTCAGTTAGGATCATTCGCAATGCCACTTACATTACACTTAACATTCAAACCCGTTTTTCTTAAAATCACAGTTATTAAAATTTGCTCACCTGTTAAATTTTATGTGTAGAGCTAAAATTATGCATGAAGCGAACAATAACTTCTCAACACGAGTGGAGAAATACGACCATAGGGAAAAAACACATTTATATGCAAGAACAGTAAAAACCTTTAGCATGTTGAATCAAGATATGGAACAGACTGAGTAAAGAACTCAAGCAATGCACCAAAATGAGCGATTTCAGGAAACTGTACAAGTATGTTTACAAAGTGCAGGGAAGATTCCTGAACCACTATGTACATACAATGCTATTTCTAATCACTCTTGCACTTACCACTATTTGTTTGCAACTACGTTGTGTATACTGACTCATCATCCAACTGTTTCTGACAACCCCCATCTGTTTCTATATATTTATACTTCTAATTAGGAGTGGTTGGCTCCCAACCCGAAGGTTGTGGGTTCGATCCTCCGCTCATTTGTGTGATCATGTCGAAGTATCCCCTGAGCACCGATACTGAACCCCCAGTTGTAAAGCAAACATCTACAAAACAATGATATAATTATATGTAAAATATAAAGCTTGATTGTACCACATTGTTATACCGCCTTCTAATTTTCTTTTGTATTTAAAATTGGAAAAGAGTACATGTGGAATACAGGAAGTGAACAACTGTATTGTAATCGATTGAAAAAAGGCGGTAGGATTAAATAAACTTTGCTACTTTCTGCTCCCTTTTTGGACATGTGGAACTGTGAATTGTACTGTGTAATGTATTTTAATGTAACTTGTATGCATGATCAAAATAAATTAATCCATTACCATTATCAAACTCTATGGTTGGCCCATGCCTCTAGTTTCACTGAAGTAGCATGGAAATCCTCTCAGTTTTGCCCATAGATGCACAGTTGCACAATTAGCTTTACCTGCCCAAGATTTTGAAAACTATGCTTGCATATTATCAGAAGGATATATTGATAATGACGGTGAAATATACCACTGTCGGGGCCACGAGGAGCTGTAGCCCACGCATGCAAGTCAGCCAAGTGAACCACTGCACTATCAGTGACTACAATATGACCCTCTGATGCACTTACCCCATGCAAAAAAAAAAAAAAAAACAACACTTGAATCTAGACTTCTGTTTCTCATATAAACGAGCAGCTCAGTGTGCTGACTGCTGAGCTCCATTTCACAGCATGAAACGCACAGATAACGTGATTGCAACCACATGCCGTCATTACAGCCGTACATATGGAGTGAGTGTGTCGGCCGACATCAGCGCGCGGCGGCGGATGAGAGGAACCCCGGGCGTTAATGGCGCCGTTTGGAAAAACAGCCAAACTCCGGCGGCACTACAAAAGACTTTTAGAAGTGTTTCTTGTGTGTGAGGTCCCTGGCGCTGTCCTTTATGCGTAACACACATTTTGCTCTCCCCGATAAAAGCTGCACGGCAGATGACATCAATGTCACTGCGACCCCCTCCCTAAGTAGGCTGCTTGCTTTATTGAGATCATCCAGCTGTAGACAAATTAATCTTCCAGAAGATGCAACAAGGCTGCAATCACATGTGATCCAACGTCTTCCGGGGGGGGGGCAAACGTTCCATCGCATCCTAGGAAACTGCCCTCTTAAGTACATTCAGCGTGTATGGTTGCTGGTATACAAAGAGCTCTCAATAACAGGGATCTTCCATGGTAGCATTGAGGCCAGGAGTGCTGGGCACACATGCAACTCCTACCAAATCCCGTTACGTAAGCCCGGTTTAGTGATTCCACGCTGCGGCCACATAGATCCGTCACATTTCAGCTTTATCAAAAGGAATAAAATGACACTGCAAACAGTAAAAGAAATTTTTGCTCCTTTTTTGCTGCAAGAGTCTGCAACCTTCAAGAGAAAGAATCTACGGCACTAGAGAAAGACGTTCCCTAACGTACTCTAACGCCATGATTCCACCAAGCGCTACAGTTTAGATCGGTTGGCGGTTTTGTACATTAAATCCAAATCTATCTTGTGTAGTCTGTGACAAGAAACCAGCACAATACACTGGATCCTGCCAATGAAAAAGTGGAACCAGGCCCACCACAAGCTAAATCACTGCCAATAAAAGTGGTGTGATGACATATGCACATTTCAGTTCAATTTTCCTTACGGTACAATATAAACTGGTACATTTTGATCCTGTTTATGTTTCCACCTTGGGGTGGCTTGGTCTCCTGCATAAATATCATGACATCGAAGCACCGGGATAATGTGTAACCCGACAATCACGCAACTCATTATAGTGTTTCATAAAGCACCATACAAAAAAATTAAAATATTACAATTGTAATCCAACGTGATATTACAATGTATAACATTTCCCCAACAAAGGGCTGATGAAATGTGGTTGGAACAATGTGGATGGGCTATTTCAGGCCCTTTTCACGATGGAAATGCTGCAAAATATATACATTGCTGAGATGACAAGCTCGGTGGAAACAAGGCAAAGAAAAAATGGAGTTTGGTGTAAGGTTGAGCTGGGTACTCGTTTTAGACGAGTATCCATGAATGTATTTTGGCAGAGTACAAACATAAAACGAGGACAGCTTGTTACTATCTGCAATCGTGATGAAGGAAGATCCTCATTGGGTAACTACTTATGTATTTACTCTTCACGCTGTGTGATTGGCCATTCACGCACAGCGACCGCCCCTCCCTAGACAGACTTCGGTGAAAGGCATGCCTTTCACTCTTTTACACACCTGACACACACACACACACACACACACAGTGGCTGCCTGCTTGGCTTGACCCCAGCTCACTTTTTCTGTTTTGCTCTATTTCGGTTTCTATGATATTTAAGCTTAGTTGGTAAACTTGTTTTTTCGTAACGTATGCGGTGCATTTGAGAAGCCTCCGCTCTGGACGAGTTTTTTTAGGTTTTCCTCAGCTCAGATAGTAGCTAAAGTTACTTGATAACGTACGTGGTGCATTTGACCAGACAATGCAGTAAACATCTTGTGTCGCATCGGCCACTTCCTGTTCTTTTCCTTGCAGCTTGCTTCTTATTTGGCTGGTGATATAAAGTCAGTTGGAAAACTTTGCTCGTAGTAGTGAACAGGGTGCTTTTGAGGAAAAATACAGTGAACAAGGCAGACAGACCATTTCCCTGTTTGCCATCACTGGATGTCTGCATGAATCACCAACTTCACACATACCATTAAAAAAAATTAAAAATAAAGTCTTACAGACAACTTACACGCACACACAATTTAAATCTAAATTTTTAGGCTGTTCTGTAAATAGTGACCAAAAAAAAATATAGTAACGGCTGATCACTCCATGTCAGTTTCATACTTTGTACTGTACCGATTTAAGCCCCACCCCTTCCGCAGTAAACCACACCCACTTCCAGTTTACACCCTGCCCACTCTGTGTACAGATACGGATACAAATAATTTAGATGGCTGAACAGACACATAACGTGGTGTACTTGCTCGTCCCTAGTTTGGTGGTCTGCACAACGTCAGCCCCTTAACAACCAGTCACATTTGACATATTTTATATTTTCAATAAGAATCAAGCCTTAGAACCTCTGGTCCCTAAGCCAAGTCCTTATAAATGGTGCTTCTGCTTTCCCCAGTTTTCAATTCTGTAGAAACAACATACTGAACTGACCAAACTGCTCTCCCTGGCTGGAAAATGGGGTTAACCACAAGCTGCTGCAACACTCCATCCCTTCTCCTCCTCCAGCTGTTCCAACACAGATGGAGATCACCTGCACATGCTCAGTCCAGCTAAGGACCATGCTTCCGCTCGCAATTTCTTTTAACCTTGTGGTGTGGTTTTGTCTCACATGACAGCAGCAGGCTGTTCCCGGAATAGATTTTAGGCCATTTAAAAATACACACAGTCGCATCGCACGTGAAGAGATCTTTTTTTAGAATCTAGTCATTGCCGAATCCCGATTTAGAGTTTGGGCGCTCAGTCAAGCAAACATCCTCAAAACCTCAAAGAGTTCGGTTCTTTTCTTTTACTCGTCACATTTCAAGCAATGACAACCTTATGATTTCTTTCCAGTCAGTCTTCAGTATTCTTAGCATCAGACTGCAAATCCCCACGAGGAGGATGATCAACCACTACAGTATGCAATTACCCTCAATAAAAAGCAAGACAAAAGTAAAACGTTACGCATTTTGCTGCTATATTGTAAAAAAGTAGATTGTACGATCCCACAGTGTGCCATCTGAACCATAAACAAATGCCATGCAACGTTTTTCACTTGTTAACTGAGGCAAAAGGCGTCCAAATGTACTCATTAGTCTATAGAGGTGCCACAATATTCAGTACAGAGCTGTAAGACTTCTCCCTTATTGAGCTGTGTTTTGTTTGACAGTCAGAGGTATTAATTTAACAATGTTTTCATTATTGTGGGTGTAGCTTGCAGTACATGTTTACAAAACGGATGGGGAAAATCCTTTAAAATGAATTACAGATGAGCCAAGCACACGTCAAACCTAAAACATTCTAGCATCAGAGTGTCAATAAACACAGCAGCCACCTCTTTGAAGCGGGCGGCAGCTTGAACCCGCCATTCACCAATTGCCGCCGACATACAGCTTTAATCCATCCAGCGCTCTTCGTATGGCGAGGGCGACTTATCGTCGTAAAAAAAATAAAAAAAAATACCACATAAAAATCTGCTGACAATCAGCAGCTCCCGACAGCTGTCACGGCTGGACGACATGTGCAGGAATGTCATGGTGAATGGAAATCAATCTAAACTACTGGGGATGGGGGGTGGAGGGGAATGAAAGAAAGCGGGAGCCTTTGATCTGAAAACTGATCCCATGCCTCCAGATATACTGCAGTGGCCGTGGTGGCGGCGAGCAGCAGCCAGAGAGGCCTTTAGGGTTGCGGTTCTGCTATCTGCCTTTTTTTTTTTTTTTTTTTACTAGAGTGAGACAAAGGCATTAAAAAGGACCACCATTTTTTTTAAAGATGGATTTAAGATTTGGGCAGGAAAAGCAGCACATTGAAACCAAAGTGAGCCTTGAAAAATGTTGGTCTGCCTGGGCCTCATGTGTCTACCAAGGGAAGGGGAATTTCCTCCGGTTGCTCTCCAAGCAGACCTCCCCAAGTGCTTCAATGTAACTCTAGCGATAAAGAAATAATTTGGCTGACGTGATGGGGCCAAGAAGGCATAACGCTTTACTCGATCGATTGGCTTGATTGTTGATTCATCGCGTTTTGAAGCAATTGAGGCAAAATGGAAATGCACAATTGGCCTGCAACCACCAGAGACGCTGCTCTTTTTTTTTTCAGAGACTTTCATAGTCTCAGTCTAAAGAAGAACATAACGTCAACTATGGCCTACATTATTTGATCAAATATGAAATTGCATAGAAACAGGAATTCAGAACATTCCCACTACAGAAAAAGTAGTCAGACTGCAAGCTCATGTGGAAATGCATGAGCTAAATTCTGAGCCCAGAAAAAAATCCCAATAATTTCATTGTTCAAGCATGGTCTAAATAATTTGGCCAAAAACGGATCATCAATGGAAAGTAGGCCTATTCAAATTTAAATCTGTGGCTTAACACATTACAGCTCAGGAACACAAATGTGGCTGCATTAATAAATACTTTAAAAGGCCAGTAGCTGCTCATACAAATATGTAAATTTTGAAAGTAGCTTGCCCGACACCGCCGGTCATCACAATGTGGATGCAAAAACGCGTGCCTGGACGTAACAGCGTTAGCCGGACAGCTGCGAGGAGACACAGGAAGCTGCCAACGAGGGGACCTGCAGCTGGCCGCCCTGATATTTAGGCCATTTTAAGAGCACCACTTGCTGACTGACTCCACCGCAGGGGAGTATGTGGGCCTGTAAGGCCTTCTTGAGCCATACTGAGGCCATGAAAAGGTTTACCTGACTCATCATCACGCTTAAGATGCTGACACAATGACAAAGCAGGATTTTTAGCAAAAAATGCGCTCCTGGTATTGGTAGAAAACACATATTTAATAGGTGCTTGCGAAAAATAATTAGTGTTTTAAAAATGATATTCTGAACATATGCAACATTTAGAGTATTCCTGCCTCAAAAATCCTTATTTGATGCAAAAAACTGATTTAGCGGAGTCTGCTGCCGAACGAATGCATACAATAAATTTGGCTTGAACTTCACACAAACCTTCCATAAGAATTGTTTTTATAGGTGTTACAGTGGAGAACGTGTTTTTACACTGGCAAAGGTAGTTTAAGTTGTTATTTAAAAACGTTGCCTTTACCATTTTATGACGGCCTGAAACAGATTATTTCTATTTCTCTTATTTCCTTTGAGAACAAATTGTAAACTGCAAACAAGTCCCCCAAATCGTTACAATTTACTCAATTTAGAGATTTATGATGGGAAAAAAAGTACAATGTTGGAGCTGGAGATGAATGGATGAACGTCTCCAGCTGGAGGTGATCTAGAAAAAATTGTTGGTACTAACCGTTCTGGGCATGGGTGGCGAGAGGGAGCCATTGGTCATGTAGGAGTCGTTCATGTTGCCCATCATGATGTAACTTGGGTAGCCGGGGTACGGATGGCCTTTGCTGTACATGTCCTGATGCTTGCCTGATTTCAAACAAACAAAACAGAGCTAAACAATACTATTACCAGCGCTTCAGGTCAATATATCACAGTTTGCCCCGCTGCGCCAGTAATATCACATTAACACGCAGCATGTTTCCCTCCTCGCTTTTTGTTGCAGAGGACAGTTGTACTACACACAGGAACAATGGAGCCCCTCTGAGCCAATTAGCACCAATTAGAAGACCATACAGACTGTGTCAAAACAGGAGACACCCCAACTGTTCTTCTACGCCTTTGACCCGACAGGAAAAAGAAGAGGAGGAGGAGGAGGAGGAGGAGCTTTATACAAGAGGACTCAATTCAGTGCCACTCGCCACTCAACTGCACGCTGTGTAATAAAGCCGGGTGGGGGTGGGGGCTGGGAGTGTTTGTGGTATTTAGCCCGACGGCAGCAACATTGATCTTGTTGTGAAGAAAGCCAGTGTTTGGTTTGAGAGAAGGGGTAACTGAGGGGCAGTCATGTTCTGGAGTGAAAGGGGAACAAAGAGGAGGCACACTCCTTCTCAAAGTCCCGCAGATGACCTGCAAAGTGGAGGTCACACCACAATAGATTGCAGAGGCCCCAAGTGGTGGAGGCATGTGACTTTGCAGAGTGTTTATTGCCCTAAATGCTCGACGAATGCCATTAGGAAGTACATAAATTTAGGCTCTGGAGCCATCTAAACTATTGGTTACAGTGGGACCCAAATTCAAATGCACAACAGGTCATACCATTTGGGAAACAGGCAAAATAGATACTTTGTTCATCTCCAAGAGAAATATGGAGAAAATGTGTCTGAAATGAGAACTTCAGCTCAGTGAGCACATGTATATTATTTTGTGGGGAAGATGTGTTTTTTATAACCTCTGACCTTTGTATTTAGAATTGCATGGCGGTCTGTAAATGGCCCACTAGAGGTAAATTGATCGCCTCTGATCTACAGATGTAACTGCACCAAGTTTGTGTTTGTGTTTTTGTGATGGCACCACATAAGGGTAGAACAAAGTGTGATAATGACCACAGAACTACCATGTCCGTTCACAACAAAGTCAGCTTTGTTTTATCTTGACGTGAAGAATCTTGCCTAAGTGTTTTTTTTTAACACTTTAGGATCTTACCATGCGTGTGTGGGTATTCTCCGGGTACTCCGGTTTCCTCCCAAGTACCAAAAACATGCATATCAGGTTAATTGACGACTCTAAATTGTGCGTAGGTAGGTTTTGTATTTTTATTTTTTATTTGCCCTGCGATTGGCTGGCCAGGGTGTACCCCCGCCTCTCAGCTGGGATAGGCTTCAACACACCCCTGCAACCCTAGTGAGGATATGCAGCATAGAAAATGGATGGATGGTTAACTTCTTTTTGCACTTGTATGACAGTTAACAGGAATATTTATGAGAACAGTACATGACTCGCCTTCAGCAAACCTCTCTCTCTCTCCACTTCCTTAAGGCTAAATATGTTTTAATTTATTTTAGTTTTACAGTACACAAGTTATTTAAAAGCTTGCATGACAGTCACAAATGTGTATAAAAATACATCCGTTGGACCTTAGAAACTTTCCATGATTTCCTAGAGGAAATGTGACCACATTGGACGTTGACCGTTGAGTAAAAAAGTATTCTTTTGTTGCCATTCTTAGCTGATAAGTAGCTATTGTTGACATGTCTAGACAGCCCTTTAATTAAACAAGAGCACCAACGTGACCTCCAAGGCTGAGGTCCAATAAAATCTAACCATTTAGTTCCTTTTTGGCAAATTACAGAGTGTGTGGCATCACTCACCGTCATCGGGATGGTCTCTGTGTTTTTCATGATATGAGTCTTGAGACTGTCTCATTGCCTGTGAGGGGGGAAAAAAAGAGAGAAAAGAAAAAGGAGAAATCGAATGATGGTAAATCGATTAAGAGGGCCTTTTTACAGGCTGTTAGACACACTGCCTGCTGATGTGGTCAGACGGCCACAAAACACTGCTGGGACAAATGTGGCTCCCTTCTGCTTGTCAACACTCTCTTTCAGACAACTATCTAATCAGTGGAGCCCCTTAATTAAGTGCCACAGCCTTTAGGGGTCTTACAAATTAACTTGGTTTTATACCACTTCTCTCTTTCAAATTCTAAATCCATTTTTTCATCCCAATACAATGTGTCATTGTGACTGTCATCGATTCCAAAACTGCACTTTCTGTAAAAATGTTTGTGCATTTCACATTCTATTAGGAAATTGATGAGAGGATTTCGTATTTTGAAGAGCACATGCAGCCCCCTTCCTCCACCATCACCACTCTCAGAATGACTTCCAGCTGAGCGGAGGGGAACTTCTCGTGGATCCTAATTAACATTCAGGTAACGTCTAGCGTGTGTGTCTGTCTGTCTCCGGGACATTTCACATCTCTCATCCAGGATGGGGGGGGGGGCCGACATTCCATTAACACTGCGGTTAATGACTGAATATGCAGCTTACTTTTGCGTTTCCTAATTTGACGGAAATAAAACTGTATTAGCTGGGAAGTATATACATTTTTTCTACAAGGGAAATAATTATGCATATTTTGAAAAAATATGTATTACAAAAACAGGGGGAAACATATGAGAAGCATCGTCTTAAAAATATTGATATTTAAATACAATCTCCATACAGCAATGTACTGGTGCATCTTTCCACCCCAGCTGCCAAAGATGCAATGCACATCCACACACTGCACCCCGCCTATTTACAGTGTTTTTCATTGTTTTTGTGACAAAAAATACGCAGCTAAATGCCATTATTAGATGATTTTGTGCATGAAAATGCATTATAATGGCGAAGCAAACGCGAGGCCTTTGCATTGTGGCTAATCAGATGACAAGGGGGACATCATTTAAGTCATTTGCTGGACAGTTATGCATCGAAATGAATAAGCAAGAAGAAATAAATGGCATGGAACTATTTTATTTCATTCGAAGGGTCTGAAACTGTGCATGCCTCTTGGCTGACTTACGTCATGGCTGTTGCTGTTGGGGCTGCCCTCTGACTCGTTGACCAGCGAGGACTTGATGTCTGCCAGGTCTCCCTCCTCCTCGGAGTGGCTGAGCTCGGCGAAGATTTGCTCTTTGTGCGGGTCTCCTTCGTCTTTGAACGGGATCATTTCATCCGTGGCGCACAGCTCCGGGTCTCCTGCACCGCCACCGCCGCCTCCTGACAACTGGGGCATATTGTCTTTTTTTGCACCCACAATAAAAAAAAACAATAAAAACCAGTGCAAGTTGTGTCCAGAAACTTTATCGTGGAAGTGGGAACTCCGGCTGGAAGGATTCCGCGGCTCTCTCCCCTTCTAAGTGAAATAAAACAAAATAACAGGTCACGACGACTGCATGTTTTTCTTTGGAAGAAGTCCACCACCTCGGAGTGCGTATCCCGTGGAAAGCAAAACAGAAACGGATAGTCCTCCCGAGGAAAAGTTACCGACAAAGCACCAGCGCTGAGTGGATGCGCACACGGCAGGCCAATCCACGCCGCTCGTCAGCAGACATCCGCGGCGGCGGAAAGCAAGCAACGCACTGAGAAAAGTCACAAGGAAGCAGGCAAACGGATGTTCGATGGAGGAGCGACGTCCGCACCGCTCGAGCTGCGTTTCCGCGGACTAATGTAACCGGCAAGCGTGCGTGCGTGCGTGTGCGTGGGATGGGATGGTGTGGGGGGTGTGGGGATGCGGCTGCTCCCTCCTCCTGCACTGATTGACACTCCCACTTCACTTCTTCCCCACTCACAACACACATGGAAACAAGCATTGGGGACATGCTGAAGAAATGGTGTGCAAACAATCATTTGTAAAGCTCAACCACCTTTACATGTACAATTCAGGGCTGTTTTGTTCAGGAAATCTTATTCACCTGGCAATATCTAATATTTTTGGATGAGAATATGCATTAACAAACATAGCATTAAATACAGTATAGCACGGAGTAAACTTGCATACTACATGTCAATATAATATACTAATATTATACACATAAAGGAAATAAAACTAACTATTATACCTAACTATAACTATTATATGCGTGATGTGTATAGCCTCTGCTTATCTGTACTGCATATTTGTTGGAGCTATAAATATTTTTGGTCACTTTTCTCATCCATCTATAAAAAGGAATACTAAATAATAATGATATCTTTTTCGAAGTTCACTTATTTCTGTAGTTCCATTGCAAAAACGTTTTTACTTGTCATTACTGAATTGAACTGCAGAAATCAAGCGGTATACATACCATATTGGAATTTATTGACATTCACCAGTACACATGTATGCAAATGAAGTTATTTAATCCTTTGTATGAATCCAGAATTGCTCTTCTTGTTACCAGCTTATTACTTCTTCTGTTTCGCAATGCTGCTGTAACATTTCCTAATTTGTCAAAATATGCACATATTACGAACAGTAAAAAAAAAACAAAAACACGAGTGGCCCAACACTTAGCAACATAAGCACACAAAAAAAAGATGTGATAGGTGAGATGACAAAACAAACGGCATCGGTGCAATATCATGTTCAAACCTTCAAAGCTACATTGTTTCTTTTAACAGCACAACTATGATTTTTTTGTAGCGTGAACTTTATTTTTTAGACTATACCCCCGCACCCAAAAAAAACCCTCCTCTTCTAATGTATTAGATGATTAAAAATCTAAACATGCACCCCAACTGTGTTGACTGTGCTATTACTTTTCTGACAAATCCACCAAATGGTGGCACCCAAAACGTTGGACTGACTTGAAATTTCTCATACAGCTCAAAGCGATCTAGAAAAGCCCGCTGTGTAACCTCAGGGTGTATCGCAGAATGACCCGCGAAAGTGGGGACACACCTTTAGGGGACCAACAAGCACAAGTGTGTAACATTTGAGCAAGGATGGAAACACATGGATGTNCACCAAATGGTGGCACCCAAAACGTTGGACTGACTTGAAATTTCTCATACAGCTCAAAGCGCTCTAGAAAAGCCCGCTGTGTAACCTCAGGGTGAATCGCAGAATGACCCGCGAAAGTGGGGACACACCTTTAGGGGACCAACAAGCACAAGTGTGTAACATTTGAGCAAGGATGGAAACACATGGATGTCACCATTGTCATTACAAGTGGGACTTAGCAACTAATTATCCAAAATGTATCAACCTAATCTAATCATTATAAAACTTTTAGGAGATTGGGATTATTATGTTAACATGTCTTCCTTTGTGAGCGTAACCCATAGTGGGCACTACAACTGTCATGTAGAAAAAAAGACAGCACGACATAATAGGGGTGTCACGAGATCCGGCCAGACAAAAACATGACAATATTTCTTGTTTAGGGAAAAGCTATGTTGCGGGAAGAGGGCAGCCAGAAGTCTATCAGACTGTGA
This sequence comes from Oostethus manadensis, assembly GCA_024372805.1. Lineage (NCBI taxonomy): Eukaryota > Metazoa > Chordata > Actinopteri > Syngnathiformes > Syngnathidae > Oostethus > Oostethus manadensis. The sequence goes on along the minus strand of QODF01000163.1, from coordinate 366,655 downwards.
GCTATGGCATTGCTACTGTGAATGATAAAAATCTATGTAAGTACTATGCAAGTGGCAAGAGGCAGGATTGGAAGTTCACATTAAGTGATTTACGCACACAGTGTAAACCTTCCAATCCTACCTGCACTCGGCATTCTCAGAGTGCATGCTTGCGACGTGTGACTGTTCGCTGTCTTAATGTGGAAGCAGAAGTTGTGGTGATTCTACATTTGATCAAAGTTACTTAAGATTTGTCAGATGAAAACACGATCGCTTCATATGACTTCTATCAAAACACGTGATAAACAAAGAGTCTAATTGTGACCTACCTTCTGCTTCCACACACTAAGCATCATGGGAACTGTCGTTTTTTAGTGTCCGCGACCCTGATAAGGATGAGCGGCATAGAAAACGGATGGATGGACATAAAGCTAATCTACTGCAATCTGCAGTCTAGTGCATTTTAAGTGTCTCTACATAACTGCAGCTTCAACTTCCGTCATTGTGCCAATTAATAATTGGAAGTTTTTGTTTCAGTTTGTGGAAAGACGTTTAAAGGTATAAAACATTTGAAAATGTTGAACTTGTGTGAGCCGAGTGTATCAGGTCACCACAAATATAGACAGTATACATAATAACTATTATGATATATTCTAACATTAGTGGTTCATGTGGTCTCAAAAATTGTTGAAATAATATTGTTCATATGATCATTTGGGGGACAATAAATACACTGCTTAAAAAGGAAATGTAATATTTATTATTTAATACTTTGTTCTTTACATACTTTAATTTGCTGACAACAGCATCACACAAAATTATCAATTAAAATCAAATTTATTAACCCATGGAAGTCTGGATTTGGAGTCACACTCAAAATTAAAGTGAAAAAACACAGGTTAGGAGTTACCTAACCCTAACCCAGTGAGGGTTTGATTTCACAGAAATGTGATTTTTGTAATCCCTTTATGGACTTCAGCAGTATATTCCAAAAGGCACCCGCAACTCTTTGAGAATAGTTAAGGTAAAAAGTTTGATCGGATTTTTCATGCTACCATTCCTAAAAGTAATGTTAAAACATCATCTGTTCTCATTCCCATAGACCCAATCTCGTGTATCGCCTCATCTTGTCCGTCTTGTGACGCCCCTGCCATGTAAAGCACAAATGCACAAACACATGCATATACAAACACATGGCGTATGTGCAAACCAAAACACACAAATCCTGCTAAAGGTGTCCCTGATCCGGAGTACGCAAACTGTGGTGTCACGTGACCCCGGCAACATTCAACACAATAATGATAATAAAATGAAAGAACTCTGTATGTATACATATATATTAACAATTCTAACTAGCTATAAAAAGTACTATTTATATATTTTCTTTCTATCTGAAAACAATCGAATTATTTTGGCTTTTTATCCGAGAAACGATTCCTGCATGGACTATTCTGTGAGAATCCAAGTCAGGGCGAGCAAGCACACAACTTTATACAGCTCAGTGAGGGAGGGGGAGGAGGAGGCGGCGGGTGGGGCTGAGAAGGGTGGGGGTGAAAAGGGAGGCAGGGAGAGAGGGGGCTGGAGTGGGGTGGGGGGTGAGTGGGGGCGGAGCTGCGCTGCCTTTGATCTCAGAGCGGCTGGCTCTTTCATCCCTGCACGCCCACCCACCCCCTCCCCTCCCCAACTCCCCTCTTCCCTTCCTCAGCCCCCCTCGCTTCCCACTCCCCCCTTGACACCCACCACCACCCTCCCCTTTGTATGACTAAATTTGGTCCGAGTGTGGAGCCAGGCCAACATTTCCACATGCACTGGGAGAGAAAGAGAGAGAGATGTATAGACAGACAGAGAAGACGAGAGAGAGCTCTTCCGGGTAGGGAGGCAGAGGGGGTGTGCGGCGGGGGGGGTAGAAAAAAAGATCAAAGGCTTTTGGGTTTTGGAAGGCGCGTGTGGAAAAGAGCTGGGACTGGCGGCATTCCAGCGTAGAGCGGAAAGCGTGTACATGCACACATACACAAACTTCCCAACGTGCACACTGCAAGCTTAAGAGAGTTAATTAAAGCTGAACAACCAAAGCTTTCATTAAAAAAAAAGTCGTCATTTCTTGTTGTTTTCAGCCACCAAAAAAAACCAGAGAAGACGACGATGCTGTCTGTTCTGCCTCATTACTGTAACTCTTTAATTTAATTAGCTGCCTCTTTCTCCAGCACGATTGGAGCCGATGCTCCCACATCATCCGCCTACAACCACGCTAATAGCGACAAACACGGTAATAGGGAATTTGAAATAAAAAAATGTCGGGTTTCCGCCGTCTTGATTTGACTTTGGACATGGCCTGTTAAGATGCAGCACACCTGCAGGGCCACACGGGGAGAGAAGAGACAAATGAAAGCGATTAAATTGATCATGTTCAGTCCTAAAATGCATCACTGTTATAGTTCAATGGCTTAGTTTGGATTTAGTCGCATTCAAAACACGTCTGGCGTTGCCACAAGTCATATATTTATTGTATTTGCTCTGACAGTGGAACGCAATTATGATAAAGTCTTAATTACAGTTGTTACGGTTGTTGTTTTGACAAACGGAAGCATCAACCTCAGTGGGCTAGGGCCATGCTTCAAAGAAAAATAACTACTACTAAAGTGAAAATTTCACAAAGCAAAAGATTTATGAGATGAAGAAGTGCTTGTACGAGAACAAAATTGCAATCTTATGAGATTGAAATTGTAATATTACAAGGGAAAAAAGTAAAGATTAAAAAACAAACAAATCTGGTGCTAAAACAGAAATAAAGACATAATCTTCTAAGATGGTTGTATTACAAGTCGAAAGTCAGAATGTTAAGAGTTGAAAGTTGTACTTTCACAGGAATAAAGTCATATTCTTCGGAGAAGAAAGAAAAGTCATACCATTAACAAAGTTGTAATAGAAGATGAAAAAATCATTTTAAAATACAGTAGTATTATTAAGCACATAAGTGTATAGCAGCGATAAGACGAGGACTGAGACGAGACTAACAAGACACGGTTTTTGAAATAAACACATTAAAATGCTGTCGTTTCTTCATTTTCTATAAATAAATCCGCAAAAGTGGCACCACACAAAAATGATTTTAGCCTTGTTTTACAACAACATTCACCCCGCAAAATATAACTTTTTCTCTTAACATGAAGACTTTTTTCCACCTATTGTAACTTTAAATAAACGTTTCAATTTTTTTAATAGAAATAAATGTGACTATATTCTCATAACATTGCTACTTTTCTTTGTGCTATTACGACTTTTGCACCCAAAAAGTGTGCCTTTTTCCTACTAACATTATGACCTTTTTCTTGGAATATTGCAGTTTATTGAGAGAAATGTTATATTTCAAAATCTCTCATTACAACTTTCATTCTGAAAATGTTTTTTTATTCTTTACTTCCCTGACTTTTTCTTGTAGCATCACAAGCTGACATGATGAAACTGAGGAAATTGAGGGCAATCAAAGAATTCATACAAAATCTAAATCGATGTATGCCGGTGATAAAGAGTATATAAATACAAAAAGATTATTATTTAGTTGAAAAACTAAATCAAGAGAAAACCTAGCTACATGACCATTTCATAAAGTTATTCAGAAAGGACGTTGCTGCAAAGCAGTGGGGGAGATTGAATATTTAATGATGTTTGCAGAGAAGTTCATCTTGCTTATTAGAAGGGGTCATTTGTTCACTAGCGCCGAGATATGCAGTTACTGCGCAAGTTCATATAATGAGTGTTTACGCCAAAGACATCAACGACAAAGCTGCAAAGATACAGATGATACCTTTGTTTGCTGTGTAATTCTTCAGGTTTACTGACAAAGCCACACATGGACCTAGTGGGAAACAAAGAAAAATTAAGGAGCGTTAGGTTAAAAAAAATGTGTGTGTGTGTGTGTATGTGCATTACCATTTTTCTCCTAATGAGTTAGTTTGTAGGAGTGACCTCTCTGGGTCGCACATGAAAAGGAAGCCTTCCTGCTGTGTTGTGACCTCAATTCACTTGTCTCTTACTTAGATAGTACATTTTTCATGCTTTATGTACACGGTGCATATTTTAACATCAGCAAGATTTAATCCCTTATCTTGCTCTTTTAAAAGAACCCAGTACAGTACATGCATAGTCCACATGTCACATTGTTGCAAAGATAATCCATTTATTAGGGTTGACAATTGATTATTTTAACAACATGACATTCAGACATACTGTTCTATGAAGAAAATCTCATAAAAAATGTTTTCTTTGCATTCCATTATTTTATGGGTGGGGGAATGAGGAAAACAAAAATAAACATTTGCAATAAAAGTGGCTGTTGTAACAAATGTAAAAATTATGGGATTTTTAAACAGTGGTGCATGTATGCCCCACAGTTCACCTGCATTATCACGTATTTATAAATTGTTACTATCGGCAAAAGCAACTGGTTCCAATTATAAAAACACAAATGGAAATGGGGACGGGAGGGGGTTGCAAGACCAAAAGCAAAAAGCAGCAAAAAGCAGCAAAAAGCAGCAAGCGAAAAATGTGTTTTAAATTACATTAAACCTGAAAAACTAGTATAATAACACTTTTCCAGAGAAAATACAATAATGAAAAAGAAAAACAGAAGAAAAAAATAAAAAAGTATAAAATATAATTGTTCTAGGTACAAGAAAAAGTGTAAATAGTCTCTTCTAAGACATTCAATATGTTTGCATGCCCACCAAAAATATTACATACATTTGGTTGAAACCACCTTTTTAACACATGTAAACAACTTAGATTGTTTTTTATTTTAAGGATAGGATGCACACACGTGAAAGCAGATACATCCGGGATGTATACACTTGGCTTCAAATCTGTTTAATTAGTGGCAGAATACTCTTGATAGGAGCAGCCGGTTTTAACACGTCACATGAGACCTAAGCACATCCCGGTGGTAGCAACGTATCAGACTGCTGTATTTTAACGTCAAAACTTTTCACAACTGAGTTAAAAATAGACGGAAGCTCAATAAATTAATCTGTGTTTTGTTTGTCAGTGATAGGTACACAACAACAATAATGGCGGTAGATAACAAACGCATTCTCTGCCTCTCAATGAATATATTTCAAAGAGTAAGACGAGCATCCCCAACCAAGATCCTACATCAAACCTGAATGCCGTTAGAATGGAATGGCCATACACAAGAAGTCAGACAACGTCATTGACATCTAAATCCATCCATCCATTTTCTATGCTGCTTATCCTCATTAGGGTGGCGGGGGTTGCTGGAGCCTATCCCAGCTGACATTGTGCAAACAACCATTTGCACTCACATTCATACCTATGGACAGTTTAGAGTCACCAGATAACCCAACATGCATGTTTGTGGAATGAGGGGGGAAGCTGGAGAGCTGCAGAAAGCTGTTATCCATTTGACCCGGCGGCTTCTACAGGTGCAAGCTATTAGCATGTAGCCTTTTCTTCCTTTACGCACGCTGCTAAACAAGCTGAAATGACCACAATCTCCCCCTTGTGCTTCACAGGCTCACTACGTTCGGTCAACAATCAAATTACTCCTGTTGTTTTAGTGCAAGTTCTCTGAGTGATTACTATGCATGTGAAGTGATGATATTTTGCATTGTTGATTTAGAGCAGAACGCAGAAAAGCTAACAAAATGCTCTTTGTTGGAACAACACACAGTCAAGGTTCTGGTTGGATCTATTATTGTTGCATCTTTAATCTGCTCTATTCTCACTGCAGTGAAAAAAGACTTCAAACAGAAATCACCATAATTGTCTCCAGTTTGGCGCTTTTGCTGTTGCTGTGGTTGTTTGGTCTTATGATCTGTTCAGATGCACTCCTACGTCTCTTACCAGGTGAGTCCGCAGGTTAAATCCCCCCGGCTCGGCTTCATCCTGCTCCACCTGCTCGTCATCTCTACAATGTGCTTGATGTAGAAATTACAGCCCTGCCCCGGCCACCATCTGAGAGACGAAACAAACATCAAATTAGGATGAAAAGAACTGGCAATCAACGCATGAGGAAGCACTACGGTATTTATCATAAAGGTGTAAATCATAACTTAAGGGGGAGGTGCTAGCAGAGTGATTATCATGCTTGAATTGGTAGACACCATCCTGAAGGCGAGGAAAGTGTCTTGAGGGTAGGGCGAGGGAGGACGCGAGAGGATGTGTGAGCCATTGATTTATGGAGGTGCTCACAGACAAACCATGATTAAAATGAAATGATCTTCTTGGTAGAAAAAGGGGGAAACTTTGTGTGGATGCGCTGCGCAACATAAAGCAATAAACCTAGGACAGAAGTCAGGAAAATTAATTAGCACCACACAACAAACTAGTGGACAAAGTCTTTTTGCATGTTTTACGCACAAACAATGTTGTTGGAATGCTACTTGTGCACACTGACCAATGAAAAATACGCTGTAATATGCAAGCCAAGCCTGTAGTTGGCGACCTCACTTGGTATATAATATAACAATAAGGTACAGCCACCCCCTCAGTTTCAAAGCCATTTTTAAAGGGTCCCTGACATGATTTATACATTTTCTTCAAATATGTTATATGTAGGGGTGTGGAAGAAGAAAAAACCTACATGGCCCTGTGTGAAAACAATGATTGAGACCAAACCTAATAACTGGTTGGGTCACCCTTTCGCAGCAACAACTGCAATCAAGCGTTTGAGATAACTTGCAATGACTTTTTAACAGTCCTGTGGAGGAATTTTGTCCCACTCTTTTTGGCAGATTTGTTGTAGTTCTGCCACATTTGAGGGTTTTCATGAAGCTCCTTTTTAAGGTCATGCCGCAGCATCTCAAAAGGATTTAGGTCAGGACTTTGACTTGGCCACTCCAAAATCTCCATTTAGTTTTTCTTCAGCCATCCAGAGGTGGACTTGCAGTGGAGTGTAAACAAAGCAAGCTAAACAAACGACACAGTGAGGATGGAAGTAGGATGATGTTTAATCTTTTTTTTAAACGCCATTATGTTTGAGATACTACAACAACAAGAAACTTTCCCAATGCTAAAATATGAGTTATTGTGTCTTTTTATCACTTATCATGTCTACTATATTAGATAAAATGTGTAATAAAGTGACTTTAGGGTTGTTATTCCATGTCCACAGGGCTCTAAAAGTGTTAAAAAACATTGTTAAAAAGTCATATACAGGTTTTCTATGCTCTAAATACAAACATTTGCATTTGCCAATATTGAATACTACTTTGCAGAAATTCATTTAATGCAGTCGGGTCCGGAACCAATCGACCGTGATAAACTAGGGGCCACCACATGCACAAGTACACCATTCATGTCTTTTTTCCAAAAGTGAATACTATAGTGGCCAACATGGGCACGATCCATTACTAAACACACCATAAAACACACGAAACAAGAACATCTGCAAATGAAAAGTGCTCCAGCATAAAAAAAAGCAAAATAAATGCTGCAAATGCCCAAAACACACAAGCCCACACAGCACATACATGAAGAGAGAGAAGTTGACGGAACAAAATGGAAGTTAGTCACTTTGCATGTGTTTTATGGTGTTTGTGTGTTTTGGAATTCAGGTAAACTCTGTCTTTGGAGGATTTGATGGTTGCTGTGCATTTGCCCCTACCGGAGAATACCTTTCTTCATCATACTTATAGGTTTTGGGGGCGTTTCATATGAAAAACAACATTTAACGACTTAACAAAGTACTGTAAGTACTGTAATATAAGCACACGTTTTGGTAAATGACTGTTGCGATTGACCTAGGACGAGACCCAAAGTCAAAGAATATACAGTATACAGTGTGTCTATGTATATTATAAAATCTACAGCATATTAAAGAAAAATTAGACATGAACTAAGAACAAGTGTTACAACAAGTAGTATTTTGCAAAACTGGAAAACATGCATAGACAAAAATCAGATTTTTGCTATCCTTTACTAACACAAGTGTACATCTTCAGGCCTCTTCAGCCTTAAGAAAAATCCTCTGGGTCTGATGCTCATGACAGTTCGTCTCTTTCACAGTATGTGTGTGTGTGTGTGTGCGTGTGTGTGTGCGTGTGTGTGTGTGTGTAGCCTTGCCCTGCCATCACCCAGCAAGACTAATGGCCAGATTAGCACTTAGCTGACCCAAGAGCCTCGAGGGAAAGATGATGATGGTATTTACCTACAAACTTCACCCAGCTGGGACGGACACCATTTCTGCAGTAGACTGGATGAATGTGCTGAGTTTGCACATTGGCACCATGGACTTACTTTGTTGATGGGGGCACCTGATTGCTGAGTAGCGGTCACTGTGGTACAATGAGGTATATAGAGACTTTCCTAGACATACATGTACTCATTCTAATTAATGGTAAATGCATTTTGGTACCTGCAAATATGTCAAACATGATTTGACGATTGATCATTTCATTTGCAAAAATGTCAGGACAATCTAAGAAAACAATATCTAATGGTATATTTGGTACGATCATCCCAGCGGTCTGAGGTCGCACCTTTCAAAATTTGTCACATTCTCAGAAAAGTTAAGCCTTTAAAGTTGAGCAAACTTTGATGTTAGATTTGCCTATTATGCATGATGTCAAGTGAAACAGTAAAGGTAATGTATTATGTAAAATATTAAAAAAAAACAGAAAAAACACATGTATAGTAAAACCTAAAGTAAAAAAAAAAGGGTCGGATTATATGGGCCTACATCTAAAATCTTAGCTATTGGCACTTAGATACAGGCAGTCAACTCCAAGTAGTGTACAGTAGAAGCGTAAAGAATACAATACATCATAGTAATTTATGGATTTATTTGAAACCCTTAAGTATATTGAGTACTGAAAGGACTGATTTGCAGTATAGCCAAGCTCATCATATATTTGAAGTACAGATGTTTTGATATGAGAATCGACGTGAGAGCAGAAGTATCAATATTTTAGTATTGAGCCACGCATCACTAGTGTGCTCTCCTTGAAGCAGTTTCGGGGATTTTGTGCAAAGGGAGTCAGTATTGTTTTAAACAAATGATTCCACACAGAAAATGAAGAACAAAGACCACGATAGTTTTGGGTATCGCTGCGATGTCTGTTCGGAGGAGCGTGTGCGTAACAGAAGTGATCGGACATGGCCGTTAGCCACTTTGCTGACACTTTGAAAAAATAATTCTCAGATGACAAGAAGAACTTTTGCTTTTGCCTGGGTATCTTCATCCAAATCTCACGTAAACCACTTCTTTCGATGATGTATAGATTGGCTACCGTATATGTGACAGGAGCATTCAGATTGCAATAGACCAGATACACGTTAGATTTATATCTACTTATGAACAACGACCAAATAAAGTTTGTTTTGAGGCATGCTTTTCCAAAAAATGTATAATAAACTCCAAATGGGATGACTTTTTAATGTTTTGGAGGTTCCATTTGTTTTCATTTGAATGAATCTTGCAACTGACAGTTTTCTAACTTTGTGTGGCCTTTATTAGTCATGGTAATCCGATGACGCTTTGTACTGGTGGCACAAATATCACATCTTTTCTTCAAAGTAATCGATGTAGTCAGTGTGTCACAACAAGGTTTGTTTATTGTGGCTGGCCATGGCCACGTGTTACCAAGCCAGCCCAGCTTCTCCGTCGACTGGCCTACGCTGTGCACTGTTTGTGTTTCATTTTTTAGGTCCAAAGGGGAAGTGGCCCAGTGCTCTGAGCACACACCACCACTTCTTTCATCCGGCTGTGTTATTGGAGAAAGCACCAAGCGTTACATCAGGGCCCGTTTTGCTAGGGTCACGGGTCAGAGCTGACCTGCTAAGGGGAGGGGAGGTGGTTGGGTGGGGGTCACACGTCTCCCCTATCTAGACTCTAATCAAGGCACACAGCACAACTCGCTGACCCTGCTGCTGTGTCTGTGGCTGCCGGCCTGGGCCGCTGTACATCAAACCAACAAACAAGGAGCAGCACTACCTCTGGCCCGTTGGTATCAGCCTGGGTGTCTCATCACATCAACACACAGGGCGAAACAGTAAACACAAGCAAGCCTGGTTTGACTCACAGTGCATGCATCTACACGTACTTGTGTGTGGAGGGAGGTTACTGCACTTTGTTGCGTGATGCCTGTGAGGTAATAATGCTTCTAACTTTAGTTCCCTATTGCGTCACTAATTCTTGATGACAAATGTTTTGAATGAAAAAGACATTCATTTTGAAATCTAAGACGTTACATTTGGGATTCATTTTTCCCACAGAAAATAGGTTTGGTTTGGTATCATTTATTTAAACGTGCACACAAATCACGTTGGAACACGCCACACAACAGAATTCACAGTTCCACATGTCCAAACGGAGCAGAAAGAAGCAAAGTTTATTTAACCCTACCCCCCGTCTATGTCACCCCTTGTCCACACGTAACAGGGTATTTGTAAATTTGCATATTTCTCCCTCTCCGTTTATAAAAAAAATGATGTCCACACAACCTTGTATTTAAAACTCCACTTCAGAGCGGACTCCCGGGGTGCCTGCTGTGGGGCCAGGCCCTGGCGTCTTGGAGTTGTTTTCTTGCTTTTGAAGGGGGTGTGGTTTGGGATGCAAGGCTGTTTTCAGCACTAACATTTCCTCATTTGCTGTGTTTCACTCTGATGCAGTCATTCTGTCGCTGCAGAGTTATGTGAACCGCTGCCGTTGTGTAGAGTTGTTGCAGGTATCGTCTGCATTGTCATTGTTTGTGAGGTTTTGTTTTTTATTTATTTATTATTTGTATTACTTGTAGTATTTTTTTCTCTTTGCCTGTCTTTTTGCCCATTTTGCTCTGTCATTGTTCTGGTTGTTGATATTGTGGTTATCGCCATGGTTGTTATTGTTTATCAATACTGTTGAAATATTTTTGGAAGGTTCTTCTGCAGCTTTTCTTTTGTGCTTTGTCATCTGTTCTCTGTCCCTAACCTTCCCACCCCTCCCATCCCAACACCCACTCACAGCATTTGTTAACGTCAGTTCCAGGATCTAAATGTTGTTCAACAAAATTCGTAATAAACGCAATACAAGATCAAAGGAACCTCATCTAGATTAGAAAGTTTCCCTTGGCAATGCAATTTTGCTCAGCACTTAAAGGCAGTTTGACTTCCATTCAGCTGTTCAATCAATCAATCAAACTTTATTTATAGAGCACTTTTCATACGCAGGTGCAACACAAAGTGTTTTACAGATTAAAATCAGTCCCGCCCAAACCACCCTCCTAACCCTCCCATCCCTAGTATACACACCCATCACCGTGGTCACTCACGCACACGCATCATCATTTGCACCCCCAACCCCCGTCCCAACCACCCCCACACCCGCCCGCCTCAATATAAATAGAATAAGAAGAATACAAATGAGGTAGAAATGATACATAAGGCTGAGTACAGATGAACAGGAGAGGAAAACTCCATCAGAGGAGCCGTCTGCACCGAGAGCAGGGCATCGACCACAGCCGCCAGGGCACTGCCACAGAGCACCCAGGGAAGGCGAGGCAGGGACGCCCCGCCTGCATCCGGGCACCCACAGGACAACACCCAGGCAGTTATTGCCGACCACCGAGGCAGAGGGCTCCCTCAGAGGAAAAACTGAAAGAACATAAGAGTAACAAAACCTGTAAGAAAAAGCAATTAAAAATGAATAATCGATAAATTATGACTAAATATCAGGATTAAGACAAATAAATAAACAAGTAAAGCTAAACAAAAAAGGTGGGTCTTGAGCCTGCTCTTAAAACATGAACATTCTCTGCAGCCCTGAGGTCCTTCAGGAGAACGTTCCAGAGACGACCACAGAACTGAAAAGAAGCCTCTCCATGAGTGTGTCTCCTGACTTAGGAGACACACTCATGAAACCTAAAAGCACTTCAGAAAGATAAGAAGGCCCAAGACCATTAAGACATAAACTACTTTATGTCTATTACAAACTATTAAAAAAGAACCTTAAAATTGATCCTGAAACACACGGGAGGCCATTGCAGTGATTCTAAAACCGGTCTAATGTGGGCCGCCTCATGGTGTTCGTTAAGGACACATGCTGATGAATTTTGTAAAAGTAAAAAAAGTAAAAAAAAGTTGTAAACCTGGTGTAGTCTTTTTGGGAAGACCAGAAAGCAGGGCATTACAGTAGTCAATGCGACTGGTGATAAAAGTATGCATAAGCGTCTCCGTGTCGGTCCTTGAGAGAATGGGGCGAACTCTGGCGATGTTTTTAGATGGTAAAAAACGATCTTTGTGATCTTTGTGGTAATCGCATGTGATATACATGTGATTTTATGGACCTTAGAGGAGCAGGTATTCAAACTGACCATACAGGTCCTGTCTGTGAGGTAGGATGTAAACCATCTGTCAACAGCACCAGAGAGGCCCATATGTTTTTAACGAAATAAAAGAATAGTGTGGTCTACTGTATTGAAGGGTGCGCTCAGATCCAGTAGAACCAACACTGTGACCTTCTGATGCCTTGGCCGCACGTAGCACGGTATTTTTAAAAACGTATATTTCTCCCTTACCTTTTATGAAAAAAATAGTGTCCACATGACCTCGTAAAAAACGCATTCACATGTAATCGGATAAATGCATTAGGAAAGCATGCCAAGCTCGCAGGCGGCAATTGTTACTAAAATTATATCCAATCAGATTCATCCTCTGTCATCTCGTCACTTCCGAAAACAGGTAGGATTATTTCTAAATGTCGATTCAGAATAGAAATGTGACGCGGTGCGGTCGGACCTTGTTCTGGAATCCTAAGATGCAGAGGAGCCAAGGTTCTGTGTCCAAACAGTCTTTATTAATTTTGACCAAGTGTCCAACAAAAATCGACGGTGTCACAGGTAAGGGGTTTAACAGAATTGACACCGCGGAAAAGGCACAAGGAATATATCACCCCAGCAAGAAGCCTCCTGGCGGAGCTATAAGCCGAACAGCCGTGGACCTCAGGCTTGGACTGGATGGCACGTCAAAGAACTAACCGGAAACTCTCGTAGGGACCAAGAGCAGAGTGTCGAGGTAACTCAAGGAATTGGAATAGCCGAGTGCCATCCAGTCGCTGCAGGTGAGCTTAAGAAGGTGGTGAGGATGATGATTGACCACAGTTGTGGGACCTCTCATAGCTCCGCCAGAAGGAGTGGCCAAGATCTAGAAAGACAAACACAAGGTAAGTGAACTACACAAAGAAATACCCCCATGAACATAACCATGTTGCCGACGTGTGTCAATGCAGAGCGTGACAACAAAGTCAACTAGACGCATGAAAACATTGTCAGTTCTGAGGGCATCCATGTTGTTTCTCATGCAAATACCGGGTCGGGTTTGTGACGTCACCGCATATGTTTCGCAGGAACTGACGTTTGGAAACGCAAACCTACGGTTATTGGCGTCCATACGCAAACGTACGACCGAAGTTTTCTCCAGATCCACACTTTGGTCGGACATTTTGAAAATCTTTGTTTTTAGTGCCGTATATCTGCAAACACATGTGGATGATGGGCATAAAAGGGACAGGGTATGAAAATCATAATGTAATGTAAAATCATTTAAAATCTTTAAAAAAGCTGTCTCGGTGCTGTTGTTTACCCTAAAACCAGACTGAGACTTCTCTCACATTCTGTGAATTAATACATTCATGGAGCTGAATAAAAACAAACTTTTCTAAAATTTTGCTTAAAAATGGCAAATTAGAAACCAGTCAAAAATGGTTAAAATCATTAGACTATAAATTGCTCTTCTTCAGTAGGGGCCTCACCACCGCCCCTTTAAAGGCAGCAGGGAAGCCCCCCGTATGAAGGGAGCAATTCATCATATATAAAATCTGGTCTCTAAAAGATTCATAAAATACCTTGGTAAAAAACTAAATAAGTTTGCATGTTCTCCCGTGCGTGTGTGGGTTTTCCCCGGGTACTCCGGTTTCCTCCCACATTCCAAAAACATGCATGTTAGGTTAATTGCCCACTCTAAATTGTCCTCATGAATGTGAGTGTGAATGTTTGTATGTCCATATGTGCCCTGCGATTGACTGGCGACCAGTCCAGGGTGTACCCCGCCTCCCGCCCAAAGTCAGCTGGGATAGGCTCCGGCATACCCGCGACTCTAATGAGGATAAGCGGTATAGAAAATGGATGAATAATACAATAAATTGGTAGGGACTGGGTCTAAAATATACGTGGTGGGCCTCACTGAGAAAACATTATCAAGGCTCTCAGCATTAACCAGTCTAGTGTTTCCTCTGGTAAAGACAGACACTCAGACGTATTTAAAACTATACTGTATCAGTTTGAGAGGATAAAATGTTACATCTGATAGTGTCGAAGACCAGGTCGCCCGGACACCCGCCCTCAACCACTGCCCAAATCACAATGCACCGGATCCTTATGTTACTCTGTAACTTTCCCCTGAAGTAGTCTGCAAATGCCTCACAAAGGGAGCCAGTGGGTGTAAAAAGACATTTGTTACAATCAGGGTTTAAAACCTTGTCCATTGTGGAGAACAGGACTTTTGGGTTGTTTTTGTGGTTATTGATTATGTTTGAAAAGTAGTATTTATATAAAAGTTATTTTATATTTTTTGTTGTTTTTTAAGAATCCATCCGTCAATTTTTTATACTGCTTATCCTCGTTAGGGTCGCGGGTATGCTGGAGCCTATCCCAGCTGACTTTGGGCGGTAGGCGGGGTACACCCCCGACTGGTCGCCAGTCAATCACAGGGCAGACATGCAACCATTCACTCTCACATTCATACCTATAGACAATTAACATGGTTTTTGGAATGTGGGAGGAAACCGGAGTACCCGGAGAAAGCCCACGCACGCACGGGGAGAACATGCAAACTCCACACAGAGATGCCCAATGGAGATTCAAACCCTGATCTCCTGACTGTGAGGGCAACATGCTACCCACTCAACCACCGTGCGGCCGTTTTTTTAAGAATTTCATAGTTTATTGTTATTTTATTTTTTTTCCATCTCCTCTCTATTGCCACCTTGCAATTTCTTTTTTGTCGTTTCAGCTCTTCATTTGTTCATGGGGATGTGTGCTTAGTATGAATGGTCTTGGTTTTAAAAGGAGCAAGAACGTTAAGAGCTGACTGTAATTTACTGTTAAAATTTTCGACAGTAAAATCACAGGAGGTAGGTAAAACCAGTGGGGGATATTTGTTTAAAATATCTATAAAACACTTCAGGGGTCAGATGGAGTTTCCTCGCAGTTCTCACAGAGGTCTCCTGCTGGATAAAACCGCTGATGTTGAAAAACACACAGAAGTGGTCAGAAAAGGCCAAGTCGACAACAGAGGGCACACCAATGGGCAGGCCATACGCGATGACCAGGTCCAGGGTGTGCCCTCTGTGACATGTTGAGTAGAATTCCTATAATTAAGAACATTTAAAAATTCAATTGAGAGAAGATATTAAAGATTGTCTATGTCTAAAATCACTGGTTAATTAATGAGGATAAGCAGTATAGAAAATGGACGGATGGATGTTAAAAGAGCCATGTAAAATTGGTAAAAATTCAGAGAATTCACTGGTAAAAAGACTGGAATTTTTTGGGTGGACGATGAATAGTAACACATGAAACTGTGTTGTTGCTAAAAACAATTGCATGAAATTCAAAGGTGGTGTATCGTTGAAATGAAATAGGTTTGGTGGCGAGAGTTTTGGCTGCTATTGAAGCAGTGCCACCTCCCCTTTTACTACTTCTTGTTGAAAATGCAAAAATCAGGGGATGAGGCAAAATTTGGTGGTGGTTGTACTTTGGGGAGAGGTGTAAGATTATTGGTGTTTACAGTGGATGTAGTAGAAGTTTTGTATGTGGTCCGCTCTCTGCTGACAATAATGGGACAGCTGTTATGATGCTGGACAAGAAAAAAAGTTCAAATATACAGTACATAAACTCTTCCAGGATCAAACTGTCACCACTATCTACAGTTTTAAGTCTACAGGGACATTTCAAGTTGCGTTCTATCATACGATTGTAAAAGAAAACCACTCACTCTTTTAAAAACGTGGCTCGTGATATATACAAAAGTGGAGGAAGACTTGTCCAAGGGGACTTCATGCTTTCATGAGATTTTCAATTTTCTTTACTGTCATACATGCAAAAAAACCCTTTGTCACACAGTAAAGATAACTTCTGCTTAATAAAAGTAAAATTAAATAAAATTACTCACCCTTTGAAGACATTAGCAGTTGCATGCATGGAGGCTGAGAGAGGAAGGTTTGCTTAGGGTGAGCTGACTTCATGAATTTTCCATTCTTAGTTTACTGGTACCTGCAATACGTGTAAAAAGTAGTTACATTAACAAACATTAAACATAATACATTCAAAATAATACCTTGTGGACACACCCATAATTGTTGACACAAAGTGTGGTGTCACCTGTCCCAGCATTGTGAAACTCTCTTACACACAGACAGGTTTGTGCTACCCCCTCGTTCACTGCTCTGCATAAATGGCACAAACACAGAAAAAGCTTTTACATACAGTGTGAAAAGCGCTGTTTTTTAAAAATGATACAAACTGTATGAAAAATCGAAAAGTGGATTGGTTTATTAAATTGTGTTTTTTAAGATTGTTATTTGAATACATTAATACATGTATACAAATGGGGAGTACCTGCAAGGGGAAATGTTTAACAAGACTTGGCAGTGGATTTCTTATGTGCACGAGCTCACACCATCAGGTTATTAACTGTTACAACCGCTGGAGCGTGGCACTTATACTCCCGCTGATTGATTTCCTCTCGTCACATACAAACACAGTCCACAATTCCCCAGAGTTGTTACTGTAGAAGAAACACTCCCAGAAAGACACAGCACGCCAATTTGTCAGGTTTAGTTTCGCACCTTTGCCCACACAAAAACAAGTTTTTTAAAACAGGATGCTTGTTGCTTTGCTAGACATGAAGAAATGTATGCAAATAAGTCATTTCATCTTGACAAGCCTCGGGCTCATAACTGTGAAGTACTTCCTGTAAAAGGAATGAATACATAGCAATACTTGTCCAATAGGCTATATTTTGGTGACCAGTAGAACTTGTTGCCTCCATCTCAAAATCCCAGAGGAAGTACGGTGAAGCCAAAACCCTTCCAGCCATGTCTGCCTTCTGCTCCACAAAGCCAGTCACAAAAAGCCCTGCGAGGGTGCTGTTTTTGTTGTCGCCACACCTTAAGGAAACGTGACAATAGTGGCATGTTCTGTGAACATTTACTTGTGCTCCAAATGTCCTTTTGTGATTGAATGAAATGTTTACCAGGAAGACAATTTAATCGTTGACCTTCTGTGCCGGTGGATTTTTTGTCCCAGTTGCTGTCAATCTGTTTGGTTGCCGTCAATGTCACTCGACCTCTTCTGGTTTCATTGCTCCCATGGAGTTGCCTTGGCTTTGACTCGGACTGACGCTCCAAAACAAACCACCCCTGAGTAAAGTCTGTGTTTTCATCTCCATCCAGTCAAGTCCTATTGCCGTTTGATATATCTGGGAATGCCAAATTGTACAGAAGTCACCTATTTCCTGCATAGCAATGTCAAAGACAAAGAATGGCAGTCAGATTTTCATCAAAACCATTGCAAATAGTGGCTTCCACTGTGATAAAGATGGCATGTCCCAAATAACCTCTGGCTGTGTCATCCCTTACCTAAGACTATGAATTTGCTGTTTGACCCTCGTCCCACGATGTAGTTTGAGGAAATAGCAGTGACTGTATTGAGCATAAATGGGCAAAAAAAGGGTATTTTAATTGGTAAGTTTAGCTTCAAAGCCCTGGCAGATGGCTCTCACACCAAGACCAAAGTTATTTGTATCTACTGTCGCTGTCATTGGAATTGTCGTGGAGTAAAAAGCGAGAAGATACTGAAGCACTGCCGGTATTTTTTTATTGTCAGTTATTTAGTGGTACCTTGGTATGCAAGCGTTTTTTCTTAGATGCGAGTTGTCTCTCACCTGATTTTTGCTTTTAATTGCAAGCTAAAATTTGGGTACAAGCTGCTGAGGACAGCTATTTTGTCAATGTGACGATGGCTGAACAGCTTGCAGCAGGAGCATTTGCAGCACACTAGCTAGCCATCGGTAAAACAAACATTATAGCGATCTAATTTGTTACAAAACTGTGGTGCGACTAGAGATATTGTTTGGTCTAGAGACAGTGCCGCTGAGGAAACGACAGGAAGCAGAGCTGGAGGTAGCAAAGATGAAGATGCTGAGGTTCTCTTTGAGAGAAACCAGGATGGACAGGATCAGGAATGACCCCATCAGAGGCACAGCACATGTTAGAGGTTTCGGATATAAAGGCCAGACTGAGATGGTTCTCTAGAGGAGAGATAGAGAATATATTGGTAGAAGGATTCTGAGTTTTGAATTGCCAGGCAGGAGGCCTAGAGGAACACCACAAACGAGGTTTATGGATGTAGGTGAAAGAGAACATGAAGGTAGAGAGAAGAGGATGGAGAAGATAGGTTTAGATGGAGGCAATTCGCTGTGGCAACCCCTGAAAGGATAAGCCGAAAGGAAAAGAAGAAAATAGCGATCTAATTTATCTTTTTTATTATGTATTAAAATTATGACAGGAACAACATCAAATTAAAAAATCTCTTGTCTTTCTTGGTACTCTCATGCTCTGCAGGACAGGAACTAGCACTGTTCTGTGCTTTTATTTTGTACTGTGAGCTTCCTGTTGGGTGTAATGTACAGCCGCTTGACATCAGTGTAGCAGTTAGTCACAGCTGGCTGCAATTGGTCATCAGTGGGGTATCTATAAGACCAGCAGGGTCATTCCGACCTCACTGGTTCATTTTTGCTGTTGGCATTGTTCATCCATGCCATCACCTAAATGTTTCATCTTACCTGTTGCTACTTCACAGCACAACCAGTTGACACGTGCAAGACTTTTTCCTTTGTCGCTTTTTGTTGCCTGTTACCTGCACATCTATAAGTACCAGCACCTGCTCGAGCTAATTTTAAAAGAGAAAAAGTTTTCTTTACATGCTGCCAAAGACTCTGCATACTACGGTTCTAGCATTCGACAGCCACCACAGATCTTAACAGGTACGTCTTTTTAATTATTTTAACTGGCGTATGTTATGCTAGCATTGTTGTGTTACATTTGTCAGTATCTTCAACTCCCTACCGCAGTAAGGGCGAACTGAACGCAGCAAGGATGGAAAACTTCCTGTTGCTTCCAAACTTTTATTACTTGCAACCTGTCAGCAACTGAACCGTTCCACCCACCACCCACCAGTCGTCTTCCTTCTCCCTCCTCATGTAGGGTCAAAGGTCACACAAGTCCCTCCACTACATAGCTGTCCCAGGCACTGCCTGTAACAGTTGCTACACTCCCACAATATTCCGAATGACATAGCCGGACATTATCCTGGCCAGAAGCAAGAGAAAACAACGCAGTTGGGACAGAAAGTAGATGTTAGGCTAAAGAGCAGGGGCATGGGAGAAAACACCGCACAGACCACCACTTCCCAGTGTTCACCTTAAAAATGCCAGGTCCGTATGTAAAAAATGGATGAGCTGAGGCTGGAGCTGGAGGACAACAGGCACATCTGGGACTGCATCTTTAATCGATTAAAATAATTAGATTAAGCACGGCACAGCCGCAACGGGGCACAAGCCAGTGTCTTATTGTGCCGGTCCCAAGCCCGGATAAATACAGAGGGTTGTGTCAGGAAGGGCATCCGACGTAAAACTTTGCCAAACCAGAACATGCGAAGAAGAAGAGATTAAGCACGGCACAGACATGGTCACCGTTGACATGCACATACAGATTTATGCAAACCAAAAACCCTAGATGACAGGAGAGGGAGACCCTTGCTGAGGAACAGGAACCTAGCTTTCAGGTCTGATGAAGCGGACGTGTACAGTGCTGCCAGGGCAAACCTGAGGAAGGGCATCATATGGGCTAAACTGGACTACAAACATACTGTAATATTGAGGAACATCTCCACAGCAACAACTCCAGGCAGGTGTGGCAACTACAAGCTGTCCTCCAACGCAGTGGCTGGTGAAGCTGCGCTGCCAGAGGATATAAACTGATTCTTCGCCCGCTTTGAACATGCAGCGGAGGTGACCTTGTCGCATCCATCGGCCAATACCCGTTACATCTTCACAGTGGATGCACAATGTGAAGCGAATGCTCCGGTCAATAAACCCCAGGAAGGCAGCAGGACCTGACGGCGTATCTGGTAGGGCGCTAAAAGACTGTGCTGAGCAACTCGCTGAGGTTTTGACTAAAATATCTATGTCTATTGCCCATCCTGCCTGAAGTCCTCCACCATAATCCCTGTCCCAAAACAGCCGTCTATTGACGGGTTTAATGACTTTCGACCAGTGAGACTGCATTCAGGAATGAGGTGGAAACACTGTTGTCATGGTGCAGCAACAATAACCTGGTACTCAGCACTACAAACACAAGAAATAACCAAACTGCTTTCAGGGCTCACGTCCAAATGCATAAACGCGTTGGAATCGTTGAACATGAGAATATAATAACATGGTAACAACATTTATAGTAATAAAAGAGTAAAAGTGTAATAGGTCCCCTTTAGGTGCATTTTTTGATAGACTGAGTCCATTTTATTTTCATTTATCTTTTTTATCGTTTTGATCCCCTATAGTTGGGGCACACCTTCCAGTCACCCTTGGTAAAAAAGGGGACCACCACCTCTGTCTGCCAGTCCAGAGGTACAGTTCCTGACTTCCACTTCCAATGTTGAAGAAACATGTCAGCCAAGACAGGTAAAACTCATCTAGCCCCTAAGACTTGCCACCGGGGATTGTTTTGACTGTTCTAGATACCTCAACCACGGTAATGGAACTGGGGATCACACGCCTCACCCTCCTCGGTAAAGTCTGTTCCAGGGTGCCTCGGCAACAGGAGGTGCAATGTGGTTTTTCTTCCGGTTGTGGAACACTGGGCCAACTCTTCACCCTTGCAAGGGTAATGGATGGTATGTGGGTGTTTGCTCAACCGGTCTACAGTGCTTTGAGACTTAGGCTACATCCACACAGAGACAAAACGCTCATCTCCAAAACGTTTTCTGTAAAGATGGAGACGGTTCAGAAACTTGTGCGTCCATATGAATGTACTGAAAAGGATGTATTACTCTCAAAGTGGAAACACGAGACAGACTGGCAACATAACACTGTGCATGTGCAGTTGCACAGACGGCCTGTAAACAGAAAAGTACGAATGGCCAAACTGGACCGGCGTTGAAGTGGAACTGTTGCTTTGAGTCACACTGGATTACAAAACCAGAATAAAGTGATGTGCTGTGTCTTCCAGCATTTGTCGTTCTTCTTGAAAATGAAGAAGAAGCAAATTCTGCTGCAATAGCGATAGTAGGCTCACTAGCTTCAGCAGGACAAAAGCAACAATGTACGGCGCCGTTGTTGTTTCTGTGTTTGGGGTTTTAGCGCATGTGCGTTTGTAAAGGGGTGGGGCTATGATGCAAGCGTTTTCATAGAATCAGAGGCGAAGCCATAAATACGGAGCCAGGAAAATGGCGTCTCCAAATCTTTCCACTCTGGGACCCAGTTTCAAAAGTGTTAGTCTCCCGACCCTGAAAACGCCGACTTCGTGTGGATGATATGGCGTTCTGATAAAGTATTTGTGCGTTTAGGCCTCAGATCGCCTTCGTGTGGATGGGGCTTTACTGAGCTGAGATGAGACTCAGCACCTCCAAATACGAGGCCATGGTTCTAAGTCGGAAAAGAGTGGATGGCACCCTCTGAGTTGGGAGCGACTTCCCGCATCCATAGTGGAGGAGAAGTTTAAGCATCTCGGGGTCTTGTTCTCAAGTGAGGGCGGGTTGGCGCTTGAGTCAAAAGGCGGATCGGTGCAGCCTCTGCAGTAGACCATCGCGGCGAAGCGGAAGCTGGGCTGCAAGGCGAAGCCCTCAATTTATTGTCCAATCTATGTTCCTGTCCTCACCTATGGTCATGAGATTTTGGTCACAACCGAAAGAACAAGATTGCAAATCTAAGCGGCTAAAATTGATTTCCTCTGTAGGGTGGCTAAACTCACCCTAAGACAGTGTTTTTCAACCACCGTGCCGGGGCACACTACTGTGTCACAGTGTCTGGTGTGCCGTGGGAAATCATCCACTTCCACCTAATTGGTGTATAAATATTTTGTGAAAATGAGTCCGTCTATAATGTGCCACAGCTGAGTGTCTGTGCTGTTCAATGATCGGCAGAGTAATCATGTAATAAGATGAATAGCAGTAGGTGGCAACACTAGATATTGTTTCTAAAGGCTACAGAGATTAATGTTACATTTTCTGCTGGTGGTGTGCCTTGGGATTTTTGAAATGAAAAAAGTGTGCCTTGGCTCAAAAAAGGTTGAAAAACACTGCCCTACGAGAAAGGGTGAGGAGCTCACAATAGAGCTGTTGCTTTTTCACACTGAAAAGACCCATTTGAGGTGGTTTGGTCATCTAGTCCGAATGCCTCCCCGGTGAGGTGTTCCGGGCTTGCCCAGCCAGGAGAAGGTCCCGGTGCAGACCCTGGACATGCTGGAAGGATTATGTCTCACAGCTTCTGTAGCTACTGTATATACATATAGTATTACAATGTAAAATGATTTGCAGTGCAAAAAGTGCACTAAACACCTTTGGTTATGCTTCTACCCACACTAGCTGCAAAGCAAGAAGCTAGGCTGATTTACCCTATGTAAAGAAAACATTAATTTGTCAATCAAACTGTCAATTATGTATTTATATCTAAAACACATGTGGTATCTAAATCATCATGATTGTTATCACTGACATATGTTTAGTATATAGTTTTTATTGCTACAGTATTTTGTTTACAATTCTCTTGATCTTTATTTCAAATGATTATTATTGTTTTCTACATTCAACAAATGAATACATGAGTGAATTAAATGATGCAAAACTACTGTGGAAAGTAAAGCAATAAGACCTGTATATAGCGCCACCACTTAATGAATGTGTGGCTGGTGATCAAAAATTAATGGAATCATCTGTGAAATCTACCCATCATAAAAAAAAATGATAACACAGAATGCATGAGTGCCATATTGCTTGTCCAACTAAAAGTGATTGAATGGTACCAACGTCTTTGTTTGATGAAGCACAAACATACAAAGTGCTTCGAAACACAAAAAGTGTCATCCATATGCACTGTATCATTCCCATTTTGAGCAGATGATACTTTCTTAGCATATATTACACATGCATATTATATCCACTAATCACAGTATTTGTGCGGCTGATTGCGGTGTTGCTTAAGACGTGGCAAGCGGGGGGCTCTTTTGTGCTGGAGCTAATGATGTCCCTTTGTGATGGGTCCAGGCGCAAGAGCTGAGGACACCGGTATAGACTCAAGAAGAGCTGTTGTGTGCGGGCCTTAGTCTGACTGGCAGCTGGGGTAATCCGCCCTTTGTGTCTTCAGCAGGGCCCCACTGAGCTCCCCTGACAGGGACCGACGTTCTCGACTCCAACAGACAGCCCAGATGGGCCGGGTGACGCCAGGGGTCGGGGGTGGGGGCGTCAAGGATGGTGAGACGATAGTACGTCCAAAATAGGTGAAAGGATGGACGCAAAATAGTATAAAGAGGAAGGGATAATATGTATGGCCACTTTTATATAATTTTTTAAACCAACCCATGTAGGTATGTAAGGATGTTATTTATATTTAAAGAAAAAAAACAGCCCGCATTTCCGCTTTGTGTTATTTGTGACAAAGCATACTATTTGTATGAATTTGTTTTTCTTACATCCTAGGTCCCAAAGTACGCCAACTGTATTAGGGGGTTGTGATTTAGAAAAAAAAAAGTGCCTAACACTCAATTACGAGAAAGGAGAAAGGGCATAAAGCAGACTGGAGGCAGTACACGATGTTGTTCCTTGCTGTGTGATGCACACACAGCAAGGAACAACACCATTGGAATAATTGGAACACCAACATACAATGAAATCCTGAACATTTCATTGTATGTTGGTGTTCCAATCCCAGCACAACACAGCGGTGAAAACATGTCACTGTAAGTAGGTTCCCTCGAAAATGAGGCTTTGTCGTTGTACTTAGGCGTCCGCTTTATCCTGATTGTTATTATATTGCTGGTGGTGGTGGGGGTGCGTAAATAAAAAATTTAAAAAATAAACAACACCTAACCTAATTATGAGCAAGGAGAAAAAGCAGAACGGAGAGAGTTCATTGCTGTGTGTGCATCATACAAACAAATAAAGTTTGATGATTATTTTGTGCATTATTTAATCTTGAAGATTTCATTTATGTTGGTGTTCCAATCCCTGCACGGCGCCACTGTATTCCACCCAAATCGGAGGCCTTACTGTATGTATTTTCAGACTTTGGCTACTGCTTTATCAGGATTGGTAAACTTTCACCTTCAATTTGGTAATACATTAATATGCATATTTCAACCCTAGCAAATATGCTATTTTTCTCTTAATATTTCATCTTTACTCTCATACATGTACAGCTCTTTTTTCCATTGTTCCTGTTTAAAAAAAAAAAAAACATGAACCCAGGGCCAATAAAATAAAAAACAAAACAGCTGTGGGCTATAAATGCCCCCCGGGCTGCCCTTTGGACACAACTGTCAAAAAGAAACGATGTCCAATACTGGAGCAAATGCCCCAAAGAGGGGAGAGAAGATTCTTTCACACAGAGCTCACCAAAAATTGCAGCATCTGAGCTATAACCCTCAGTTATTCGCAACATTTATTTCACAACATTGCAACAGATGCGCAAGAGCATCCATACCAGCGTAAGCTGCACAGTCAGGAGCTTGAGTGTTTGAATTTCTGTATGGAGTTTGCATGCTCTCTCCGTGCGTGCATGGACTTTCTTCAGGTACTCTGGCTTCCTCCCACTTTCTTAAAAATATGCACAAAAGATTAGTTGAAGACTCTAAATTGTCCATAGGTGGGAAGGTAAGTAGGAATCATTTGCCTGTACAAGCGCCGTGATTGGTGGGCGACCAGTCCATGGTGTACCCCGCTTTTTGCCTCAAGTCAGCTCGGATAGAAATCAACTTACCCGTAACCCCAATCAGGACAATCCATCCATCCATTTTCTATGCCGCTTATCCTCGTTACGGATAGTTTACCAATTCTGTACAAACTGATATGTGGGGCATGGATCAAGTCTAACATAATCCGAGATAATCAGCATCCAGTTCCAAAGTTTTCAAAAACACGATCTACTTATGGACAGATCTGAAAATAACCAAGTGCAAGATTAAAAAGGCAAGACGATGTCTGACATCCACAAACAAGAAAAAAAAAAGTAGCATAAAAGCGAAACTTTCCAGGGAGTTTCTGCTAGTTTCACACAAGTGATGTTGAGTCTGGTGCCGCTTCACCAACATGATGAAATGAGCCTTTAAAGTGCTCTCAGAGGGGTCGAGACTTCAAGGGCTCCTCAGAACCCTTACCACTGCCTTGTATCACCCTGGCGGATAAGTGGGAGAAAAGAGGGATGGGAGGCGACCAGCGTGAGGGCTGTAAAACAAAAAAATGCAAAAGAGTCATCGGGGCTGAGATGAGCACAGAAACCATCACAGAGCAAAACTTGAAACTTGAAATGAAAGAGCACGGCGCCCGAAAAATATATTCTGATCTGATCCTGTGATCAGATGAGATAAGAGCACAGTAAATTCACCCTGTGTTGCCAGCAGAGTTCAGGCGTTTTCTTTTTCCAACTTACTGAATGTAGGACTAAGAGGAGGACCAGAAGAAGAAGCGAGCGCAGTGAGAGCAGCATGAGCATGCCCACCAGCTTTTACTCAGAAAGGCCTAATGAGCTCCTGTGGGACGGGTGCCGCCTGTCAATCATCATCATTCTTCTGCAGCTCTACGCCAAGGCGTCCTGCATATCCAGAAGTAAGGGGAATGAAATAATTAAGTGATGGTCATGGCTGCTTTGACGGGGGGGAAGTCACAGTTTGTCTTGCTGGCTCCAGTGAGCGGGGACATTTTCTCAGGGTTGTTGGAAGTCACAGTGCCTGCCTTAGCAATTAGAATTCAATGAGGCAACATTGTTACGGCATCTTGCGTAATGTTTGCCAACAATGAAAGAAAAATGGCCAGGAGGTGGTTGAACTTGTGATGAAAAGAAGTGGCGGCCGATGGTGCTGCTTTGCCTCTTTATTTAAAAACAAAGAAAGAAAAGAGTAAAATGAATGAGAGTGAGGGTTTCATATTCAGCCGACACAGTGACCCAAAGCTTGGATGGGCTGATCACGTCAAGTTTACAACCAATTATCCTGAACGGCACCATCCGCATGAACCCAAACAAGGAAGAGCGGCAGCGCTGGCTGGGGGAGCATCACAAAACGCCTGAAACAAAGCGGTAAGATTTAGAAACATCTGCATGTGAATGGATGGCGAGGGGAGATTTATGTAATTGCTTGTGAGCGATGTCATAGAATTGGCAGGCTGCAAGGGGGAGGCACGGGCTTTAACGTTCTCATGGCAACGTGTTTTGAGTTGTTGTGTCCATCCATGGAGACTGGCGTGTACATGTGAGTCCGGCTCTGATGATCAATCAATGGTTTGCAATCTCATAATCTACATATTCCAATGCAATACTTAAAAAGTCAAACACAATCTAATTAAGGTGTTTAAAAAGCACTGATACATGTTTAGTGCATGTAAACAGTATATACAGTACTGAGTGTTATGGTCTAAAGCCCAAGCTGATTAAGAAGCAAAAAGGTTAATGGATGTGCCCCCCCATGGTGCCCCCAAAAGATTCCCGACCATTAGCAAACCTGCCTTCCGTTCCTCTACACAAGTCAGTACAAACTCCCGCGGTCCAAGGTTAATAGCATGTCCATCTATTAACAAAAACAGAATATCCTCCACAGTTTGTGTAAACATTTGGCAGTAGAGACAAAAGTGGTCGTGCCAGGGGTGGCAGGATGGGCACCAGCCCATGGAGACGTGAATGTGAGGCTGGAGACAACAGCCAAGGTTGGGGCCATGAGGTGGGCTGGCGGACCTGGCCTGAGATTAGAGGCTTGGTGTGAGGATGCTGAGGAGCTGCTCCATGCGTAGGCATCATGCCAAGTGGCGATTCTCTGTGTTTCCTGCACTGACAACAAAGAGATCACAAAAAGACCCATTGTGTAAATTGTTCACAGAGATCCTGCAAAATTGCCACATAATAGAAGTAATCAGTCCCAATAATGTCAAATACCCTTACAAAAAGGCCGTGACCTCTCAATCCCAGGGCATTAAATCAATCGCCACTGGACTGTTCAGGTTGTATTACAACTTTTTACTGATACAGTCACGTATCTCCTCAGGCATTTGTCCAGAAGCCTTGTAGCCCCTCCTCCTGCACTTAAAAAACATAAATCCTTTTATCTCATCCACCCATCCATCAATTGCAGGGTATGCTGGGTCCTATTCCAGCTGACTGTACCCCGGGCAAGAGGCGGGGTACAATCCGGACTGGTGGCCAGCCAATCGCAGGGCAGAAAAACAATCATTCACACTCACACCTATAGAGTCGCCAATTAATCACGGGGGGCCCCATGCTAACTCCACACAGAGATGCCCAAGAGGAGATTCCAACCCACATCTTCCAGATCCCCTGAATGTGAGGCCGACATGCTAACCACTCGGCTATAATTAAATTTATAGTTCTAAAAGGTCAAAATGTGTATTTTTCATCACATTTGACATGAAGTTTCACATAAGCATTGATAAATATATCAATAAGTCATTCTCCTTACATATCATTTGATTTTGGCATTCCTTTGTTTGAATGGGTTAAATTTCAACATCACTTTTTTTGTCCAATCACGATGGCTATGGTTTAAATCTGCATATTAATTTAATACCAAGTTGACGGGGAAAGTTTACCAATCCTCATAAAGCACAAACATACAACCGGGGAAATCCCCACTCGCAGTGACGCAGTGCGGAGAATGGAACACCAATGTAAAGGAAATCTTCCAAAGTCAATTTTAATGCACAAAATAATAATCAAACGTACTTATTTGTCCATATAATGCACATACAGCAATTTAAAAAAAATCATGCTCTGTCTACTTTCTGCGTCGTTTTCCTTGTGAGTGCTCTTTGTGGTGTGGTTATTGTTGTGATGCAAATAGAGTGGGGTCTCAGTCTACCAATGATGGTTCGGGTGTTACCACCCTGTTGCATTCAGATGTAATGATGGTCATGGACCCACATGAAATCAAGGTGGCTGTGCCTTGTTTATTTCTTATAGGCTAATTGATCAAATCTTTTAGGAGAAGATGAAAGAACAGCTGTATTGTATCTGTATGACATGTGCCTACTCAGTGGCTGCTTGGTTTAACCCCGTGGTTCCCAAACAATGTTTTTGGCAGCGCCCTCCTTTTGGAGATAACATGATTTTCTGCACCCCCCCTTAACTAAAGTTGAATGTTTGTCTGCAGACATAAGACGACGGGAACAACCAAACGACATTTTGGTTCTGGGGTGTAGGGAAACGTTTCTAGCGTGAGTAGTAATAAATAACAGTAATGAATTCCTCAAACAACACTGAAAACAATCTTGGTGCACCATATTTTTGTTTGTTCGTCCATTTGCTTACTATTCATTAATTACCTCACAAATGGATAAAAAGTGGGCCGCACGGTGGCTGAGTGGTTAGCACATTGGCCACACAGTCAGGAGATCTGGAAGACCTGGGTTCAAATCTCCGTTGGGCATCTCTGTGTGGAGTTTGCATGTTCTCCCCGTGCGTGCGTGGGTTTTCTCCGGGTACTCTGGTTTCCTCCCACATTCCAAAAACATGCATGTTAGGTTAATTGGTGACTCTAAATTGTCCATAGGTATGAATGTGAGTGTGACTGGTTGTTTGACTATATGTGCCCTGCGATTGACTGGCGACCAGTCCAGGGTGTACCCCGCCTCTCGCCCAAAGTCTGCTGGGATAGGCTCCAGCATCCCCGTGACCCTAATGAGGATAAGCGGCATAGAAAATGGATGGATGGATGGATAAAAAGTGTGAAGTGGAAGAAACTTGGGATATTTAGCTATATTTTTTAGCCAATTTTTCTTTGGGTTGTATCATTTTCTTGGTAAATACGCAAAACAGTCAATCACTACTCTTATTTTTCTATTTTTATCTCCCCATGTCCTCAATCACTGAATTCTCTGGGGGTTACAAAATGGGAACTCTGGGCTGTATGCAGCGCTGTCATGGCCTAAGTCCCCCCACCGTCAAGGCTCCTTTGATAGTGTTGGGGATTAGTTATCCTGTTCATTGGTCCGCTTGCGACTGTCACCCAGCATCTTGACAAATAACCAATATGTCCCCAATCACACAAATTTTCTTGACACTGACAGACTTTGATGTGAGATGTCCAGATGAGTGTTTCTGGCATTAATTGGTGATCCAAAAGTCTGAATTAAAATGGTATGAATAGAAAGGAACTCTGATTAACACCACTCTGGTAAAGACAGTGTCGGTCAATGATGCGGCGTAGAAATGTGTGGACAGAAGGGTGAGGTCTTTTGGCAGCAGAAGCATAATTTTCAACCAATCTAGCGGGCCACATGCCAATCTTTTTTGAGGGTCTCTGGAGGAATTTGGGAGCATCCCCTTAATGATGGTGGGATGGCAGCAGTGGCAGTATGTGAGCCGACGGTGTGTAGGCGAGCGGCACAGCTCCACAGCACCTCATTAGGGCCCTGGACTGGTGAGCTTGGAGCCACATTAAAGAGCAGCCATGCCTTTCAACATGTGCCGGCTGGTTCTCCCCCTTCCTTTTTCCTCACTTCTGGAGCACATTTCAAGTGCATTCACACGTACAGTGGTATGTAGTGGTTGCCCCCTTCCTGAGTTCTTTTTTTTTTTGCATGTTTCATATCATGGAAGAAATGTAAGTACTAGTCAATGAAAACACAGCTAAACACAATATGCAGTTTTTAAACGAGAGAGAAAAAAATTACAAACCTACATGGCCTTGTGTGAAAAAGTGATTGCCCCTGAATCTAATAACTGTTTGGGCCACCAGCAACAACTGCAATCAAGTGTTTGCAATAACTTGCAATAAGTCGCTTACAGCGCTGTGGAGAAATTTTGGCCCTCTCATTTTAGCAGAATTGTTGAGTTGCTGGTGTTTTGAATCATTGTCCTGCTGCAGAACCCAATTTTGTCACAGCTTGAGATCACCAACAGCATAACAGCACGTCTTCCAGGTCCTGAGCAGCAAAACAGTCCCAGACCATCACACTACCGGCAGCATAGTTTACTGGTGGAACGATATTCTTTTTCTGTAACATGCAGTTACTTTTACACCAGATTAAATTAGAGATGGGATTTATTGCTCTTTGAGGGGATTCGATCTTGGTGAGTCATTCCTTTCAAAGAGCCATTCAAAAACTGGCTCATTTGGCTTATTTTTATGTTTATAACGCTTGAAAAAGTCAGCTTGGCTTTAACTTTAACTTACCTTGGATATAATCATTGGGAGGAATGAATTTAAATATCCCACAAATATGAGGTGGAATTATTTAGAAATATTGACTATAACCATATTTGGCGTGTGAATTACATTGTTAGGTCTGATTTGGATTCATTGTAAATATCCACATTGTATTCAAACTGCAGGTTGAGTACAATATCCGCATCCCTGTGTGGAGTTTGCGTGCGTGGGTTTTCAAACATGCATGTTAGGTTAATTGGTGACTCTAAATTGTCCATTAAAGTGTGAAACGTGAGTGTGAACGGTTGAATGTCTGCCCTGCGATTGACTGGCGACCAGTTCAGGATGTACCCCGCCTCCCGTCCAAAGTCAGCTGGGATAGGCTCCAGCATACCCGCGATCCTAATGAGGATAAGCGGTATGGAAAATGGATGGATGGATGCCAATATCCACAGAGTGGCGCCATATCTCTCTGCTTATACCGTGACGTCACTATTTAAATTACCCTTTGTACAAATTCATGGATGTGTGACTTGAACACGTATAAACACTGTTTTGCAACTGGTTTTACGCTTGCAACTTAATGGTGTCTAACCTACTGTAATGCCGTTCCCAAATCAAACCCGCTGAAAAAAATGTGGTCAAGAGCTCAACCTTACAATTACGGACTGATATCTAACCCTAACCCTCTAACCCTAACCCTAACCCTAACCCTGATTTACAGTATACAAAAAAGAACAGTCACAGTTGGTAATCAATCAAGATACGGTCAGAGGAAGCTAAGCTAAAGTGCATATACATAAAACAACAAAAGTGACATATTGTATCTTGAAATACAAATATTCTAGAACACAAACGGAGGTGATATGGAGTTGTCTTTGGCTTCATCCAGCCATTTTGGGGGGCCTGAAGTTGAACTGTGTGAAAACTGTGTGAAAGTTAAACGTATTGCACAACAGCAGGACACAAATGTGACTTTCAACTGTGCTGGTGTAGACGTCGTGACACAGATAAACATCTGACTGTGGCGGAATGCTGTGTTTCTGTGTTAAAGTGCACAAAATTACGTCAATTTCCCACTTTGACTTTCCAAGGTTCTAGGCTTCATTAAATGCTTGGCAAAAAAAGCAAAGTTTCAGGCTTGATCCGACAACTTCACAGAAATATCATCCAGTGTTCAAATCAAAAAGAAAAACAAATAGTGACGCTGAAGAGGTGGCATTAACAGCGGTGGCAGCTCCTCCTATCTGACGCTATAGCGGTGCTCTTTCTTGCAGGAGCGAGGCAAGGATCAAAATAATCCACTGGAGGCCTCCGCCTCTTCACACACACTTAAAAGAAGTGGCGGGATCTCCGGCTCCTCCCCCCTGTGCAGCCAAACTTTGGAGGTTTCGGGAGGTCAACCCCATGCTTATCATTGTCATATTGATGCAACCCCTGGCTTGCAATCTGTTCTCACCATTTATTAAGAGCCAGATTTGCGATGATCATAGTGCTGTGGGAATTACTGGATGGGAATGCTTTTGGTGTTTGTGAGACTGGGGTTGGATGTAAACAAGCACCCATAGCAGAGCCTTTTGAATGATAACAGGCTTCTCTTTTAAGTGCAGGAATCAATATCCCACATGATCATAAAAACACGCAGGCATGAGCGAGGGATGCTCGCTTGGAAAGGCGTACGCTGGGTGATATTAATAAACTTTAATTCAATTTAGCCTTTACTGGGCAGACCATTGGGACACTTCATTGATGGTATACAGAAAGTGCGAGCGTGGCCAGTTAATGATGATATGCGAAGAACATCTGGTGCCATAACAAGTTCAGAACTTGGAATTTGGAGAAAAGTTTTTCAGTGAGGTTTCATTGCTGTATTAAAGATCAAAGAATGCACTTTGCTTTTTTTAAATTGTTTGGGGTCCTAGTTCTGAAAGAAGGAGTAGTCTCAACAACAGACAGGGTGTACTCGCCTCTTACCTAAAGTCAGCTGGGATAGGCTCCAGGATAGGTGGCATAGAAAATGGATGGATGGAATACTAANTTTGCCTTGGGAGACCCTACCAGGGGCATAAAGCCCCCGACAACATAGCTCCTAGGATCACTCGGGCACTCAAACCCCTCCACCGCGGTAAGGTGGTGATTCACGGAGGGGTAAAACAACAAAAGTGACACATTGTATCTTGAAATACAAATATTCTAGAACACAAATGGAGGTGATATGGAGTTGTCTTTGGCTTCATCCAGCCATTTTTGGGGGCCTGAAGTTGAACTGTGTGAAAACTGTATGAAAGTTAAACGTATTCCACAACAGCAGGACACAAATGTGACTTTCAACTGTCCTTTCAACTGTGCTGGTGTAGAAGTCGTGACACAGATAAACATCTGACTGTGGCGAAATGCTGTGTTTCTGTGTTAAAGTGCACAAAATTACGTCAATTTCCCACTTTGGCTTTCCAAGGTTCTAGGATTCATTAAATGCTTGGCAAAAAAAAGAAACGTTTCAGGCTTGATCCGACAACTTCACAGAAATATCATCCAGTGTTCAAATCAAAAAGAAAAACAAATAGTGACGCTGAAGAGGAAGCATTAACAGCGGTGGCAGCTCCTCCTATCTGACGCTATAGCGGTGCTCTTTCTTGCAGGAGCGAGGCAAGGATCAAAATAATCCACTGGAGGCCTCCGCCTCTTCACACACACTTAAAAGAAGTGGCGGGATCTCCGTCTCCTCCCCCCTGTGCAGCCAAACTTTGGAGGTTTCGGGAGGTCAACCCCATGCTTATCATTGTCATATTGATGCAACCCCTGGCTTGCAATCTGTTCTCACCATTTATTAAGAGCCAGATTTGCGATGATCATAGTGCTGTGGGAATTACTGGATGGGAATGCTTTTGGTGTTTGTGAGACTGGGGTTGGATGTAAACAAGCACCCATAGCAGAGCCTTTTGAATGATAACAGGCTTCTCTTTTAAGTGCAGGAATCAATATCCCACATGATCATAAACACGCAGGCATGAGCGAGGGATGCTCGCTTGGAAAGGCGTACGCTGGGTGATATTAATAAACTTTAATTCAATTTAGCCTTTACTGGGCAGACCATTGGGACACTTCATTGATGGTATACAGAAAGTGCGAGCGTGGCCAGTTAATGATGATATGCGAAGAACATCTGGTGCCATAACAAGTTCAGAACTTGGAATTTGGAGAAAAGTTTTTCAGTGAGGTTTCATTGCTGTATTAAAGATCAAAGAATGCACTTTGCTTTTTTTTAATTGTTTGGGGTCCTAGTTCTGAAAGAAGGAGTAGTCTCAACAACAGACAGGGTGTACTCGCCTCTTACCTAAAGTCAGCTGGGATAGGCTCCAGGATAGGTGGCATAGAAAATGGATGGATGGAATACTAATTATGATATTGATAACAATATACAATAATACTACTACTATATAATACTATAATAATAATAATGCAGTATTACATAATAAGGTAAAAAGTCCAGTCTTGTATGTGTTTTTTCCCCCGCTGTTGTGTTAAAAAGCTGCCTGGCGTGGGGGGAGGAATGATCTGCTCAGTCTTTGAGCAGGACAGTGATAGTAATCTGTCTTGAAACTGCTCTTCTGTAGGGAGATGATGCAGTGCGTTGTATGATGCTGGTGGTCCATGACAAAAAGGAGCCTCCTGAGTGTCCTTTGCTGTCCCACAGATGTCGGGCTGTCCAGCTCGGTGCCCATGACAGAGCCTGCTTTCCACACCGAATTTTCCAGATGTGTGGTGGCCTTCTTTTTTAGGCTGCTCCCCCAGCAACACTACTGCAAACAAGAGGTCACTAGCTACCACAGTCTGGTAGAAGATCTGTAGCAGCTTCTTGAATATGTTGAAGGACACCAGCCCTGTGAGGAAGCACAAACTGCTATGTCCATGTTTGCAGTCCGGTCAAGTTTTGTCACCCAAATGCATTTATAGGTGTGAACCACCACCACACGGTCACCTTTAATGAAAATAGGTTTTGGGTGTGTCCTGTTTCTTCTAGAGTTCACCACCATTCCCCTGGTCTTGATAGTGGAAGTAATTTGCATTGCACCAGTTGACAAAGTCCTGGATCAGTTTCCAGTACTCATCCTCCACGATGGCCGTGTTGCCCGCGTACTTCTGAACATGACAGAGCTCAGAGTTGTATTTAAAGTCGGACGTGTACAGGGTCAACAGAACAGGAGAGAGCACAGTTCCCTGTGATGTTGGTCTACAGTTTGACCTGCAGTTTCCCAGTCGCACATACCGAGGTCTTCCTGGCAGATAGTCTGTGATCCATGCCACCAGGTGTGATCCTGCTCCCATCGTGTCAGTTTTTCCCTAAAGTGCTAAGTCTGAATTGTGTTCAAAGTGCTGGAGAAGTCCAAAAACTTAATCCTCACAGTACCACTTACTCTTTCCAGGTGAGCAAGAGATCAGTAGAGCAAGAAGATGATGGCGTCCTCAACTACCACTTTCTCCCGGAGTGCAAACTGCAGAGGGTCAAGTGCCGGGTCGGTCTGTGGTCTCAGGTGATAAAGCAGGAGTTGTTCCATGGTCTTCATCGCTTGTGATGTCAGCGCAACCAGCCTGAAGTCTTCTAGCTCACCAGCATGTGGTCTCTTTGGAACTGAAATAATGCAGGGCGTCTTCCGCAGTCGTGGAACATTTTCCAACCCTCAAGCTCAAGTTGAGGATGTGTTGTAGAGGGTCTCCCAGCTTCCACTGGCAGGCTTTCAGAAGTTGAGGTCATACTTCATCCCGACCTGCAGCTTCGCTGGGCCGTAACCTTCTTAGCACTGCACTAACCTCCGCTGCTGTTATTGTGGGTTGTGTCCCCTTCAATGCTGGTGACTTGTGTGGGGGCTGCTGTTTATGATTTCAAAATATTGTTAAAACACTGTTAAAGAACATGAAATAACATTCATATAGTCACTTTTAGATGAATATATTACCCAATATAGTAAATGTAATCAGAGAAAATAAATCATTTAAGATGGTTTACCTTGTTGGGGAGAAGAATCTAATAATAGGCTGCAGTCAACCACATAACAGCAACCGTGTACTGATTAATACATGTTTACTGGCGTGTTTGGATAAAATCACAGTGGAGTGAGAAAGCAATATTTGAACTGCGATGATGGAAGACTGTACTTTTTTCATGCATAAAACAATTGTAATTGCATATAAATGACAAATCGGCCGCACAGTGGATGAGTGGGTTGCATGTTGGCGTCACAGTCAGAAGATCAGGGTTCGAATCTCCGTTGGGTATCTCTGTGTGGAGTTTGCATGTTCTCCCCGTGCATGTGCTGTTTTTCTCCGGGTACTCCGGTTTCCTCCCACATTCCAAAAACATGCATGTTAGGTTAATTGGTGACACAAAATTGTCCATTAGAGTATGAATGAGTGTGTGAATGTTTGTTTGTCTGCCCTGCGATTGGCTGGCGACCAGTCCAGGGTGTACCCCGCCTCCCGCCCAAAGTCAGCTGGGATAGGCTCCAGCATACCCGCGACCCTAATGAGGATAAGCGGTATAGAAAATGGATGGACGGATGACAAAACAAAGGGAGGAATGAACATTTAAGTATACATTTATCGTCATTGAAAACGTTATGTGGCAGCAAGAAACCCTAAGGACTACATTTTCCTTTTTGTCATGAGTTTTCTCTTGAATTCATGCCAAGAATCATGCTTTTAACAAAGGTAAAAGTAACCTTGAATGTTCATTTACCCCTTATCCATCATCTATATGTATTTATATGAATTTCAAATTGTTGTCTACAAAATAACCTATGAAAATGTATTTTGTATTAACATTTTTTTGCCTTCTGGAATAAATTAATTGGATTAAATCATTTCGGTTCAATTCGGTTACAGCATCGGTTCTGTTAGAATGAGACCTTATGGAATAATAAAGAATGATCAATTTTTGCGCCTTTAGCATAATGTGACAGATGAAACCAGCATATTAAGAATATAAACAATATAGAACAATGCCATAAAAATCTAATCCAGCCGAAAGGAAGGGCAGGGAGGAGGTGCATAAAGGTTTTTCTTCTCTAGTGACTCTGTCACAAGTGTCACACGCACTCATTTTTCCTCCTTTCACAGTATTTCAATTAACTTTGCGTTCTGCAACTCAAAATGAATATTTGATCTTTTCCCTATCCTCCCCACGAACCTGTCACCACCGTGCCTTTGATGCTGCGAGACGACCATTACGCCATCGTGAGACTGCGGGACACTCGGCATCAAACTCCAGTATGGAAGGAGAAAACAAGAGAAGGTAAACACTGGTGTTCTGGTGACGCTAAGAGGCTGCACTATTCGTTGGCTTCCGATGCGATGTTGCTGTTCTGAATGTGGGAGGATGATACCAACCGGGCAAATTTCTAGCTTCAGAGGTGGTATCAAAACCGAAGCAGAGGCGTTCCAAAAAAAAATATTTTTTAATGACACACCGGTCATAAATAAGTCTTGTCATGAGTTTTAATGTAAGAAATAGCTGGATTTTTTTCCAGCTAAAAAAACTATTACAATATCAGGATTTGCTATAGAAATGTACATTTTTAAAGAAGTGAGTATTTAACTTTGTACCTTTTAATGATTTCCTACAATTTTACAATTTTACTTTACAAATTTTCTTCCAACATACAGATTACTAAGCAAACACTCATGATTTCATCATCACTGTCAATCATAATCACATTTGCCCATGTTCACACATTTTGTTTAAAATTCGATTATTAATGTGGTTCTTCACATTACCGAACAAATGATACTTGTTATGTGAACGCAAAGCATCTGGAAAGTGACCTGCATGCACAGAAGCAGCTGGTATCGGATTTACTGTATCGATATTTCTGTATTGAGCCGCACATTACTAGCATCTTCTCCTTTATGCGTTTGTGGAAATTTCAAAGATTTTGTGCAACGAGAGTCAGTAACTGTCCATCAGATGGTGAACATTGGACTTTTTAAAGAGTCTCAGTGTTGGAATGGTCTTAAGGTGCTGTGGAATCTAATTCCAGGCTTTAGTAAAAACAGTAGAAAATGATCTCAGGCCATAAAAGGTTTTTAAAGCTGGTAATGGCAGAAGACCGTTCGTTACCAATCTGTTGGTACAATTAGCCCTTGTTCTGAGTTTTGGTAGCAAGGCACTGATTGTTGCAGAGGTGTTACTATGGTCGACATGATAGCAAGAAAAGAAGTTATCCTCCCATTACGTGTGGAAGTGGTAATTTTTGACTTCTTACTTTGTCCTTCTGTCCCACTCTATTTGATACCCTTTCTTGTGTTCATGTTTAGAATAAATAACTTGCTAATCATGCTATGCTTAGCTAAGCTGTCATGTCCCTCCTGTAGCTTGTGCATTATCTATGTGGTGTAAACAAAAAAATAATAAGAGTGTAAAGGTGACTATAGAGGTGTTATTTCATGTGTCATTTCTACAGTGCAGTATAATTGTAAAAAAAAAAAAGAAAATCATAAACAGATTTTCTATGCTCTACTGCAGACAACAAAAATATTCAATTTATTAATATGAAATCCTATTTTGTGAAACTTCACGGACATGTTTGGAACCAATGAACAGCAATAAACAAAAAACAAATATGTAACCGTAACTTATGCATCAGTAAATATAACTGGTTGGATGTTTTTATGTTTCTCACGTGCAACTGTACAGCTGCACTGGAGGTCTCCACACATCAACATGTGGAATTCCCCTCAGTGAGATGAAATAAAAGGTGAGAGATATATGGCTTCATGCTACCTTCCAATTAATGCTTCACCTGGCTCCATGAAAAGATGAAACGTGATACTGCGGCAATGATGGCAACTGACAGGTGCAAAGAGTAAAAGACAACAGTTTGAGGGATTTTGGGATTTGTTCTCTGGTTAATCAGCAAGGT
This sequence comes from Oostethus manadensis, assembly GCA_024372805.1. Classification (NCBI taxonomy): domain Eukaryota; kingdom Metazoa; phylum Chordata; class Actinopteri; order Syngnathiformes; family Syngnathidae; genus Oostethus; species Oostethus manadensis. The sequence goes on along the minus strand of QODF01000163.1, from coordinate 328,345 downwards.
CTGACATAACAAGTGGGAAACAAGTGAGCTTGCAGGCATGTAAAAACCTTTTGATTCTATGTTGTAAATCAGACCTAGGCAAACTATGTCCCAGGGGCCATATCCGGCCCGCTAAGTCTTTTAATACGACCTGCCAGACGTTTCTAAATGATGTTTTTTTTAAAAAAACATCAAAACTGTAGACGGCAATAGGATTTGCAATGTTATTTTTAAATTACTGTAAATAATTTAAAATACTGTAAAGCAAGCCTTCCACGACTTAGTGTGCAGACACTATTTTTGCTTTTGTTTAGCCTGATTTCAGAAGATGTGGAGGAGGTCGCCGGGTAAACGAGGGACTTTTGAAATACTCTTCACATAGCCAATGTTTTGTAGTTCTCAGTTCACCATGTGAATCCCACATCCTTCATTCATGTACACTCTAGGTGTCTTAGTCAGTAAAATTCTATTCTGTTTTTTGAAGACGTGTGTCATAACATAACGTGGTATCATTCATTACTGTGTGAGTTTTTTTATTCTTATCATGTGATACGCCTTTATACTTTTGCTTTATACTTTTTACGGTGACTTAGGAGATTGCACCTAACATTTGGTCGTATGCAAAGACAATATGAATGACACCTTTAATCAAAACAAAGGGAAATATTTCCAGCAAAGACAATATGTACGACACAAATTTACGAAAAGTAGTTACAGTTGTACTGTAAAAGCCCAATACGGCTCGTGAGTCAAACTATTTGCCCACCCCTGCTCTAGATTGTAGGCAAAAATAGAGACAGCATTGATAAGCATGCTTTCATGGGAAAAGAAAAGAAACAAAATCGAGCACCCTAGTTAGTCATAATTGGCTAATTTTGTTGCTAAGGTCATGATAGCACTTAAAGCCTCTTTGGATGCTTTTCGGCAGAAATGCAACATGCAACGCAGGCGGCCCTTTTGTGTGCCAGCGAGCGCTGATGTGCTTTCTGTTTCCATGCCAACTCACTTTCATCTTTCATCTTTCTTACGAGCTCATCCTACGCTCGAGATGAATTGGGTTTGTTACAAATTCTTTTGAAGTGTGCACACACGACCCCTCCCCACACCACTACCATTTGCCGCCCCTCTACAGCAAAACAAAACAACAACAGTGTCGGAGACATACATGTAACGCAGTAATCTCACCCGTTTCAGCTCCTTGTCAAAGCAATGGTGCTATTGGAAAGAATATTTACACTTATTTCTATTTGGAAGACATCCCTCTGCTCCTTCCACCTCTTAGCTCCCATTTTCTGCTGCACGAGCGGCTGCGCGCCACACAATTCATTTCTATTATGGAGACCGTCGCTGAGAGGGTTGCACTGAGGATTGGTAATGATCTTCAATTACACTGATGCCAGTTCCTGGGGGCTAAAAGGAAGGTGGGGGTCTCTTAAGGATCAAAGGTTTGGACCTGAAGAGGACTTCTCCTTCCTTGCAGATGCATTTACTCAAGATTCTCGGGTGAATTCTGCCTCAGGACACAAAAAGCCAATTTCCAGCCCTGGGGTACGTGTGCCAGTAATGGAGGTAGAAGGAAATTGGAGAGTGGCTCCAGCACTGGCCTATTGAGAGATCACTGATAAACACTTCAGCTCTGCTTTAGTCTGTTATTTTATTTTGATCTTGACGTAATTAGCTTAGGGCTCCAACTGTCGACAAATTGATGGACAGAGGATTCAACTGCTGTGTTAAAGAAAAGCGGTCATGATCTAACAAAAGTGTTCAGAAAAACAAAATTTCATCCTAACCCACTAACTAATACAAATATTGTGAAGGTCAATCAAAACCTGTTCCAGAACACCTAATTGATAGGGAAGTACATCTCTTTGTGATAGACGATGTGATTCGAATTTAGATCCACAGGTTATAATACAATTCCAAATATATATATATTTTTTTATTTTTAAACCAGAACATTTCATATTGATGCAGTATGCAAACAATACGATTCAATTCTACGGTTATTGTTTGTAGATGTAGATATCAATGTTACATTTTAAACTAAAGATGCCGATTATATGAAAGTGGCAGTCTTACAGTATTTTCAAATGTGTAAAAGAGCACATCATTTCCCACAGCATGCTCTAAAGGGCATAGAAAGGTTTTTTTTAATGCCATGTTTTTACTCAGTATGTGAGCCCATTGAAATCATTCTACAAAATGTGGTTGTAATTGCAAGCCTGTATATAAAGTTATGCACGTTAAAAAAATTCTGAAATGTGAATTCACGCCCACAGGAACTTTAAGGTAATTCCTTAGTTGGCCGCTAGGGGGCGAGCCGATGACGTCATATCTGCTACAAGCCAGAATCAGCCCAGGTAGTCAACATGGAGTGGAGTGATGAAGAAAGCAGTGATTTGGAGGATGTTTTTGTCCACAGCAAGTGGCATTTGGAGGTTCAAGCTTATATTTTGAAGCAGTCGTACACCACGAACATGAGGATGAAGACGTTTCCAGTGATGATGTTGAGGAGGAAGAACTAAAGGAGGAAACAATGACTGGCAAGTTGCCATCTTTTTTGTCTAATATGCATACGCTACATGTACATCATCCATCATAAGCCGTTGGAAAAGCATAGTACTGCGTACCATCCTTTTCTTTTGTATTGAGGCGAGTACTTTTTGTGCAGTTTGGAGCTGCACAATAAACCATTTTTTCACAAAATCTAATAAAACCAAATGAAAATAAAGTTCCAAGCAGAATGAAAGCACACTGTGATTGTGTGCCCTGTATATGGTACGCTTTCGTCTGTGGCAGATCTGACGTCACACGTCCGAAATTGTCAAGTGCGTCGGACAATACAAGTTCATCTGCTAGGGTATCTTTTCATCAAAATTGCTTTGTTAAAACACAATAAATTGCTGTAAAACCAAATTCTAATAGTTTATTTCCATTAAAACTCTCTTAAAATCTACATTAGATGCATTTGGAAAAAAATCGCCTTTCTATGCCTTTTAAGTCAATGGCAAAAATAAAGTCAACAGAAAATACAAATTAAGAGAAGTCCGATGTGATTAACCAGATGAATCATTGTTTTTGGTATCTTTTTATTGCTACATGGCAAACCAAGTACCAGTAGGTGCAGTAGATTTTCAGGAAACAAAGAAGACCCAGCATTCATGATATGCACGTTCTTAAGGCTGTGCAGTTCGGGAATTAGTTGAAAAGGGATGTGTTCAAAAAAAATCACTGAGTCATTCAATCAGTGATCAGTGATTAATTTTGTGAAAAAACGGGTGAATCAGGTGGCCCATTTTAAGGATGAAACCAGCACTTATTGAACATCCATTTCTTTTTGAAAGCCAGAGGGAAATGGGTCGTTTAAGACATTTTTCAGAAGAACAGCGTACTTTGATTAAAAAGTTGATTGGAGAGGAGAAAACTTATGAATAGGTGAAAAATAATTTTGGCTGTTCAACTAAAATGTTTTTCAATGCCTTAAAATGGAGAGCAAAATCAGAGACACGTGGCAGAAAACGAAGGAGAAAATAAAAACGGGTCGAAAAATGACCAGAATGACAAAGGCTCAGTCAATGATCAGCTCAAGGATGATCAAAGACAGTCTGGAGTTACCTGTAAGTACTGTGACAGTTAGAAGATATCTGTGTGAACCATATCTATTTACAAGAATCCCCCGCAAAGTTGTGCTGATTAAAAAAAAGAAGGTAGGGGCATATTTCTCCTACTATGGTTTTGGGTCTATTTATCGCATACCAGGGATCATGGAAGAGTTTGCATATGTCAACTACATGAATGGTCATGTTGCCTTACGCTGAAGAGCACATGCCCTTGAAATGGGTGTTTCAACAAGACAATGACCCCAAACACACTAGTAAACGAGCAAACTCTCGGTTCCAAACCAACAAAATAAGTAGTCAAAATGTTATGGAGTGGCCAGCCCAAACCCAGGACCTTAATCCAACCGAGAACTTGTGGGGTGACATAAAAAATGCTGTTTCTGAAGCAAAACCATAAAAATGTTAATGAATTGTGGAATGTTAATAAAGAATCTTGGAGTGGAATAACAGCTGAAAGGAGCCACAAGTTGGTCGACTCCATGCCACACAGATGTGAAGTTTTTAAAAAGTGGTCATACAACTAAATATTAGTTTTGTGATTCACAGGATTGCGAAATCCTAGAAGCAAACAAGTTTGTACAAAATTGTTTCGAGTTTGTAAAGTCAACGGCAGACAGTGCAATTTTTTTTGACACACCACTTTCAACTAACTGCCCAATTGCACAGCCTTGAGAGCGTGCATGTCATGAATGCTGGGTCTTGTTTGCCATGTAGCAATAAAAATATAATAACAACAGAGATTAATCCGGTTAGTCCCATTGGACTGCTAATATTTTGAACACTACTTTATATATTGTAAAATGTTTTACATATTTGCTTTCTGCTCATGAAAAATGGGAGCAAAGACAAAAGTGTTTTTTGTGATTTTTGTCGGGAGTATTTGTCCTTGGTGGCATCAAACACAATCCATGCTGGCTGGGTATTTTTTTGAAGTTCTCACAATAAGAGATGTCAAAACCACATCCAGTGTGAATCAGAACACATTTTTCTCAGAAACAAGAAGCCACTTTTCAACAACCGTAGATCAGAGCAAAAGGAAGGTGTGCAGGTCCAGGGTTCACCTCTTGGAGAAGAAAAGTATTGTCTTTTTCAACTTAAGGCACATGTGGGTCGATTTAAAAAAACAAAAAACATAACAAACTACTGCGTGTGTCAGTTTGATGTTGGCAGAGCTTGGTTATTATTAGAAACTGCTCTGTGATGTGCTCTCGCTTAGCCTATAATTATTTTCCCCATCAAACGCTGACAGCTGACAGCACAGACACGTGGGCACAGCATAACTATGAGAAAGACGAAAGCTGCCGAGACGAAAGCCATCAAGCACACACACAAACAAACAGTAAACCAAGGAGAACCATGTCAGAGGATCCACTCACTAAGTGGTCGATTATGCTACATTGGCAATAAAGAAAATTTGACAGTAAAATTCCTTGGTCAACCTTTCATAACTGGGATGTATGGAAATGTCCAGGACCGAATCACATTTTGAGGTTCAATTAATTCTTGTTTGATTTGGATTGCATTATGAGAAGATTGATTTATTTGGGTTAAGCCTCCATCAGTGCCGTGCATGAGCATAAGGAGGCTTTAAGAGAATGACGTCTCATCGTATGGTGGAGGGAAAATATCCACGCATGTCAAAAAAAGGCGTTAAAAGGGGCTTGAAAAAAGCCAAGGGTGATACTATAGCCCAACAACATTTGGTTAATTGCAGATTGGTCACGGCCTGTAATATTTGACTGTAATCTGAAAGGCCTATGAAAGCAGGCGTGAGCGCTTGGCGAGGCGAGAGATCAGCACAAGCTGTGAGAAGCAGCCAGTGATAAGATTAAACCCATTCACATGCTGTAAATGAAAAAATAAATGAGCAGCTCCTTGCTCTTCTTCATCATCCTCATTGCTGTTTACATCTCCTTAACTCGTCAAGGTTGTTTTCATGCAAATACAACCAAACAAGAGAGGCAACAACAAATGCAACAATAACCGCCAACATGCTGCAACATACAGCCGATATGTTGTTGAATAGCAGGAGGAGGAAGCAGCGGCGGAGAAATAATAAATATCTGCTCTGGCCTTATTTTCCACCCCGTTCCTCCGCAGAACCAAACTGACTCATTATGAACTTCAAAGACATAGATAGGAGTTTTAATTAAGAGAAATGCTGCCGAGCTGTGTAGATAAGTAACATCCCCCACTCCCCCCCCCCTCTTTCCCCCACCACAACCCCCTCAGCTCAGCCCCACCCCTTCGAGCTCCGACAACATCATTAGGACAGCGCAGAGGCTGGTGGAACACAGCAACCAACCGTCATCACACCCCACGACACCAAGCGCACCGCCTGGCTCGGTGCTTCTAATCCTGGCATCACCGGTTCTTTGTGCTGATGCGTAGTGACACTGTGCATGTTTCCGTACAAATGTGCAAACAAACAGGGGATTATTGAGCATCGGCAGAAGTAGGTGCGCCTCACTGCCATTGACTTAAATGAGGGGAATGCCATCAAAATAAAAATCCTAGAAAAATCTCAGCAACGGTCTCAGTCAATCATAGAGTGATTGTGAAAAGACCTTGAATAAAATCCAAAATTGTTATTAGGATTGGATGTTGAATGTTCTTAACTGAACTGTTTCTATGACAGTTTTATTGAGCAGAAGATCCCATAAGACTGCCAAGAGGAGTTGTGCATCCACACCTGTGGATACAGTTAAACTTCCCATAGTTTTGTGGTTCTCAACTATTTTCTGTCATGTCCCCCTAGGGGACAGAAATGTCTCCACGCCCCTCCCCCACTATTTCGAAATAGAAAATATCTTTATTTATCTGTATTGTACAGACTGAAATCGACACTGAAACCAGGAAAATGCAACGTAATGGAGAGCTGTGACACATACAAGCGTATTCAGGAGTCAAACTGCATGTTGAGTACAATAAATGTGTACATGTTGGCAGGTCTTCAGTAACACTGAATGTACTTCCTGCCACTCAGACCTACACTGACGTTCCCTTATGGGGGCCCGCCCCACTATTTGCTGAAGTGAAATTTCTAATTTCTTTTGCTGGCAAACTAGTTGAGACACAACAACAAACCAATTAATATTCAATTAATAATCCGTATATTCTGTGTTTTGATTGGCTTTGGATTTAGTTTCAACTTTGCCTGTAATGTTAAGTGCGTCCCGTGAAAGCAGGAGGGAAAGATAAACATGTCATAACATTACTTAAAGTGCTTTCTGACACTTAATTAGCTCATTCTCAAGTCGTCTTACATCAGACAATCTGCCTTGCCAAGCCAGGTGACTTGAGCTGCTAGATCCTGTCTCATGCGGATGCATACTGTACCTGCCCTAGTAGACAGGGTGAGAGCTCTGTTCCGCCCACATACCCCCCAGGCCTACTATTCAGCAAAGATCAGTCGCAGTGAAAGAGAAATTTGCTCCCTTCAGGGAGGTTATGATGTCAGAGAGATTAATTGCAGACAGCAGCACGCTGGGGGTGCACAGCGCTCGGAGGCGCAAATATATTCATCTGCGTACGGGCCAATCTCCCGCTCCCGGGCAGGATCCATCAGCATGTTGGATCCCACATGAACATCATAACCCACAGAGGTGCTGCTCTTTTGTCTCCAGGTAGTCCTGCCTGGCATTCTGCCCACCACCTCCCGCTTTCATGTGGGCAGGGGAATTATCCTCCCTCTTCTGTGTGTGTGCTGTTGCGCTAGAGTGTGAAGCCTTCACAGGTACTGGCTTTCATATGCGTTTTCCTTTCTGGCAGGCATCCAACTGGCCAGCCTCACAGGTGCTGGTTCTCCCGGAGGCTCCGGTGCGAGGGAGTGCTGCGGACGAGACTGCAGCGAAGTGACTATTAGCAGAAGAGCCAGAGGACCATAACTCTCAGACGGCTACGCGCTCTCAGTTAGGCAGTGAAGTGTCAGGAAGTGGTTTGACGTGTGCGTGAAGTGTGCGTGTCAGTGCACGCATTTGTGCTTTAAATCACTCTGACTTTTTTTTTCCTCATGTACTGCACCAGACGGAACCGCAAATAGTTTTAAAACGTGTTCACGGCTGCTTGTGCTTGCCTTCCTCCCTCGTTTAGTTTTGTTTGTACAAGGCAAAAAAGGTATGTTACAAGCCAGTGCTTATTGTGACTGCTGTTTCCCACTCAAACTCACAGGAGAGTGTATAGACGTGGGTTTGTGGATCCCCACTGCGAATCCAAATCAAGTTGGCTGACTGAAGCTCATCACGTTTACCAACAGAAGATCACCAGAGATTTATCATAAGATGAACTATGACTTTATATTTGTGAGGGTGTAGAACGGAAATGCAACAAAATAATTAGAGTATCGAACGGTACCGTATTGTTAAAAGCAACCTTAGTGATACCTCACCTGAAGGGTACACAAATAAAGTCACAAGTGAATTTGATTAAAAACACACACAAAAAAAACTTACTGCTTGGTGGCAACTGGGTTTCATACTTCCAAATTACCGCAGTCTGCAAAGCCATTACTGCTTCCAACACAGGAGATCACCTGCTGATCTGAAAATTTGATTCAGTGCACTGGTATCCATATACAGTAGTTTTCAAAATAGCAGTTCAATGTAACTAACCAGATTAATCACTGTTATGAATATTAGTTAAAAAGATTAACAGTAGGGGCAGTAGATTCGCAGAAAACAAACAAGACCCAACATTTATGACATGCAAGCTCTTAAGGCTGTGCATTTGGGCAATTAGTTGAAAGGGATGTGTTCAGAAAAATAGCAGTGTGGCATTGAATCAGGGATCAGTGATCAATTTTGTGAAAAAAGCAGGTGTGAATCTGGTGGCCCCTATTTAAGGATGAAACCAGCACTTGTTGAACATACATTTCTCTTTGGAAGCCTGAGGAAAATGTGTCGTTTAAGTCATTGTTCAGAAGAACAGCCTACTTGGATTAAAAAGTTGATCGGAGAGGGTAAAATTTATAAAGATGGAAAAAATGTTCACTGTTCAGCTAAAATGATCTCCACTACTATAAAATGTAGAGCAAAACCAGAGACGTGGCAGAAAATGGAAGACCACTATCAAAATGGATGGAAAACTAACCAGAATGGCAAAGGCTCAGCCAATGACCAGCTCCAAGATGATTAAAGACAGTATGGAGTTACCTGTAAGTATTGTGACAAGGATCGTGGATCAGTGTGCTTATTTCAAAATATTTGAATGTTGGCTTATGCTGAAGAGGACATGCCCTTGAAATGAGCAAATTCTTCCAAACCAACAAAATTAATGTCATGGACTGGCCAGCCCAATCCCCAGACCTTAATCTAACCGAGAACTTGTGGGTAGACATCAAAAATGCTGTTTCTGAAGCAAAACCATCCATCCATCCATCCATTTTCCACCGCTTATCCGGGTCCGGGTCACGGAAGCAAAACCAAGAAAATGTTAATGAATTGTGGAATGTTGTTAAAGAATCTTGGAGTGGAATAACAACTGAAAGGTGCCACAAGTTGGTTGACTCCATGCCACACAAATTTGAAGCAGTTATAAAAACTGTGGTCATGCAACTACATTTTAGTTTACTGATTCACAGAAAAAAGGTTGTACAGAATAGTTTTAAGTTTGGACAGTCAACCGCAGACACTGACATTTTTTAACACAACCCTTTCAACAAATTTCCCAATTGCACAGCCTTAAGAGCGTGCATATAATGAATGCTGGGTCTTGTTTGTTTTCTGAGAATCTACTGCACCTACTGGTAACTTGTTTGCCATATAGTAAAAAATATATACTAATAACAGTGATTAATCTGGTTTGTCACATTGGCCTGCTATTATTTTGTGTATACACAAGTCCCCAAAGTGGTGCAACAGACTGGGCCTGCAGGACAAGCAACAGCTGTCCTCCGTTTCTGGTGGCACCAGCTGAATTTCCTGTGGTAATGCTGGGCGGCAGATGGACAACAAGCAAGTCCAATGCCCGTCATGCTAAAATGTCAAACTTCTGAAGGGGATTATTTGGTTAGGTTTGGGATGTCGTTTAATTGATGGAATTCAAAATATGAACAAAATGAAGAATTCAAGCTTTTGAATGCAAAAAAACAAAAAAGGGAAAAAATACGCTGATCTAAGCGTTGAAACACTACCAAGTCAGCAAAAAAAAAAAAAAAAGCGATGTTGTGAGGGAACACTGTAATGCAAAGCAGATGCATTACTGTATATGCTGCCGGCATTACAGGTGATGATGTGATTGAAAGACAAAAAAATTGAGAAATCATTCAAGATGCAAAAGTGCCTGATGTCTGATCACGCCATCGCTTAAAGTCAATATTTCTTCTGAAAATAAAAATAAAAATCCATTCTCCCACCCCTTGGTTGGCTTTGATGTGCAATGTCTGGGTCTTACATCAGACACTGGAGTCAAAGCCTGAAAAGGCAAGTCAATTTTCAGGCAGACATCAGAGGGAGAGGCTTCTACTGCACAGGTCGTGAGAGCCGGACACGCAGCATAGAAACCTCCTCATCTGTTAGATCAGAATGAAATAGACAGTAGGGACCACTCAGACAAAGTGGGTTCATTGTTTAATTTCATTGTGCAAGGCCATTTTACGAGCAACAGCACAAACAGTTGGGATCACCAGACCAGTCCGCCGGTAGCCATTAAGATTTGTGACATTCATTACATCAAAAGCCCACAAGACTGCTTCCTGGTATTAGCAATTATGTCTTCAGCAACAGCTTTTGGTTCTAATGCCTGAATGAATGCTAACTTATTTCCACAACTGCAGGAAATCAATCCCAAATGAAGTTAATAGGACTAAGAATATCAAGTATTCTACGGATTTTTTACATCTTACATTATGTTGATGGCTGTGCATTTATAAATCCTAAAATTAGACAGGCTGACTAGAACTAAGACCATTTTTCACTACAAGATATTGAGTTTTTGCAGTGATCAAAGTAAAATGAAGACACCTTCTGTAGTGGAATGCATTACTCTGAGTGAGTCACACACTTCCTTGTGTGGGGCTTGTCACCCCTCCAGCCCTGCCCTTGATTATGTGTATAGCAAAAATATAAACTGCTCAAAAAAATTAGAGGAACACTTTTTAATCAGAGTGTGGTAACCAGTCAAACTTCTGGGATATTGATCTGGTCAGTTAAGTAGCAGAGGGGGTTGTTAATCCGTTTCAGCTGCTTTGTTGTTAATGAAATCAACAACAGGTGCATCAGAGGGGCAACAATGAGACAGACCCCAAAACAGGAATGGTTTTCCAGGTTGAGGTCACTGACTCCTCACCTCTTTTGGCTGATTTTTTACTGACTGACTTTATACTGCTGTAGTTTTTCATTAGGATTGGATCACCATATCTGTTGATAGCATGGTGCGGTGCCTGGATGCTACAGAGGTTGCACAAGTAGTCCAACTTCTCCAGGATAGCACATCAATATGTACCGTTGCAAGAATGGCTTGTTGTGTCTCCCTAAGTTCCTCCTGGTCCACGACAATTCCCGACCTCATGTGGCTAGCGTATGCAGGGAGTTCCTGGAGGATGAAGGAATTGACACCATTGACTGGCCCCCACGTTCACCGGACCTAAACTCAATAGAACACCTCTGGGACATTATGTTCAGTTCCATCCGGCGCCGCCAGGTTGCTCCTCAGACTGTCCAGGAGCTCAGTGATGCCCTTGTCCGGATCTGTGAGGAAATACCCCAGGACACCATCCGTCGTCTCATTAGGAGCATGCCCCGACAATGTCAGGCATGTGTACAAGCACGTGGGGGCCACACAAACTACTGAGAATCATTTTGAGTTGCTACAATGACATTTTGGCAAAATGGACCAGTCTGCTGCATCATTTTTCACTTTCATTTTTGGGGTGTCTTTGATTTCCCTCCTCTATAGGGTGATCGTTTTCATTTCTGTCAAATTATGTGGCATCATCTTGTTACTAATACATCCCCTACTTAATATCCGGAAATATATCCATCCCCCCCCCGTTTAGATCTGATGTGTTTTCAAAGTGTTCCTCTAATTTGTCGAGCAGCGTATACACAATATATTCAAATACATATTGTATATACTCTATATTTAAATTACACATACAGTATATATTTATCTTTTTTTTTTGTAAAAAGTTTTTTTTGTGGTATTTTTTAAATTTTTATTTTGTTTCTGCTGCAATGACAAATGAGCCGTGGTCCGCAGATGGCTCCTGGGCCACACTATGCACATCCCTACTTGGTTGAATCTTCGTCAGAGTCAGGCTAGTGGGGTCGGCTCTAAGAGCAATTCAACTCTTTTTTTGGCATGTTGGCTCGGTCGCGGGTGAGCAATGGTGGTTGAGGGGAGAGGACCTGCATTACAACGGTCAGTGCTAACGAGCAGCGGAGGTGCACATCCATGGAGTTATATTTTTGCCTTAATTATTAAAAACTAATTTTTTTTTCTAATGTTCTTGCGATCGCCCTGCAAAGACCCAAACATCAACTGGTGGCTCATGACTGATGACCCCTGCATTACAGTATTGTCTGCAAGAAATGAGCACCTACTGATTCCATCTTCTTAACTCACATAAACTGCCACACACGTGACAGAAATCCTAATTAGGAGAAAGCCAACCCTCCACACGCTTACCATCTGACTTGCGCTTGTCTCAAACCATCTCCTCCATGGTGCAACATTAAGATGTAGTATGTAAGTGCCGCGTTACAACGGATACACGTCACGGTGTTCAACTTGCAGTTCAGCCACATTTTCGCTCTTTTTTACATTTTCTTTTCCTTTTGTTTCGTTTCGGCTTGTCGCTTTGGCCTGCGCCTTCAAACATTTGCTTCCTTAGTTCTTTTTAGCGGATCAAATCGTTTACTACAAAGACATCCCTACATATTATAGATAAAAACGGATTTCTATCTGCGATTAAGTGAGATTAAATATGTGTTAACTATTATGCAATACCGATACAGATCACACAGATTAATATTCATTACAATTAATATACATTTTTCAATAGATTTATGATGAATGCTGGCCAGGGGTGCCGTACCAAGGGGAAAAGTCAGGACAATTGCAAGGTCCCTTGACTGCCAAGGGGCCCAAAAAATAGGTAATTACTAAAAATAATTGTAATTAAATAATAAAGGTGGAGGGGGTGATTTTTTTCATTGGCCTCAGAATTCCTGGCTCCACCCCTGCTACTGACTATATGATATAAAAAAAGGAACAATAAAATCACCTTAATTTAGACAAATGATATTTACCCTCACAGCGGATGAGACGCCTTCTTTAAGAGACGCTGAATGTATTGTTGGAACTCTAGCAGGACTTTCAGGTACGTGAGAGAGCAGTCAGCGAACCTGGAGTCCTTCACCGCTTCCGTCTGTCCGATATAATTTTTAATTTTCCGCGTTAGTGTAGCCTTAGTAAATTATCTTAGCCTTCTGACTGTCACACATAGAAGGGGAAATGTTGGCCCCATGGCTGCGGTTTGATTGATCAATCACCGTTGCAGTCAAAAACTCACCAAACTCTTCTTCAAATGCCGTATTAAAGCTTTTTTACATGGTACTACTGCACAAAAGGGTCGCTAAGGGCTAATAGTGCTAGTCACACGTGATCAAATTTTACGATTGGCGTGTAAAGGTATTTATCGGCATATGCCGATCACACAATTTTTCAGGGGAAACCGACCAATACTGATCGTTGAACAATTGATCAAAGCATACCAAATATATATATACTGTATATACACGTTATACATAACAAAGATATAGATATGTTTTGGATAATAGATGTATATAGATATGTATAGTATAGATAGGTGTGTCCAACAAGTTGGACACCTTCTCATTCAATGAGTTTTCTTTATTTTCATGACTGTTTACATTGTAGATTCTCAACGTTATGAATGAAAACATGGAATTATGTACTCAACCAAAAAAAAAAAAGTGTGAAATATGTGTAAAAAATTTTGATAGTGCCCTTGGTGTCACCTGAGATGGTTTTCACTTGACAGGTGTGCTTTGTCAGGGTTACTAATTGCCTTGTTAGTCCTTATCAGTTATGTGGGGTGTGTCCAAACTTTTGGCCTGTACTGTATGGCAAAGTGTCCATACCTTTCAGGACTCTTACCCATACAGTACCCAAAACCCTGACACAGCAAGCAAAACCGAAATGTTCTGCTTTCACATTAATTTTACTATATATTTTTTTATTTATTTTTTTGCATGGTTGTCAAACTTAAATGTCATTAAACAAATTTAAATCTTAATGACAAAACAACTGAACAAATCATGCACTTTTTAAATGAAAGTTTTAATTATTAAGGCAGAAAAAAATCCCAACCTACATGGCCCTGTGTGAAAAAGTGATTGCCCCCTACCCCTAATAACTGGTTGGGCCACCCTTAGCAGTAACAAACACAGTCAAGCGTTTGGGATACCATAACTTGCCCTTACCACGCTTTGGAGAAATTTTGACCCACTCATCTTCATCAGAATTGTTGTAATTCAGCCACGTTGCAGGGTTTTCTGGCATGAACCACCTTTTTATCTCATCTCAACAGGATTCAGGTCAGGATTTTGACTAGGCCAATCCAAAGTCTTCATTTAGTTTTTCTTCAGCCATTCAGAGGTGGACTTGCTGGTGTGTTTTGGATCATTGCCCTGCTGCAAAAACGTTGTTCATTTCAGCTTGAGGTCACAAACAGACAGCCGGACATTGTCCTTTAGGTTTTTTTGGTAGACAGCAAAACTCATGGTTGCATTTATCACAGCAAGTCTTCCAGCCATAGCTGCGATGTGGCCCTGAGTGAAAACAAGTTTGAACCTCTTTAAGATTCAACAGTGGAAAATGTAAATTCTTGCAATACTTCTAGTCTTAATATTTTGATCAGGAGTATATACACACGCTGGATGTGGCAGACCTACATCAAATACAACGGCGGATGAAAGACAGAGACATAGCAGCTCTTGTAGCTGTCATTACACATAGTAGTGTTCATTAAGTTGCGTACGTGTGGACAGTTAAAGGAATTGGGGGATTTCTCTGGATTGTCTCGACTTGACTTCCAGCATCTTTGAATGCTGTGCAAATGCATAGCCGAGGGCCTATTTTCTCAGATCCTGTGCACAAAGGTCTTCAATATATTTTTTTAGAATATGCTAGTTAAACACCATTTATGGCCAATGAAATATGCCTTTGATATGGACACAGAATTGATTTACATCAGTATTTTCATCATTACTCACTCATAACATAGTGCCCCCGAGCAGTCTATCTTGTGGGAAGCCTTTTGAGGAGAAAACCACCTGCTTTGATTGATAGCCTGAACTGAAAATGTAGTCTGGACTGGTGTGTAGGGCATGCCATGCATGCTCTCAGATTATTTACATTTGCTTTATTTCCTATGGGGAAAAAAGTTTTCCAAATTTGAAAAAGTAGGATCTTGCCCAGAGTTCCAGAATGGATTGCGTTGAGCTTTCAAGGGTTCCATTGCATAGTAATTTCAGAAAATTACATTTTAACCATGAAAGTTAGTTTTATAAAAAACTGTGCAGTATTACATATTATATGAAATCCTACAAAATGGGTCAGTATAACTATGAAATGGCTAATAACTGGTTATGTAATCTGATGCACTAGGGATTGGGATTGGCATTGGAGTAAATTTGTTTCCCAAGAAGGAGCAATATTTGCATGTCATGGACAAAAAAGTATGGGAATCGCTGGAATAGATGGTGAATCTTGACATAAGGACCATAGTTTCTTTCTAATGACCTAAGAGAGTTACATACATTGGCACACAATTACTTTACAGCTACAAGTGAAATGCAGTTTGTCTATTATGGCTAACGCCTCTCTTCTATTGTTTCACGGCTAACTTGACACCCACTCAGCAGTACAAAGGAACCCTGCAATGAACCCTGGGCCCTATCATCCTGCCATCGATAGACACAGCACCGCCATGAATTCCATTACATTCCAAATTAAAGTAGGCACATCAAAAGGTCCTGCAAGGAGGCAGCATGGAAATGTGACAGGGTGAAGACAGCAGAAAAAAAATTATGCCTAATTTATGCGATCCCCAAATGAAACCGAACCTAATCCAAATCAATATCTGTGAGTGGTAAAAGTGTTGTTACAATACTGGTGTGAAAGTTACTAGCCCGAGATAAAAGCATCAGTGATGAGCAAGATGAAATTACGTCTTTTAGAGTGCATCAAAAAATAACTGCCAAAGCCGGTGTACATTTTTGCCAACATCCAAATCAACCACGTTTGAAGCGGGAGAGGGTGCGTTTTAAGGCCGAAGCTTAAACAACACCTGACTGACAGTCACTAATACCATTTCTCCAGCCGTCAAATCAAAGAGATGAATTACAATAACATCAGTGAAAATACTTGAAAACATTGACAGTAGCTACAGCGCTCTCAGCTTTGTCTGGAACCTGGTACGTTTAGTTTCATTTCATGTACGTTCGATCCAAAGCCCAAAATTACGTATTTTTCTGTCGGTATCCACCAGGCTTTATCTACGTCCTCCATGCGCAGGGAAGAGACCGCTGGGATCATATTGTCTCTGCAGATAATCTCTATTTGTTTTGCTGTCCAGGGTGGAAAATTTGCAACAAATCCCCTGGGGCTTTTCTGTAAGTGTTTTATCACTTCCAGATTCTCCTGAAGATATTGGAGCATGATTGGTGAATGGGAAAGACTCTGCATGTGCTGTCTGCCTAATTCCCATGGCTTGTCCAGGAGCTGTTCAAACAACGCCCAGGGAGCTGCCGAGCACTCTCTTAAGTGTCTCTGTGGTTGTTGAAAACCAGATGAAGGGCAAAGAGGGGTATTGGACAGGAGAAGAGGAGTGTGTGTATGCATGTCTGCCTGATTGCATCGGCACACAAGCGTGCCTTCAAAGCCTTTCCCTCCCCACCGCCCAGTTCGACTAGATAAGGGCCCCCCCTCCTGCTGCAGTTCAGCTAGGGGACAGGAAAGACACACGATGGGGTCAATGGTAGTTCCATCTGCTCCACGTGTACAACAAATGTGTAATCGGTTAGGTGTTTCACTATCCAAATACATAAACTGCATATTAACTTTATTTTGGCTTCATTGCTCTGTGAGCTATTTATTGAAGCACATGTATGGTATACCGCATGCAGGTAGACTATTTACGGGACTACTAGGACAGTAATTGGGCCTGTTTGCATTGTTATTTAGCACTCATACAGCATAAATTTGAACACCCAGCGACCACTACTCAAAACTTACAAAAAGAAAAAAAAACTTCAACATACATCATATAGTGTGAGAGCTCAGCATCACGTCACTAAACCTGTTGCGTAATCATCAAAGGATGAACTGCGCATGTGTAGGTCATCAACCTGTAACATCACATTACTTTAAGGTGCCACAACTAACCCTTGGTATGTCAGAAGGCCACTTGGTTGTAAGAACAGTGTGTCAGTCATTTTCCTTGTGGTGTTTAACAATACACAGCGGTGGAAGACATCCTGCATTGTTACAGTCCCGAAGAGACCACATCCTGGTGAGCTGAATGACTTCAGGCCTCTTTATCGATCTATGTATCTATTTATTAATTCTGCTAGCCCAGAACTTTACCTGGAAAAGTGCTTTCCACTTTTACCTGAGGGAGTTTTGCAGTGACAAAGCTAAAGATATTAATTGCATATGTGGTTCAGATCATCTGATAGATGAATTGTTTACTTGCCATAACAGCAAAGAAAGATAGAGTCGCTACACTGTGTCATCATAGTGAGGAATAACAAAGTGAGTCAGTCAGACAAATATGAGCTGTCATTGGTCCACAGTGAGTGAACCTGCCCTTTGGTTGCTTGTCAACCAGCCAAAAATAAACAGAATCCGAATTTGCGTAAGAGTGAGAACAGTTATACAAAAGCAACCCTAATACCTGGTCAAACAAACCAAAGATTAATGCCTTTCAGACAATAGCGTGTGCGGGCAGAATACAACTGTAGGGCTTGTGGCTAACTAGTCATCTTTCTGGGTGGGTGAGGCTTTTCCCAGTAATCATACTTTGTTTGAGAAGAATCCACTTTGTATTGGAACTAATGGAAAACAAATGGCCTGAGCGTGTCTGTTTAAATTGAGGACATTCCTAATCCAAACCCCACAAACTTCTGCAGGCGAGACAACTTTAAACCTTGTAAAGCCTCCAATTTGCTTTGGTGTGGCGGGATAATGACAAGGAAAGGTTGGAAGTTCCCGATCTGTCTCCTGGTACGGGCATGTAAAAGCCACAAGAATGACGAGGGAATATTATATATTCCACCACTAGGTGCATGGGTGAGACACTAGTGTGGGCTAATCATACCTTAAGAGACTGGAAGAGGAACAAATCAAAGGAAAGAAAACCTAGAAACCACATACAGAAGAGAACAATGAGCCTTTTTCATTGGGGGGCTTGATGAAAAGGAGACGAAAGACGGATCAAGGTGAAGTGCCTGCTTGAGTGTAAAACAGCAAAAAAAAGCATTAGGTGGCATTGTATCAGCTAGAGTCAATGCCACAAACATGCTGGAATTGACAAAATCCGTGACTATGTGCGCATGTGTGGGCTGTGTGTGTATGGTGAGAGGGTGGGGAATATAAATGGGGTCCCTCCAGCCCAAACTTGAAAAGGCATTCTTTCATCCTTGCTAATCTCCCAAACATAAACAGGAGAACATCCACACAGTCGCGCTACAGCCAAACGGTTGCCCCTCCAATGACAAGACATAATGAGGGACAAAACGCAAGACTGTAGATAGATCATTTATAAATCTTCAAGAGAAATACGCTACCAATGACTGAGGGACTGTGGGAAAGGACACCATTACTGTATTGATTAAAATCTGCTTGATGGAGATGCTCACATTGAAATGCACATAACCAAACATGCAAGCTAGGGCTACTATCTCTACTTGCAATCTGTTTTATTAAAGTTGTTTGTGTTTTCAGAGTGTTTCTGAGAATGTGTGTGTGTGTGTTTATTACTGGAAGGGATGTGTGTATGCACTCCTGCACTGGTCAATCAAGCTACAGATCAGGGTGCTACTCGACATGCAAAACAGCTAAAGCTGCAACCACCACTGACCTATGCCAGTGTTTTATTTATTTATGTGAACATCAGAGTCATAAATGCATTGAGTGGGCTAGGTTTCAACAAGGGGTACGATTCAGTTCAATTCACCATAGTTTGGGTTGGACTGGATGTCCAGGCGAAACAGGGATGGCTGCGTCAGCTATATTAAATTACATTAAACTGCAACAGCAAGTAATCCACCAATGGATGACGTGCGGGAAACTCTATTACAAGAGAGGGGTTGCAGATACAGGGGCGGAGACCCATGAGCCTTCCTCTGGTCCGTATCTCTCCCAGTCATCCAGGTATTGCATACCTCTACCCCTTCTTCTGAAATCCAAAATTGCCTTCACAGTAAATACCTCTTGGCCATCGATAACTCGTGGAGGAGGAGGCACGAGCGGAAAACTGGGTTGACCTTGAGGCTGGGATGCAGCTTAAGTCTAACTGCTGCCAGGTTGACGATGGCACACAAACCTTGGTGCCAGCTTCCTGGAAACATTAGCAAATAATTTGGTGCTGGGATCCTGTGCTGGTCTGCCAGTTGTTTGTTCCGGTCTGCTGTGCGTCCCAGAGCAGCATAGGTTCAAACCTGCTGGGCTCATCGCAGGTGGTGATGGATGGATGGCACAGAGATGACAGACTCTTGAGAAGTGAACAGAGGAGGTTGAAAAACATACGCATTCTTAAAGGGTGACCTGTGGCCGAGCAGACTAGGGTGTTGTGGGCATACTCGATCCAGGGGAGATGGGTGGACGAGGCAGAAGGGTTGTGGTGGCATACGCAGTGTAGCATGGCCTCCAGGTCATGAGGCTCGCTCTGTCTGGCAGTTTGAGGGTGATGACCAGAAGACAGGCTCGCTGACGCTCCCAACGCCTTGCAGAACGCTTTCCAGACTTGGGAAATGAACTGTGGCCCACTGCAGAAACCAAGTCGGCAGGTATGCCAAGGATGCAAAAATGTCCTTGATGAGAAGTTAAGCTGTTTCCAGAGATGAGGGCTGCTTGAGCAGAGCGATAAAGTGAGCCATCTTGGAAAATCGGTGTACCACCGTCAGTACCACTGTTTTTTCTTGAGGCGTGAGGGTACGCCTCACGCCCGGATGACACGCAATCTTTGACTCGTGCCCCTATTACAGCACTGCCGACCTGAGTTTAGCTGGAACAAACAGCTTCTCGGGGACATTCCTTGGTCCGTGGTGCGTTCAGCTGCATCTGCCAGCCTTATCTCTCTACCTCCCACTGGAGAGCGCCGACAACCCAGGTTACAGGTATGACAGGTTCAGTTATGACAGGTATGGCAGGACTGTAGAGGGCATCCAGCGTGATGTTGCGGGAACCGGGTCTGTAAGTAATGGTAGAGTTGAAACGAGTCAAGAACGGGGCCCTCAGTGCTTGGTGGGAATTAAGTCTTTGCCGCACGGATGTAGGCGAGATTCTTATGGTCGGTGACAACCAGGAATGGGACAGCTGCACCTTCCAGCCAGGGGCTCCACTCCTGCATTGTGAGAACGATGGCCAACAGTTCCCTATTGCCCACGTGATAGTTCCCCTCTGCAGGTGTGAGGCGACACGAGAAGAATGCACACGGGTGTAGCTTCTGGTCAACTTCTGAATCGGATGCGTCCACCTCAACAAGAAATTTAGGAGAAGGATCAGGATGTGAAAGGACCGGAGCACTAGTAAATAACTTAAGTAATATGAATGCACTTTCAGCCTCTGGGTTGCATTGAAACGGGACCTTAACAGATGTAAGCATTGTGAGAGGTGCAGCCTTGGTACTGTAATCACAAATGAATTGCCTGTAAAAGTTGGCAAAGCCCTAAAAACCTCTGCAAGTGCTTTCTTGATGTGGTAGAAGGCCACTCGACCACCGCCTGGATCTTGGCAGGATCAGCATGCAGTAGAGACCTTTCTCCACTATGAACCTCAAGAATGAGACGTAAGAGGAATGGAATTCGTACTTTTCTGCTCTAACAAAGAGATGGTTCTCCGGTAACCTTTACAGGGCTAAACAGACATGTTGGGTGTGTTCCTGCAAATTTTGGGAAAAAATCAAGATGTCATTCAGGTAAACAAAACAGAACTGGTTAATCGTGTCATATAACACATCATTATTCAAATATTTTTATTGAGTTTTTTCTTTTTTTTTAACACACAGATAACACACATGTAACATCAGTAATCAAAAGTAATTCAGCCTATACAGTTGTAAAATTCAATATACACAAACAAAGCAGAGAGGCTGTTTGCTGCCAAAATGAAAGATCAGGTGGGGCAGAATTTTGGACTAGCTGAAGGGTCTTTAAAGATTTCTTAGGACAGCCTATTAACAAGGCGTTACAATAATCCAACTTTGAGGTCACAAAAGCATGAGCAAGTTTTTCTGCATCTGGTAGTGGCAGGACTTTTCGGATTTTCTTTATATTTTGTAAATGGAAAAATGCCGTTCTTTACACTTGTTGTATTTGGGAACTAAAGGAAAGTTCCTGATCAAAGATGACACCAAGATTTCTGACTGTGTTATGGAGGGTAAGTACAAGACCATCTAATGCAGTAATATCATTTGCAAGCTTGTCTCTGCGGTGCTGGGAACCAAGGACTATGATTTCAGTTTTATCTGAGTGTAATAGTAAAATGTTTGAAGTCATCTAGTTCTTTATGTCGGTTAGGCACGCCTGGAGTTTGGATCGCTGACTACCTTTGTTATGAGTGTTTTCTGATGACATTACCTAAAGAGGACATGTCAAGTCTGAATAATACTGGTCCTAGCACAGAACCCTGAGGGATACCATGATTGACCTTCGCGTGTCTGGATTCTTTATTGCTAATACAAACTGCAGGCGAACTGACAGATAAGACTGAAAGCATTTTAATGCAGTTCCTTTAATACCAAAAGTGAGTTCTA
The DNA here is from genome assembly GCA_024372805.1 of Oostethus manadensis. Taxonomy (NCBI): domain Eukaryota; kingdom Metazoa; phylum Chordata; class Actinopteri; order Syngnathiformes; family Syngnathidae; genus Oostethus; species Oostethus manadensis. Next base: position 306,745 of record QODF01000163.1, on the reverse strand, counting down.
ATCTCCGTATTACAATTTGGTGGTCATTTGTGTGTCTAGTAAAACTAATACTGAAACGAGGCCTTTGTCTGAGGCGGTGAGGAGGTCGTTTTTAATTTTTACAAGAGCTGTTTCTATACTGTGATGCATCCTAAATCCTGACGGAAAGACCTCAAGTAGATTGTTTTGAAGGAAATTGTGTAATTGATTGGCAACTACTTTCGGTAGGATCTTGGAGAAAAATGAAAGATTGAATATTGGTCTTAATTAGCTAGGACACGTGGATCAAAGTTGTGGTTTTTAAAAAACGGCTTGACTACTTTGAATGATTGTGGTATGTAGCCTGTCACTAGTGACATATTGATTATATTTAGAAGAGCTGTGTTGATTATTGGAGTAGTATCTTTCTCCTCAACCTTCCACAAGCTTACAGAAGCAGACCACTACGACTGGCAACCCAAGAAAGGTGCATTAGAAAGAGGCAAAGCAGGGCTGTCAAGGTTAATGCATTGACACATTAACAAAAGGTTCCTTTAACGGCACTTTTTTTTTGGACGGACAATTAATGCGCACGATTATGGGATTAGTGCCTTGTTAGCTTCACACCCCTGGCAGATAGCTCTCACAGCAAGACCAAAGTTATTTGTATCTAAGGTCGCTGTGATTTTATTTATTTTTTTATTTTTAGCCACACAAAATAAAATAGCCCACATTGTACAGTACTGTAAACACTGCATCCACACTGGGTACAGTAAACAGAAGAAAAGAAAACTATAAATATAATACATATATACATATCTGTAAATATAAATACATATATGGCAGATAAACGGAACATAATCCAAATACACATAAAACAAAAAATAATTTGACTCGAAAAGGAGTGACAAGCTTTTTTATACCCATCACCTATTTTTAACATTTGATATTTGCAGCTAGAATAGTCATTTACCTCATTAACAATGTCTAGAGTGTATTTCTAATTAGTTTGAAGTTATCTTTCTCGAAAAAAACTGTGCTTTTCTATTTAAAATAAGGACATTTTTAGGTGACCCCAAACTTTTGAACGGTAGTGTAAAATTTGATGTAGTTATTATTGGAATTGCTTAAAAAATTGTTAAAGCGGTGCTTCAAAACGCATGTGCTTCCACATGCACAGGCTCTAAAATTTTTGGGAACTTTGTTGACTGTAGCCGGCACGTAGACAAAGTAGGGTTTTAGAGGGGTAGTAAGTGTGTTGTACTTATGGAGCAAATTATTCGATACATCCACGTCCTTGCCCGCCATTGGTAGCTGTGTGCAGTGTGCAACTCGTGCTTGCTAGGTGCACCCCATGTAAGGCTGTCGCACGTTTCACTGACTGGGGAGTACGTATATGTGTGGGTATTGTACAAAGCTCGTGCACCACACTCACTTCGGAAATCTGGAGAACCAGGGTGTCGGGCGGGAGAAGCCACCCGCTGTAGCCGGGCAAGGCGCATTAATGTCGAATATTCTATGTGAGCAGCCGCTGTGCATCCACAGTGGTCAGGAGAAACCAGAGTGTTGGCTGGGAGAAGGAGCTCGCTGTGGCCAGGCAAGGCACATTAATGTCAACTATGCTATGTGTGCAGCCGCTGTGCATCCATAGAGGTCGGGAGAACCCGAGTGTTGACCAGGAGAAGCTGCCCGCTGTGCCAAGAGGTGGGAAAGACCAAGAAGTCTGGACTTCCTTACTAGGACTGCTGCCCCCGCGACCAGGACCTGGATAAGCGGAAGAAAATATAGACCTTATAACAGGCATGCTGCTTAAATATGATCACTTTTTAATATTCAGGGATTTTGCTATTCATGTCTGTTGTAAAAACAAACCACTTGCAAAAGACTTTATAGACCTTATGAAGTAATTCAATCTCACAAAGTCTGTATCTGGTGGCACACATGAAAAGGGACACACGCTGGACACTGTATTATTGTTTGACCTTAATTTTCTAAATCTGCAATGCACGCATTTCTGACCACTTCCCCATTTTTTTTTCACTCACAGTACCTTACTGTCATCCACAGGCTTCTGAGTTCTCTGCTGCTTTAATGACTTGTTTTTGCATACCATAGAGTTTTATTGTGATTTTAGCCCCGAGTTCCTATCCATTATAAATTCAACCTGCACCGAGTTATTGGAATCGGTGGCGCTGTTCAGAATAAAACGAACCAACCCAGTGTCTGAACCTTGGCTCAACAAATCCACTTCGGCGAGAATGCAGGTGGGCCAAAAAAAAATAGGAAGACAAACTCCATGTTTCCCTAGATGTTTTTAAATCTTGTCTTTTAAAATACCCAAATCCTGCAGAAACTGCAAAACTTCAGTTTTTAGGTTTTTAATCTCAAATAACAGCCACAAATCCCAATTTTTTTTTAGTATTTTGAATTTCTTTTAAATCCCAGTGGTTCCTCCGGCATTATCTGATCCCCTGAACTGTGTAAAAGGTTCTTGAACTTGTGTGACAAAATTGCAGACATCAGATCTAATTTTACAACCTGCAATGACAGCAGGATGCCAGTCTACCTTTGACTGCTTTGAGAAAATGTCACCTTCCCCCCTGACAACAACTGCGGCCATCCTACTGCTCCGTCGGCCCTCTGCAGCCTCTCTAAACCTTTGGCACCTATCTTATTGTCTCTATATTTACTTCCCGTGGGAGCCATCCTTAAAAAGCACAACATATTATTCCACTGTTTTGCTGATGATCTACAAATATACAGGGTGGGCCAAAAGTAGGGTTATAATTAACACTTAGTCAAACATTAGTGTTCAAAATAATAGCAGTCCAATGTGACTAACCAGATTAATACTGTACATTAGCATATTTTTATTGCTACATGGCAAACAAGTTACCAGTAGGTGCAGTAGATTCTCAAAAAACAAACAAGATCCAGCATTCATATGTACGCTTTTAAGGCTGTGCAATTGGGCAATTAGTTGAAAGGGATGTGTTAAAACAATAGCAATGTCAGCCATTAACTTTAAAAACTCAAAAAACTATTTTGTACAAACGTTTTTGTTTTTAGGATTTCACAATCCTGTAAATGAGTAAACTAATATTTAATTTTTTTTATAACTGATTAATGGGCCGCACGGTGGATGAGTGGGTAGCATATTGGCCTCACAGTCAGGAAGTTCAGGGTTTGAATCTCCGTTGAGCATCTCTGTGTGGAGTTCTCCCCGTGCGTACGTGGGTTTTCTCCGGGTACTCCGGTTTTCTCCCACATGCATGTTGGGTTCATTGGCGACTCTAAATTTTCCATTCCATTCCATTTTTCTCCGCTTATCCGGGTCCGGGTCGCGGGGGCAGCAGCTTCAGTAGGGAAGTCCAGACTTCCCGGTCCCTGGCGACCTTTTCCAGCTCCACCGGGAGGACACCAAGGCGTTTCCAGGCCAGCTGGGAGACATAGTCCCTCCAGCGTGTCCTAGGTCTTCCTGGGGGCCTTCTCCTGACTGGGCATGCCCGAAACACCTCACCAGGGAGGCGCCCAGGAAGCATTCGGACTAAATGCCCGAGCCACATCAACTGGCTCCTCTCGATGTGAAGGAGCAGCGGCTCTAGTCTGAGCTCCTCCCGGATGGCCGAGCTCCTCACCCTATCTCTTAGGGTGAGTCCATCCACCCTACGAAGGAAACTCATTTCCGCCGCTTATATCCGCGATCTCATTCTTTCGGTCATGACCCATAACTCATGACCATAGGTGAAGGTGGGAACGTAGATCGATCGGTAAACAGAGAGCTTTGCCTTCCAGCTCAGCTCTCTCTTCACCACGACTGTCCGGTACAGCGACCTCATTACTGCGGATGCTGCACCGATCAATCCGTCTGTCGATCTCACGCTCAAACCTTCCCTCACTCGTGAACAAGAACCCGAGATACTTGAACTCCTCCACCTGAAGCAAGACCTCACTCCCAACCCGGAGGGTACAGTCCACCCGTTTCCGACTGAGAACCATGGCCTCGGATTTGGAGGTGCTGAGTCTCATCCCAGAAGCTTCACACTCAGCTGCAAACCGCTCCAGTAAACGCTGAAGGTCACAGCCTGAATCTAAATTGTCCATCGGTATGAATGTGAGTGTTTGTTTGTCTTTGTTTGTCTACATGTGCCCTGCGATTGACTGGCGACCAGTCCAGGGTGTACCCCGCCTCCCTCCCAAAGTCAGCTGGGATAGGCTCCAGCATACCCGCGACCCTAATGAGGATAACTGGCATAGAAACTGAATGAATGAATGAATGAATAAATCTGTGTGGCATGGGGTCAACTAACTTGTGGCACCTTTCAGCTGTTATTCTTTAACAACATTCCACAATTCATTAACATTTCTTGGTTTTGCTTCAGAAACAGCATTTTTGATGTCACCACACAAGTTCTCCATGGGATTAAGGTCTTTGACTTAACTGGTATCAACATCTCAGCTTTTCTTTTTTACATTCTGCATTTTGCTCATACCTATCCATCCATCCATTTTCTATGCTGCTTATCCTCATTAGGGTCGCGTTATTAAATTATTTATTTGCAGTTGTGTTTTAATTTTATTTCTAAAATGTGCAGCAGGCAATTAAAAAAACTGCCATGACCAGCAATTGGCCACTAGGCCCTACTTTTCCTTCTTTTATAGCTCTTTGTCAGATCTGAGTGTGTGACATAAACTCTGAGCAACCACACCATACTCTTTAGTTAGCTTATGCCGTGAGCAAACACTGGTAATTAATGAGAGAAAATATGTGTTTTGCAGTTTAAACTAATTAACGTGTTACAACGGCTACATGTATTGCAGATGTTGATCCAAAACCTGAAAAGAAGACTTTTGTTTAAGTGTTCTCCATATGATCGAGTCGTAAACACACATAAAATAAGATTCTACAAGCTGACTGGTCGGGCCGCACGGTGTATGAGTGGGTAGCATGTTGGCCTTACACAGTCAGGTGGTTCAGGGTTCGATTCGCCGTTGGGCATCTCTGTGTGGAGTTTGCATGTTCTCCCCATGCGTGGGTTTTCTCCAGGTACTCCGGTTTCCTCCCACATTCCAAAAACATGCATGTTAGCTTAATTGGCGACTCTAAATTGTCCAGTGTGAATGTGAGTCTGACTGGTTGTATGTTTGCCTTGCGATTGACTGGCGACCAGTCCAGGGTGTACCCCGCCTCTCGCCGAAAGTCAGCTGTAATAGGCTCAAGCATACCCGCGACCCTGAAGATAAGCAGTATAGAAAATGAATGAATGAATGAAGCTGACTGGTCCTGTCACCGCAGCTGAAAGAGTTTTTTGGAGGTGGTCATACTGGTACCTAGAAATATACTCCAGGTTTCAGGGACTGAATGGCAAACTGAAAACGGCAAAATGCAACAAAATGCGTACCTGGAGAGCAGCAAAGCGTATTCAAGGGTCAAAATGCGTGCAGAGTGCAAAAAAACATGTATATGTTGACATACATTTTAAAAAAGTAGACAATCACTGGGTGTATGCCTCCTGGGGCCTTCTTAGGGTTCTTCCCACATACACACTAAATCTGTTTTTAGAGGAGCATTGGAAAAGATAAAGCCAGTGAGTTAATGCAGACCTTCTTACTGACAGAGGCCCCCACCCCACCGCACCAAAAAGCATATCTGTGACAGATTATGGTAGATCACCAAGGATTACGTCCACCAGACACAGTCTTTACATGCTGCCCATGAACGCCCCCGTTTTACTCCCTCCTGGAAGAGGGTTAGAGAAAAGGTGTATTTGAATTTTAAATTGAACTGTTGAATTTACTGCCAGACAGTGTTGGAGAAAGGCATATCTACAAAATAAATTGGTGATCTTCTTTGGATGATTCCGTATGGTTCCACATGGGTGTTAACCTGTCATTCCTTTGGGACGCTCCTGCAGGATTAATATAGATCAGACCTTGTTGTTCTTGCTCTCTGCCTTTGAATGCTGGATAAAAAGGTGCCTACATTTCCCTTGCTAATGATCACTTTTTCTAAAAACAGTGGCAGCGCTCTGGAGCCGGAGCCAAATATCTGTGAGAGAAGTCCTTATTAACTGTATTTCTTTTTTCTGTTCTGAAAACTGCCTCCAATTTGGCCCAGCCTGGTGGTGGGTTGTGGCATGACAGAAAAAAAACGGAGGAAAAACTTTGAGAAGGGGTTTAATCTCATGGATGTGATGAGTGTGAGATAAAATGAAATTGATGGCTTGCCAGTCTTAAATGTTGCTTTTGATCAGCTTAAGGGAAGTTTTTCATATTTGAACTTAATTTTAAACTTTGTAAGGAGTTGATCAGTCCAGAAAGAATATTTAACACATTTTAATCAGAAGGGGAGCAGAATAAATCAGCAAAACAGCCTCAGTTGTTCCTCCACTTGCTTGACAATTTTTAGTTAAGTTATTTTAGTTTTTATTTTAGTTGAAGTTCCCTCTTTAAATTGCATTTAAATGAGGAAGTCTGTTCTGTGTTGTTTTTTGCTGGTATAAAGATAAGTGAGTCTTTACAGTGCATAATTCAGTTTGTTTGAAACTGATTTATTAGCTGTCTTTCATTTGCGTGTGAATGCCTTGGAGGGAAGGTGTGTGTATGGATGTGTAGTGATAGAGCAGGTGTACTAGACGGGGGTGGTGTTTGTATGCTCGCAGGGGTGGGGCGGGGTCACAGACTAAGACCCCACCTGGACTCATGATAAGCGGGGACCGGCGGGGGGATGTAGACACTAACACACACTACAAAGGGTCAGTGGGGCGAGTTGCACGAACGCCATAACAGTGCCAATGTCCCATTGTTCTGTCTACGTTTCATCTCTCCTCCTTCTCTTCAAATATTTGAAGGCACGCTCTAAATAACATGCTGGTACTGAAAATACTGCTGGTGTATATTGTTGAAAGGAACTCGAGCAGTCGCATTTTTTGGCTCTTCAAAGACTCTGGCTTTGTTTTGTTTGGGTTTTGTTTGCTTCTGTATTTGAATCTTGTACTGGGATTTTGTGGATATCTCATTGTTCCAGAATTTGTGATTGTTGGACAGCAGAGCTCCCACTGGCTCATTTATTTTTATTGCATCATGTGATTCATTGTAATTACAGCACTGAGGCTAAAATGAGGCCAGAATTTCCCACTGTCACTGTTGTTTGTCAGAGAGGATTCCATGATTACATTTTAAACTGATTGCTGACTATACACATGGATGGTGCTAATCTCATACCGAAGAAAAAGCTAATTAGTACAAAGTACAAACCTGCAGCTCTAAATTGAAGCATTAATCATGTCATCACAGGGGGGATGAGCGTGAAGCTCAGCCATGTTGCATTTCAGCAACATTTTATAAGAACATTTGATAGTTCTTTCCTGGGGACCCCAACAGTGATTGGACCCTGAGGGTACCCCTACGGCACGGCACTGTTGGCAGCGCCTGAGTGACAGCTCTAATGAAGCCTGCCATCATAGGGCAAGGGACCACTCTGGAGCGAGCGAGGCGGGAACTTCAATCGGCTTACGTGACGTCCGAAGAGTTTTGATTCCTCAGCAGTGGTGATGGGCTAAACAAGGGGAGGGGAACCCCTGTGGGAGAAAGGCTGCCTGCCTTTGAATACTTCTCCATTTACCGCATGTCAGTTCTTGGTGCTGCAAAGAGGAGAGTCATTAGGGCTGGAGGGGTGGTGAATTTTTCATAAGTAAAAAGAAGAAAAAACACAAAGGTCCTACTCTTATGGGATTAGTTTTGAGTTTCATCTGAATGCAGAATTTGTCATCCTAGATGGCTGTGGCAGTTCTCTTACTATTAGTTAGTATTACTATTAGTTGTTTATCAAGCACAGTTTGGTTGATGTAGTGCAGAACTTTAATTGTGGAGAGAAAAACATGCTGCGGAACTGGGACTGATGTTGTGTATCTGTCACTCTCCAAGCAGGATACAAGTAATGAATTCATTGGGTAAAAAAACTCAATGAAGACTTTCTTCAGGAGTGTGCCTATTGAATATTTTTGTTCATCTATAAGAGTATTTGTGAGGTTAAAGGGCCCCCTCCGAGGGCGAGTTTTCCTTCTCCTCACAATGTCAGCATTTCATTCGCATTATGTCAATGTCATTCAGATTTCGCGTTTAATAAATTCAGTTTTTATTGGCCAATTTCGCAATTCTGTCTGCGATTCCGTTAATGCGGAAATCATAGCGCCCTAAAAAAGTGTTTGTGTTAACATTTCTGGGTGACTCGGTTATGGTACGTTTTGGGTTATGCAGAACTGATTAATTACACTAAACGGGAATCCACTGGAAATGTTTGTGCAATTGTAACACAATTGCAGTTGTGACTGCATTTACATTTCATGAAAACATTAAGCGCTAATTCAGAAGCGAGCAGTCTTTTAATTTTTTTTTTTTTTTTTAAATCACGTACATTCCTTTGGCTTCCCACGATTGGACTGGATTGGATTGAACAGCAGCCGACCCCCAGAAGACTCATTGCCACTTTGTTCTATTATTCACTATCTCTGGCTTCAGAACTCTCTGGCATCTCCACGGGGGCCTGACGAGAAGGCTCGCGTGCCGCCAAGAGTCTGTTTACTCCCTGGCTTGGACCGCCCAGTGGACTGGAGTGTACAACCGTTCACGAGTGCCATTAAAAATAAATCAAAACAGCCGGGTGCCAGCCATTTGTTAATCAAATGTTTTCTGGCATGTTTTTGGAAAGTACTTGCTAAATGAGAAGTTTCTGAGGGCAGTCTATGACAACTATGACTCAGGAAAACAAATGACTCGGCTGCACTATTGTTCTTCTCACTCAGCATGAGTCTTGCTGTTGTCACAACGGTGAAACAGTCAGAGAACCCACTCAGAATGCTCATTTGTACCAGTATAAATAGTTATTTGAAAGATAAAAGCAAACATGTTTGTTTTTTTGTTTGTGTTTTTTAAGATCGTCTCAACTCCCCAAAGGCATTTAGAGCACTTTGGTAAATAAGGCGAAAGCTTTAGCAGTACTGTAGTGGGGAAGTGTAGAGGATGCTTTGATGTGCTTTTAGATGAAGCGATGTCTACAAAAATACATGCAGCTCAACTAGACGGGCTCCTCTCAGCTGGCCCGTCCTCTCTGGTCCCAAACCAGCATGAAAGACAGCAGCGGGATGCTTGTATGGACCTTGTCAACAGCTTCACATAAACATTCCCCTGCAGAAACAGCAACTTGGGAGATTTTTTTTTATGATCTTGTTTGTACGAACTTAGAAATGTCCCCCAACGCAACAAGCTAAACTTCTTAAAAACTGAGCTTTGATAAACTGCTTTATTTTGGAGATATTTGTCAAGTAGGCAACACTTGGAAGTACTGCTCCACAGACTGACGCTGTGTTAGTGAGCTACAGAAACATTGCTGCACTTTTACAGCATGTTATGACAATTTCTGTTAAATTCATTAAAGTATGTTTAAAAAATACCTAGTACCTATAACAGTGTGAATACTGTGATTCATTCATGCTTCATGAAATGATGCATGAATAACCTCAACTAAACAGAGCATGTTATTGTAGATTAGTAACACACAAACCAGCTGGTGATCAGATACTGACCTCTACTGGCCGCCTAGTGCAGTAATTATTCCATGCACATTTAGATATTAAAATTAAATTAAATCAATTTTAAATCTCATGGACTCAATGGTAGACATTTCAGATAAAAAAAGAATAAAAATCAAATCAATAAATAAATTTGTGATTACACTTTCCCCGAATCTTTCACACACAAACACACACACACACACACACATACATACAAATATACACACAACTTTTGTTTTGCTCCAATTTTTCATTAGCTGAACTCAGAGATAAAACTTGTATGCACACAAAAAGCTCATCTCTCTCAAGTCATTGTTCACAAATCTGTCTAAATCTGTTTGTGGGCATTCATAATGAATCCATCTCACAGGTATATCATATGAAGATGCTGATTAGACAGCCTGATTATTGCACAAGTGTGTCTTAGGTTAGTCACAAAGGAAGCCCACTCCAATACAGAGAGATTGACTGTAGTGAGGGGCATAATTATTGTTCTGTTTTCCCAGGAAATGTCACATATTTTAAAATCCAAATATTGGCAGGTTGTATGTGTTGTACTGTGTTGTACTGTGTTGTATGTATCCAGCATAGATGATGTTGAGTCGATCTCAATTAGTTTTCTGTCAAAAGAAGGTCAACGTTATGTCAGCTACAAGAAGTGCTACAACCATGAATACTTCCATTACTGCACAAGTGGTGGTCCCCCTTTTTAAGAAGGGTGACCTGAGGAAGTGTTCCAACTATAGGGGGAATCACCCTCCCCAGTAAAGTTTATTCCAGGGTGCTGGAGAGAAGGCCTCGGCAACAGGAGGTGCAATGTGGCTTTCGTCCCGGTCGTGGAACACTGGACCAGCTTTACACCCTTGCAAGGGCACTGGAGGGTTTGTGAGAGTTTGCCCAACCAGTCTACATGTGCATTGTAGACTTGGAAAAGGCATTCAACCGTATTTCTTGTGGTGTCCTGTGGTGGGCAGTCTGGGATTGGATGCGAGCTACTCCGTGCCATTCGGTCCCTTTGACACCAATTTTATTCATAATCTTTGTGGACACAATTGTAGGTGCAGCCAAGGCATCAAGGGAGTCCAGTTTGGTGGTCTTAGGATCTCAACTCTGCTATTTGCAGACGATGTGGTCCTAATGGCCTCATCATGCTGTGACCTTCAGCGTTTACTAGGGCTGTTTGCAGCAGAGTGCGAAGCTTCTAAGATGAGACTCATATCAGAGGCCATGGTTCTCAGGAATAGGGTAAATCGCATCCTCCAGGTTGGGAGCAAGGTCCTGCCCCAGGTGGAAGAGTTTAATGCCTTGTCCACACATAGGCGGGTATCTCCTAAAACAAAATTTATTTTTCTACAATTTGGCCTATCGTCCACACCAGCTCGCAGATATATGGCACTAAAAACTAAGTTTTCAAAACTTCCGGCCACAGTGTAAATTTGGAGAAAACTGCGGTTATACGTTTGGGTATGGACGCAAATAACCAGAGATTTATGTTTCCAAACATCACTGCCTGTGACAAAGTATGCTGTGATGTCACACACGTGCACCGTAAAAAAAATTCTGTAGTTTTTACGGAAAAAAAACGGCAGCTGGCGTTACCAGAACAATTCCGTAAAATATACAACAAAACAGTAATTGCTTTTACCAAATAACACGTACATTTTACAGGTTAAACCAGCATTTAACGCACTGGACTTCTGTTATAATTACTGGTTTAAACTGTAAAATGTACGTCAATTTTACAGGATAAACCAGTAAAATGTACGTCAACTTTACAGGATAAACCAGTAAAATGTACGTCAACTTTACAGGATAAACCAGTAAAATGTACGTACATTTTACAGTTTAAACCAGTAATTATAACAGAAGTCCAGTGTGTTATATGCATGGTTTAAACTGTAAAATGTACGTGTTATTCGGTAAAAGCAATGACTGTTTTGTTGTATATTTTACGGAATTGTTCTGGTAACCCCAGCTGCCAGTTTTTTTCCGTAAAAACTACGGAATTTTTTTTACATTGTACATCAAAATCCATTTGATTTTACTAAAACATACTCAGTATTTTACAACAAAATCACCATTATTTAAGGACTACTATATTGAAACAGAAATAAAGGCATGTCACAGATATTCTGTTAACCACACAGACTTTATTGTAAAAACAAAGCCTAACTTTTGCTAAACACAAGACAGCCACAGAACCGGCAAATGTATTATCTCTTGAACATTGGTTCACTCAGAATCAAACATGTTTACACAGCATTAGAATAAAACATGTTTCGTGTATGAGAGTATATGTCTGTGTTAGAGTGACTCTCTCTCTCTCTCTCTCTCTCTGTGTGTGTGTGTGTGTGATGGTCCCGTCTTTGACGGGCCCCACCCTTCAGCCTGCGGGATGTGATTGGCGGGTCTATCGGCGATAATCCGCAGATTGAATGCACCTGCTGTGCCACGAGTGTTTCCTTAAAAGTGCGTTAGCTGAAGCATTTGATTCTGACGTATGCAGGAAGATTTTTATGTTTTGTTGTTCCTTTTCTTCTCTTTTTAGTGGATTATGTTTAAAATTAAATAAGGCATTTTCCAATTCAGTTCTATGTTTCCGTGCATCCCTTCTTTGTTGCTACCCGTTCAATTTGGTTTAGTAAGTGTCACGCTCTGCGTTGACAGACATCTTGGCCACTCCTTCTGGCGGCGCTATGAGAGGTCCCAAAGCTGTGGTCAATCATCATCATCATCCTCACCACCTTCTTAAGCTCACCTGCAGCGACTGGATGGCACTCGGCTATTCCAATTCCCTGAGTTACCTTGACACTCTTCTCTTAGTCCATACGAGAGTTTCCGGTTGGTTCTTTGAGGTGCCATCCAGTCCAAGTCTGAGGTCCACGGCTGTTAGGCTTATAGCTCCGCCAGGAAGCATTTTGCTTGGTGATATATATTCCTTGTGCCTTTTCCGCAGTGTTTAATTCTGTTAAAACCCCTTACCTGTGACACCGTCGTTTTTTGTTAGACACTTGGTCAAAATTAATAAAGACTGTTTGGACACAGCCCCTGGCTCCTCTGCATCTTGGGAATCCAGGACAAGGTCCGACCGCACTGCGTCACAGTAAGGTTTAACTTTAAACATAATCCACTAAAAAGAGGAGAAAAGAAAAAAAACAATCAAATCTTCCTGCATATGTCAGAATCAGTGTGTAGCGCAGGGTGCCTGAGTGCAACATTGTGATGTTAGTGCATGTGTAAAAGATGCTAAAAGTAACCAAACTCCAACCAAAATCCAGAACCCTATTCTGCCAAATGCTTCAGCTAACGCTCTTTTAAGGAAACACTCGTGGCACAGCAGCAGCAGGTGGAATTAATGTGCGTCAGACGCACACAGTCACTCTTACACAGACATATGTATTGTCTCACACACACACACAGTGTATATGTGTATGCATGCGTGTACGTGTGTGTGTATGTATGTTTGTGGGTGGATGAGTGAGAGGGTGGATCATCGAACAGTCTTACTGTGAGCACCATTCATTATCAGACAGGTCTTGTGTAAGTGTAAGAACTCTCGGGTTCACATGGAGGCAAGATTTGCTGGTCTTCTCTACCTTGGTCCCCCTCTGGATTGATGGAAAAGAAACATCTGGAGAACAGTAAAAAAACGAGAGAAAGAAAACCAGACTAGGTTAAAAGCACAAAGGCTTCATAAAAATAAAAAATAAAATAACATTAAAAAAACAAAACTACCTGCTCAAACATTTCCTCAACATCCAATGACAAATTATACAAACTATAAAGTCAGTATAGTTACTAAGGTTTATGCCATATATTAAAGTTATTTTTTAATAACGTAATGATAAATACCTCTGTAAGAACTCCAGCGTGGATGTGAGGACTACTCGATAGTGGATGTTAAAGACATAGAAGCTGCCAAACATCAGACACAGGGTCGGTATGAATGATGGGATACTTGGCTAATCATTCGGTCCAGACGCAGCCTCCATCTCTTTGCTGAGAAGCACGATTGTCCTACAAAAACAAATACAATTAACAAAAAGGTGAGAGGACAATGGTTGTGGGTGTGTTTCTGAGACACAGTTTGGCATGTGTTTGCCTGTGTAAGAGAGCACATGGTCAACTTACACATTTCTTCAACAATTATTTGTATGGTTGAAGCTGGAAGGAGGAGCTGGCCTTGCAACTTTAAATGCACATATTTATTCTGAGGCAAGTCATTATTTGGTGCATCATTTGAGGCTAGATTCTGGAAGGCATCAGAGGACTGTGGTGTAACCTCTTAATATATTTTACTGATGGTAATTGCTGAACAGTCCCTATGTGTCCTGGACATGTGAGCAGTAAAGGATGACTTTAAAGTAAACGATTTTTTGCAGCCTGTTACCATACATGCCACAGGTCTCCCCTCCACAAGATGTTCTTTTAAGTGGAATAATGGTTCTTTAACAGCCTGAAATTGGCGCGCACACAAAACAGCAAAAGCAAAATTCGCAATAATGGCTGATCTACGACCGTCAGAAAGAACAGAGGGCGTGGCCGCATTGTGTTTGCGATAGAAATGACCCTTAAACGCTGAATATGTACAAAATGTCTGCTTGCAACCGGCGGATTCACATTTAAAAACACAACGGGGTTCATTTCTGTGGATTCTACAGTGCAGTACATAACCTTTCAAACTTGCAAAATGTTGGTTGTAAAAACGGCAGACAACCATTTTAGCTAGTGCTAAACTCTCCCATAACACCCGAAAGAACAGCTAACATTACCTCACCCAACTGACAAACACATATTTGAAATAAGTTGTCTCTAAAAGGCAGTGCAGACTTACCACGCTACGCCAAATTAAAAAAACACGCTAATTTAAGCACCTATTATGCACTAAATTAAGCACTTATTTTCGGCGACGAGAAGAGAGAATCCTTACTGATGAGGGCGGGCGCGCGCGCAGCAAAGATGGCGGAAACAAACTAGGCTCGTGGACTACAAAAAACTCTTACAGTGACTGAAGCTTACTAAATGCAGATACACTGGTCCTCCAACGTTATTCAGTGTTCATTTAGCCAGGGTGTTTTGTTTAAACACTCCCCCTGAAATTGTTGCTAAAACAATCCAAATACTGCTCACATTTTATAAAATAATAACAGGCTAAATAAATAGGCAACATTGAAGTGACAGTCTTTCTTAGAGCATTTTAGAAACCATGCATCATTTTATATAAGTCTACAGAATTGAATTGTAATTTTAACACAGTTTCACTGCCATTTATACTGTATTGAATTGTATTGCAAAAACAATACAATTTGTTTGTCAAAATAACATCAATATGTCTTTTACACAGAGAAAGCATGTTTAAAAAACATCATTTTGATGTTGAATTTACAGTTACATTTAGTTTTACATGTTACTAAATTATACAGTAAAGTATACAATGTTTCACTGTAATTTAATTTACAGTATTTTCATGTTGTGATTTTACAGCATTTCACTGTTATTTTAACGGACATTTTTTACAGTGTGTATTTACATCAGAAATAACATGGATGCTCTCAGAACTGTGTTGGTTGTAGCTATTGTTCAAGTACTTTTTACTTGCTTGGTTTTACAAGCCCAAATACTGCTTCACGTTGAAAAGCAGAGGCAAATAAGTACTTTAAGGTCGACCTGATGCCCTGTTATGGTTCATTATGTTATTTTACGGGTCATTATGTTTTGCAGAACGGGATGACAGGATGATTCTGATTGGATAGAATTTTAGTAACGTAAAATTGCTGCCTACAGGTTTGCCATGCTTATGACTGTGTTTCCCAATGCATTTATGCAGTTACGTGAGGATGCTTTTTTTTTTTTTTTAATACAAGGTTTTGTGGACACCATTTTTTTCATAAACGGAGAGGGAGAAATATGCGGTTTTAAAAATACCTTTCTACATGTGGACAAGGCCTAAGTATTTCGGGGTGTTGTTCTTGAGTGAGGGAAGGTTGGAGCGTGTGACTGACAGGCTGATTGCTAATGCTGTCGCTGTACTGGACCGTTGTGGTGAAGAGAGAGCAGAGGCGGAAGGTGAAGCTCTCAATTTACCAGGTCATCTATCTTCATATCCTTCACCTACGATCATGAACTTTCGTGTCATGACCAAAAGAACAAGATTGCGGATACAAGCGGCCGAATTAATGTTTCCTCTGTAGGTAGAGCTGGATGAGGTGGCTGGAAACCGGGAAATCAGGGTTTCCTATTGAGACTACTGCCCCCGTGACCCGGGCCTGGATACGCGGAAGAAAATGGATGGATGAAAAACTCTCCTGAGTTATGATAGCACAAGTGTATCCAACTTGCAGCACTATTACATCACTATTAATCTATTAAACCACTTTGACAAAAAAAGGAGAGTTGAGCTATTTGTATTTTAAGTTACTGCCAACAATTAAATTTCACTTTATTTACAAAGTACATCTCCAGTGTGCTCATTTGTCATTAAATAGAGGTGAATTGTTTGAATAGAACACTTATAAAAATACTAAGAGGTGAACAAAATATTTTTTGATGAACTACTCAACATAAGCAGGTGAGCTACTGCCAGCTTATGGGCTACCTGTTGAAAACCCAATAGGTCAATAGCAGTATATATATATAATAGCAATGCAATGGGACTAACCAGATTACTCACTATTATTACTATATATTTTTTTGCAACATGGAAAACAAGTTACCAGTAGGTGCAGTAGATTCCCAGAAAACAAAGAAGACCCGGTATTCCTGATATGCACGCTCCTAAGTTGAAAGTGGGGTGTTCAAAAAAATAGCAGTATCTGCTGTTGACATTACAAACTTAAACCTATTTTGTACAAACTTTTTTGTTTCTAGGATTTGGCAGTCTTGTGAATCACTAAACTAATATTTGTTGTAATAGTTGTATGAGCACAGTTTTTTTTATAACTGCTTCACATCTGTGTGGCATGGAGTCAACCAACTTGTGGCACCTTTCAGTTATTCCACTCCAAGATTCTTTAACAACCTCCCACATTTTTTTTCTTGGTTTTGCTTCAGAAACAGCATTTTTTAAGATACCCCACGAATTCTTGATTGGATTAAGGATTGGGCTGGCCACTCCATAACATTCATTCTGTTGGTTTGGAAGATTTTGCTCTTTTACTAGTGTGTTTGGGGTCATTGTCTTGTTGAAAGACCCATTCAAGGGAATGTTCTCTTCAGTATAAGGCAACAGTATTTTGACATATGCAAACTGATCCATAGTCCCTGCTATGCGATAAATAGGCCCAACACCATAGTAACGATAGTAGGAGAAACATGCCCATATAATGATGCTTGCACCACCATGCTTCACTGTCTTTGCTGTGTACTGTGGCTTGAATTCAGAGTTTGGGGGTCATCTCACAAACTGTCTGCGACCCTTGGACCCAAAAAGAACAATTTTACCCTAATCAGTCCACAAAATGTTTCTCAATTTCTCTTTAGGCCAGTTGATGTGTTCTTTGGCAAATTGTAACCTTTTCTGCACAAGCCTTTCTTTTAACAAAGGGACTTTGCGGGGCATTCTTCTAAATAAATTAGCCTCACACAGACGTCTTCAAACTGTCACAGTACTTACAGGTAACTCCAGACTGTCTTTGATCATCCTTGAGCTGATCATTGGCTAAGCCTTTGCCATTCTGGTTATTCTTCAATCCATTTTGATAGTTGTCTTGGGTTTTGTTCCACGTGTCTCTGATTTTGCTCTTTATTTTAAAGCACTGGAGATAATTTTAGCTGAATACCCAAAAAACGTTTGCACCTCTTCATTAGCTTTCCTCACAGCAATCAACTTCCAATGAAAGTACACTGTTCTTGTGACAGAACGACCCATTTTCCTCAGGCTTTCATATAGAAATGCATGTTCAACAAGTGCTGGTTTCATTCTTAAATAGGGGGACTAATTCACACCCGTTTTTTCACAAAATTGATTACTGATCACTGATTGAATGACACATTGCTATTTCTTGTTTGTTTTCTGAGAATCTACTGCACCTACTGGTAACTTGCTTGCCATGTAGCAATACAAATATACAATAACAGTGATTAATCTGGTTATCATATATACAAATATCAATATATATGTATGTATATATATATATATACACAAAATAAATACAAACGTGGTCGTCTACTTCCTGATTTCTTATTTTTTGCATGTTTGTCACACTTGAAGGAGATTTTTAAAAAAGGAAATATTAGTCAACCCTCCGTGAATCACAACCTTATTGTGATGAAGGGGTTTGAGTGACCGAGTGATCCTAGGAGCTATGTTGTCGGGGGCTTTATGCCCCTGGTAGGGTCTCCCAAGGCAAACAGGTTTTAGGTGGCGGGCCAGACTAAGAGTGATTCAGAAGACCCCTATGAAGAAAAACAAGAGGAGTGACCGCACCTTGCCCGGACGTGGGATACCGGGGCCTCACCCTGGAGCCAGGGCGAGCACCTGGTGGCCAGGCCTTCACCCGTGGGGCCTGGCCAGGCCTAGCACGAAGAAACCACACAGGAACTCCCCCCCGCAGACCCACCACCTGCAGGGGCAAGCATAAGGGTCCGGTGCATTGTGATTTGGGCAGTGGTCGAGGGTGGGTGTCCGGGCGGCCTGGTCTTTGGCGGCCAAATCTGGTTCTCGGGACATGGAATGTCACTTCTCTGGTGGGGAAGGAGCCCGAACTTGTGGAAGAGGCGGAGACATTCCGACTAGATATAGTCGGACTCACCTCAACCCACAGTTTGGGCTCTGGAATCAAATTTCTTGGGAGGGGCTGGACCTTGTTCTTCTCTGGAATTGCTGCAGAGGAGAGGCGGCGAGCTGGTATGGGCTTATTATTAGCACCCCACTAAATGAGAGGGTTATTTCCCTACGCCTTAGGGGTGGGGAAAGGGTCCTGACTGTGGGTTGTGCGTACGCGCCGAACGGCAGTTCAGAGTACCGAGCCTTCTTGGAGTCTAACAGAGGGGTTCTGGAGAGCACCCCAGCTGCTGACTCCATAGTTGTACTGGGAGACTTCCACGCACATGTGGGCAATCACAGTGTGACCTGGAGGAACGGCCTCCCTGACCTGAACTCGTGTGGTGTGTTGTTGCTGGACTTTTGTGCAAATTACAGTTTGTCCATAACAAACACCATAATACACATAATGATGTCCAAGGGTGCACTTGGCACCAGTACACCCTAGGTCGCAGGTCTATGATTGACTTTGTGGTCGTATCATCAGACCTGCGTCCGCATGTTCTAGACACGTGGGTGAAGAGAGGGGCTGAGCTGTCAACTGACCACCACGCGTAGTGAGGGTGTGCTGGGAACGTCTGGCAGAGTCTCCCGCTCGTCGAGTCTTACGCTCTCATCTCCGGCAGAATTTCGCCTGCATCTCGAAGGAGGACCGGGATATTGAGTCCGAATGGGCCGTATTCCGTGCCTCCGTTGCTGAGGCAGCCAGTCGTAGTTGCGGCCGCAAGGTGGTCAGTGCCAGTCGTGGTGGCAATCCCCAAACCCGATGGTGGACACCGGGGGTTTAGGGCTGCTGTCAAGCTGAAGAAGGAGTCCTATCAAGCATGGATGGCTTGCGGGACTCCCGAAGCAGCTGACAGGTACCGGCAGGCCAAGCGGCACGCGGCTTCGGCGGTGGTCAAGGCAAAATCTTGGGTGTGGGAGTAGTGCGGTGAGGCTATGGAACATGACTTCTGGTCGGTCTCGAAGAGGTTCTGGCAAAGTTTACAGTGCGGACGGGGGCTTGCTGACCTTGACTGTGGATATAGTTGGTCAGTGGAAGGAATACTTCGAGGCCCTTCTCAAGCAGAGTCTATGGATACGTACGTGGACAGTTGTATCACCGTGGCTGAGGTAATTGGGGTAGTTAAATCACTCCCCAGTGGCAAGGCTCCGGGGGTAGATGAGTTCCGCCCGGAATTCCTCAAGGCTCTGGATGTTGGGGGACTGTGTTGGTTGACACGCCTCTACAACACTGCATGGAAGTCGGGAACAGTACCTCTGGACTGACAGACCGGGGTGGTGGTCCCCATTTTTAAAAAGGGCGACCGGAGGGTGTGTTCCAACTATAGGGGGATCACACTCCTCAGCCTCCCTGGGAAAGTCTACTCCAGGGTGCTGGAGAGAAGGGTACGACCGTTAGTCAAACCTCTGTTACAGGAGCTGCAATGTGGTTTTCGTCCCGGTCGCGGAACACTGGACCAGCTCTACACCCTTCGCAAAAGTACTGGAGAGTATGTGGGAGTTTGCCCAACCGGTCTACATGTGCTTTGTAGACTTAGAAAAGGCATTTGATCGTATCCCTCGTGGTGTCCTGTGGGGGGTGCTCTGGGAGTACGGGATTGGTGGCCCACTACTACACGCCATTCGGTCCTTGTACAATCAAAGCAGGAGCCTGGTTCGCATTGCCAGCAGTAAGTCGAGCTTGTTTCTGGTAAACGTTGGTGTCCGCCAAGGCTGCCCTTTGTCCCCGATTGTGTTCATAATCTCCATGGAGAGAATTTCTAGGCGCAGTCAAGGTGTTCAGAGAGTCCAGCTTGGTGACCTTAGGATCTCGTCTCTGCTACTTGCAGACGACGTGGTCCTTGTGGCCTCATCAGGTTGTGACCTTCAGCGTTTACTGGAGCGGTTTGCAGCTGAGCGAGAAACTTCTGGGATGAGACTCAGTACCTCCAAATCCGAGGCCATGGTTCTCAGTCGGAAACGGGTGGACTGTACCCTCCGGGTTGGGAGTGAGGTCTTGCCTCAGGTGGAGGAGTTTAAGTATCTCGGGTTCTTGTTCACGAGTGAGGGAAGGTAGGAGCGTGAGATCGACAGACGGATGAGTGCAGCGTCTGCAGAAATGCGGTTGCTGTACCGGACCGTCGTGGTGAAGAGAGAGCTGAGCTGGAAGGCAAAGCTCTCTGTTTACCGATCGATCTACGTTCCCACCCTCACCTATGGTCATGAGTTATGGAACGAGATTGCGGATACAAGCGGCAGAAATGAGTTTCCTCCAGAGGGTGGCTGGACTCACCCTAAGAGATAGGTTGAGGAGCGCGGCCATCCGGGAGGAGCTCAGAGTAGAGCCGCTGCTCCTTCACATCGAGAGGAGCCAGTTGAGGTGGCTCGGGCATCTAGTCCGGATGCCTCCCGCGCGCTTCCCTGGTGAGGCGTTTTGTGCATGCCCAGTCGGGAGAAGGCCCTGGGGAAGACCTAGGACACGCTGGAGGGCCTAAGTCTCACAGCTGGCCTGGGAACGCCTTGGTGTTCCTCCCGGTGGAGCTGGAAGAGCTCGCTGGGGACCGGGAAGTCTGGACTTCTCTACTGAAACTGCTGCCCCTGCGACCCGGACCCCGATAAGCGGAGGAAAATGGAATGGAAATATTAGTCAATGACAAAAAATGCAGTTTTTGAATTAAACTTTTTATTATTAAGGGAGAAAAAATCCAAAGCTACATGGCCCTGTGTAAAAAAATAATTGCCCCTTATACCTAATAACTGGTTGGACCACCTATAGCAGCAACAACTGCAATCAAGTGTTTTTGATAACTTGCAGTGAGTCTCTTACGGCACTGTGGAAGAATTTTAGCCCACTCATCTTTGCAGAGTTGTTCAGCAAAATTTGACTTTTTTAAGGTCATATGACTTGTTCACACTGGGCCATGTAGATTTGGATTTTTTTCCTCTCTTAATAATAAAAAGTATCAGCATTTGTGTTAAAACAGCATTTTGTGTTATGCTATGTTGTCATTGAATAATATTAAAATTTTTTTAGGATCTGAAACATTTAAGTGTGACAAGTACAAAAACAAATCAGGAAGAGGGCAAAACTACACCATGATAGCTATTTACACAGTAAAATCTATATTATTATTTCATGTTACTACATTTAAAACAATGTGACATGCATTGCATTTAATGTATCCTGTATGAGTAGCATAAAACAAATTAAATTGCATTTAACTGGTTTAACTCATTATGTGGGTTATTTATTTCAATGCTACTGCATGAGCACAGGGTGGCAGCATAACCACAAATTTCCACTGTATGGTACCATTAAATTGCACATGGAAATGTGCAAAATGGACAAAATGTGGAAAATGGAGATGGGAAATAAACAAATAAATGTCACTAACTTAGTCACATGAAAAAAGCAACATAAAACTAGCTCATGCATCCACAGTAACTAACTTTGCACATATTTCTATGTGCATACAGAATGTGGTACTGCAGAAAAGAGAACTCATTAAGAAGAAATGCTTGCCATAAATAACTTGTCAAGAGTTAGACCAACCAAGGCAGCCTTCCTCAGACAGCCCTTGGCCAATGAGATGAATAAATCTGACATCCTGTCTGAAATTCTATTAAGAGTCTGCCTCTGTAAGAACTAGCTCTCAGACCGATATTGTTGTTGTTAATTCTCTAATTGACAAAAAAATAAATTAAAAGCTTCTAAAGAAAAAAAGAGAAAAAAACAACCTGCTTGCCATAGTATATCCATCGGATCCAGCGTTTTCCTTGTCCCTCCCTCCCCTTATCTCTGGGAGTACTGATGACTCAGCACTCACTGGCTTCACTCCTTTGGCGTGCAGGAAAAGGCACAGGAGTGAGATAAATTAACTGTTCTTCAGAATTACCCCAAGTCTTGAAGCAACAATGAAGTAAAGACAGTCACATATTATATATAACACCACATATAACACCACACTTCAACTGTACACACAATGACAGACACGTTGGTTCAAGTGTGTGACAGTTCTTCCCAATTAGCCACTCTTAACTCGCAGCTTCACAATTACAGAATCTAATATTTGGTGACACGTCACTTCGGCTGCGGTGGTGAAGGTTTATTAATTAAAACAGAGGCAAAAAGGTTTGTGACAGTGGAAAGGGAGAAACATGGGTCATCAATCACACTGATTAAGAGGAAATGATGCCAATGCCGTTTTCCACCACTCGTTAATCTGCACTGAGTTTCCTATACTGTTTGGTCTCACTACAGTAGTGTCACGGGTATCCTACAGCCCATCGCAGCGGTCTTCAGTCAAGAACTACCCCTGTATAGATGTTAAAATATGTATTGGAAAGGCTTATATGTGCTATTCGATTATTTTTGCTTGCAGGAACTTTGAAACTTTTCATTAAAGGTACCTAATTGCAAGGAAAGTGTTTTCCGAAGTCTGGAACTTTTGAGGAGGGAATTTGTGCTAAAAACGCTGATTTGTAGAACACACATCATCTTTCTATCCACCTGCCATGCAAAAGCAGCTTCATCACAGCCTGATGAAACCATTTTTTAAACAAGCTTCATTTTGATCAGACAAAATACTTTTAAGGTGTGGCAGACACACAAAGGACACAAAACTCCAGCACACATCTTCTGAACTTCTTCCACTTCTCCTCGTTGGTTGGGTCGTGGAAGCAGCAACCTACCATGAACACTTTTTATTTTTACTAGGGTGTTTTTTTTTTGCAGCAAAAAAACTTCCCCCCGGATCCCCCAGGAACAACTGTCCCGGGGGATCCCGAGACATTTCGTGATCATCTGAATGGCATAGTCATTCCAATGTGTCCTGTCTTCCACAAGGCCTCCTGCCAGTCAGAGGTGCCCAAACCACCCCGTGGGGGCGTCCGGGAGACATCCACACCAGATGCCTGAGCCATCCTACCTGGCTCCTCTCTATGTGGAAGAGCAAAAGCTCTACTCGAAGATCCTCCAGGATGGAAGAGCTTCTCATCTTTACTTATTTTGTTTGTTTGTACCCCCAATCTTGTCCTTTTGGTCACTAGCCAAAGCCCATGACCATAGACGAGGGGAGGAACGTACATTGATGAGTAAATCGAGGGCTTTGCCTTTCAGCTCAGCTTGCCCTTCACCATGACGGACCAATACCGAGTCCGCATTAGTGTATATGCTGCACCAATCCACCTGTTAATCTCATGATCCATCCTTTCCTCACTCATGAACAACGCCCCAAAGTACTGCAACTCCTCCACTAGAGGCAGGATCTCATGTGCTACCTGAAGATGGCACTCCACCCTTCTCTGAGCGAGAACTATAGACTCAAACTTGGAGGTACTGTTCTCATTCTAGCTGGACCACATTATCCACAAAAAGCAGCGCCTCAGTCCTGCATTCACAAAACCCATCAACCCAGTGGCCTGCCAATCCAGAGGCACCGCCCCCCAATGTCCACGCAATGTTGCTAAATCATTGTCGGTGGGATTGAGGATGTGTTCAAAGTATTACTTCCACTGATTCAAAACATCACAGCATCATTACATCACTGATCCAAAACACCCGTGTTGTGATTGCCCCCTAAACCTAAACTGGTTGGGCCACCCTTAGCAACAACACCTGCAATCAAGCCTTTGCAATAACTCGCAATGAGTCTCTTACAGCGCAGTGGAGGAATTTTGGCCCACTCATCTTTGCAGAATTGTTGTAATGCAGCATGAACCGCCTTTTTAGGGTCATGCCACAGCATCTCGATAGGATTCACATCCGGACTTGACAAGTGTTCATTTTGTTTTTTCAGCCATTCTGAGGTGAACTTGCTGGTGTGTTGTGGATCATAATCCTTCTGCAGAACCCACGTTCGTTTAAGCGCGAGGTGACAAACTAACAAGCTAAACATTGTCCTTCAGGATTTTGGAGTAGACAGCAGAATCCATGGTTTCATTTATCACAGCAAGTCTTCCAGGTGTAAAGCAGCAAAACAGCCCTAAACCATCACACTACCACCACCAAATTTCACTGTTGGTATAGTGTTACTTTTCTGAAACATCTCAAGATGTTTTTGGGCAAAATTGAAATGAGTCTTAATGTTCTTTTTGCTCAGCAGTAGTCTCTTATTTTTTTGTCGTGGAACTGTGCCATGCAGGCCGTTTTTGCCCAGTGTCTTTCTTACGTTATGAACACTGACCTTACTGAGGCAATTGAGGCCTGCAGTTCTTCAAATGTTGTTGTAGGGTCTTTTGTGACCTCATGGATGAACTGTCGCTGTGGTCTTGAGGTAATTTTGGGTGGCCAACCACTCCTGGGAAAGTTCACTACAGTTCCATGTTTTAGCCATTTGTGGATAATGGCTACCATGTACAGTATGTTTGGATCTTTTTTCTGCCTTAATAAAAAATCACTTAAAAACTGCATTTTGCATTCAGTCGTGTTGTCCTTAAATAATATTTTGATTTTTTTTTAAATATTTTGTTTGATGCATGTTCTCCCTGTGCGTGCGTGAGTTTTCTCCGGGTACTCCGGTTTCCTCCCACATTCCAAAAACATGCATGTTAGCTTAATTGGCGACTCTAAATTGTCCATAGGTATGAATGTGAATGTTTGTCTATATGTGCCCTGCGATTGGCTGGCGACCAGTCCAGGGTGTACCCCGCTTCCCGCCCAAAGTCAGCTGGGACAGGCTCCAGCATACCCGTGACCCTAATGAGGATAAGCGGCATAGAAAATGGATGGATGGATCTGAAACATTTAAGTGTGACGAACATACAAAAAATTAATAATCAGGACGGGGGAAAATTTGTGTTATTGTAATCAATAACAGTCAGGAACCAGCAACCTCCGCAGGCAGAAGAGACTACCCTCTTGTCTACTGGGTTTAACGCCAACGTGCACCTCTCACCGGTGGCAATGCTGGAGTGCAAGAGGACCCCTCTCCAGAGGACTGCTTCCAGAGCTCTTGCCATGTGCTGAGGTCAGTCTGACTATGGACAATGCTTTCGGTTGCCACTCATCTCACACTGCACCCAACCACTTTGGCACCTTCTATGGGTGTTGAGCCCATTGAAGGAGGACATTCCAGCCGCAGCCCTTCAGGGCTGCAGGCCCGGCCGCCAGGTTCTCGCCATCAAGCCCCACCCCCAGGCCTGGCTGGTGACCCGCGACCGGTCAACGGAAAACCAAATCATCTGTCACTCATTGAGGTCTTTTAAGCTATTCTTTGTCTGGTCCCCCTCCCCTAACTTGTTTGTCTTGGGTGGTCCTACCACGGCTTGCCCCATCCCTTTTCTATACTGCTTATCCTCATTACTGTAGGGTATGGAGCGGGTATGCTGGAGCCTATCCCAGCTGACTTGAGGCAGGAGGCGGGGTACACCCTGGACTGGTTGCCAGTCAATCGCAAGGCAGACATACAACCATTCACACTCTAATGGACAATTTATAGTCGCCAATTAACCTAACATGCATGTTTTTGGAATGTGGGAGTAAACCGGAGGACCGGGAGAAAACCCACAGACGCACGGGGAGAACATGCGGACTCCACACAGAGATGCCCAACGGAGATTCGAACCCTGATCTCCTGACTGTGAGGCCAACATGCGACCCACTCATCCACCAGGCAGCCCACCCCTGACAACTTAGCTTCCAGAATCAATGGGACACGTTCCTTCACCGTGATAACGTGGTAGCTCAGAGAGCATGCACATATGCCCAGGTTTTTAAAAAGGTTCCTGGAAATATTGGTGGAGCAGGGGCTAAACAAGCTAAAACAAATCTATTGTGTAAGGGTACATTTCCTTTCAGGATCAACAAGCTACATTCAAGCTGGCTGACTTGCATCTATAGCCTGGCTGTGAACACTTTGAGACATGGATAAATAGGTAAGTGTTTTAGTTTACTCAAGACATTACAAACATGCTTATAGGTTAACTTTGACTTTTAAACATCTACCTGCATTGGCTACAACGCCTAACAAAAAGTGACATAAAATAGCCTCTTTTCAACTCTAAAGGTCTTTTTCTTACACTTTCATTGAGCTTCTAGCCAAGTGTGAGTAGTTTGTTAAGTAGACACATATAATGACTAAGCTAAAAAGCTCACCATGTAACTGTAGCCTAGCCAGCTGGCTAGCCTAGCTAGCTGTTAGCTCGATCTCTCGTTTTTGCTTCTTTCGCCTCTCCTGTGGGTCCTTTTATGCAAAAAAGGGAGGGGCGGTCTTAGAGAGGAAATAGCTTCACACTGGGCTGTCCCTGCTATCCCGCCGCTGACGAACCATCGCCGCCTGATTCGCTGACATCTGTTGTCTTTTCCTAAACATTGTTAGCCACTTTTCTGTCGGTTCAGAGCAACGTACTACAGGATTGTTTTCCACCAGGATGGTCTGAAATAGACCGCTAAATACGTGTGGCGCCCGAAGATGGCTTCGACGCTGATAGTGGGCAAAGTTGCTGGAAGACTTTTGGGAAGTCTTCGTGTTAGTCGCCCTTCATCGAAAGCGCCTCGCCCGGCTCAGTTTCTTCACAAGGTAAATTAACCTTTCTTGACACATTACACTATTCGTCACGACTCTCCACTTCTTTTTAAACTCAAACATTTTCTTCGACTGAACAAAAATGATGTATTATCGTGGAATTCCCTTGTTAAAAGCCAGACTGGTTCGCTTGGAGGTTTAGTTAGCGACAAGGCAATTTTCATCTATAATACACGTCCCCGGTGGGGACAAAATAACTTAAGGCTGACATCTTCTAGGGACCGTCTCGAAATTGAAAAGATTATGAAAATCCAAAACATTAACAAGGATCATTTTATCGGGCTGTAATTAGAATTTTTTCACACTTGATTGTAGTAACTATGAATACATAGTGAATATTTTATTTTTGGAAACCGTGTAGTAAAGGCAATATTTTGCTTCGGTTGTTGACAGCCCCTGCACAGGCGGAGTAAACCAAATGATTGACAAGTATGATGATTACGTTTGCTTTGATGGAGCAGGATGTGGAGTAGTACATCAATATTATTTCTACCCAGCCATTGCAGTTTTTCAGTTCATGCACATCGAACAAAACAGCAGCTAAATAATTCAAGCCCATTACTAAGGTCTGCAGGGGTTTAGTCAATACAAACACATCCACCCTAATGATCAAATACTGTGTACATGAGCTCATTGGTGTGCTTGTTCAATTACTTTTCAGTTTAGGGGAAAGAAACCACAGTTAAGCTCGTAAATGTCCTTTTAGACGTTAATGAAAGATTTGCTTAGGCCTTTATTTTTCTCCAGACTAGCATTATAACATCTTGCAGAGTGCATGCTTGTATGCAGGGGGCAAACATCTTTACTGGGGCAGTGCAACTTGGCATGAAGTGACTCCTCAGTCAAAGATCAGCTGTTTTAAAGTCCCATCTTTTTGTTATCAGTTTGACCATCCATGAGCATCATTCCCTGGCTATTGCAGAAAAAGCGAGCGATCCATCAAACAACATGAGTAATGGTCCCAGTTGAGGGATTGTGGGGAAAGAAGCAAAGTGTGCATTCTGTCAAGATTCTCTCTCCTGCATTTATTTAAGCTGAGGCAATATGTTCCGGAACACTGCTTGGTTGAGTTTTTTGCCCATTTGAAAATAACAGCCAGAGAAATAATCTGTCACCCTCATAAAACCTACATTAACGATCCGGGTGATGTTTTTGACATGCGATGGGAGCAAAACAATCAACTAAGTGCAGATTCTAATTCATGCGTCACTGTTTTGCCTGTTCTTAACTTTTTTGACGCCCCCTATGGATTGTGGCTTGGAATATATGCATGCACACATCCATTACGTCAATATATGCATTTACAGTATATTCTTCTGATACAATCTGTGTTCGCCAATTTGCCTTTCCATATGACATACATAAGCAGTGAGTGTGTATTTGTACTTTGCCACCCTTTCTCTCTTTGTTTTATGACTGGCATTGTTACCCTTTTTTACTGCCTTTTTTGCATCCTCATGAGCCTCTAAATATTTCCGCTTCCGTGCCGTACGCCACTCTTATGGCCATGGTGATTCTGTGATTGACCATGGTGTATATTCAACTCATTCACTAGAAGCCATTTTTCAGCCCTTTCCATTTTAGACGGTTTTGACTAATCTTTTAAGGCACACGGAATATTGTGTTTTAAGGCTAAATAAACATGGAACACACCAAAAGAAAGATTAGACTTTCATCTATTATCAGAAAAAAAGTTTGTTTCTACATTTTACTATTCTTTAGTAATCCTAAATTTCCCTACAATGCATAATCTTCTGCATGTTACAATTCTCCACATTCTACTTCCTCATTGCTTCCTCGGGTGTCTTCACATGCAAATGAGCTTTGACAAGCTCTTAAATGCAAAATGAAATCCACTTCTGCCAATATGTGGCCATTTGTATTGCTTTATACTGCTTCAAATTTGATTTTTGGGCTGTTGTTTTGGGCTGATGGGTCTTTGGGATTGAACGTTCGGGTTGAAAAAACAAGTTAAGCGCACTGATTCGGGATTGTTTTCACCCTAATTAATAATAATAATAATACATTTTATTTATATAGCGCTTCTCAAGAAACTCAAAGACGCGTTACCATACATTAAAGAATAAAAACAGCACAAAATTTACAGAATAAAATCAAACATTAAAAGAAATTTTAAACATATAAGTTTTAAGTTCTTTCTTGAAGGTGGGCAGGTCAGCAGCAGATTAATTGATTAATCTGTCTTTATTTCTGTAACCCTTATGCTCGATGGTGTGGTGGATGCACCTCCGTGGCTCTGCGTTGTGTATTTGATGGGATGGATGGAGATGACCATAAAGCAGGGAGCGATTGTGGTGCTGACACACGACTTCTTTAATGGAACTTCACATAAAGAAAATGGAACTCTTACTGTCCAAATAAATGTCCAAATATTTGTAAAAAATACATTATACCGTGTTTACAAATGTAACACATAAATGACAATACTAAAATAAAAGAGAAACGTTAAAATAATGCTTAAACAAGAAGTCATTGCACAGAGATGCTAATTATGTTGCTTACCTTCACATAAAGAAAATGGAACTGAAGGTCAGACAGCAACAACCAGGAAATACCCACACAATTGAAACCAAGAAGGACCAGCACAACAGAAAGTGAGGTGCAGAAACTACAGTGACCCCTGTTGACACAATCACGCCCATGCCTACATCTCTATTATTCTCTTTCTCCTCCTGCTCCAGTCTGGCTGCTCCAAATTTGCATAACAAGATAGTATATATGTATATACCTCCATCCATTTTCTTCCACTTATCCGAGGTTGGGTCGCGGGGGCAGCAGCCTAAGCAAGGAAGCCCAGACTTGCCTCTCCCCAGACACTTCTCGGCGGATACCGAGGCGTTCCTGGGTCTAAACTGAGGCCTCCTACCAATCGGACGTTACCTGAACACCTCCCCAGGGAGGCATCCTTACCAGATGCCCGAGCCACCTCATCTGACTTCTCTCAATGCGGAGGAGGAGCGGTTCTACTCGGAGTCTCTCCCGGATGACAGTGCTTCTCTCTAAGGGAGAGGCTAGCCACCTTGGAGAAAACTCATTTCGTCCGCTTGTACCCGCGATCTTGTCCTTTCTGTCACTACCCAAAGCTCATGACCATAGGTCAGGGTACGAACGTATGGTAAATTGAAAGCTTACGGCTCAGCTCTCGGTGCAGAGTCCGTGAGACATCTCGCGTTCCATCCTTCCCCCAAGGTACCTAAACTCCTCCACTTGAGGCAGAGGTTCATCCCCGACCCGGAGATGGCACTCCACCCTTTTCCTGGTGAGAACCCAACTGCTTCACGCTCAGCTGCGAACCAATCCAATGAGGGTTGAAAGTCACGGCCCGATGAAGCCAACAGCACCACATCATCTGCAAAAAGCAGAGACTGAATCCTGCAGCTACCAGGCTGCAACTCTTCAACGCTGTGGCTGCGCCTAGAAATTCTGTCCATAAAAGTAATGAACGGAATTGGTGAAAAAAGGGAAGGTCCAACCCTCATTGGAAAGGGGTCGATTTATTACCGGCAATGGAAATGAAAATCCGACACCGATCATGCAGGGAATAAACCGCCTGAATTAGGTGGTCTGATACCCCATATTCCCGGAAGAATCTGGCCAAATGCCTTCTACAAGACACATGTAGACTGGTTGGGCAAACTCCCATGCACCCTCAAGGATCCTGCAGAGAATATAGCGTTGGTCCACAGTTCCACGACCAGGACGAAGACCACACTGCTTCTCCTGAATCTGAGATTTGACTCTCTGGCGGATCCTCCTCACCACAACGCCTGAATAGACCTTACCGGGAAGGATGAGGAGTGTGATCCCTTGATAGTTATAAAATATATAGATATATATAGATATAGATATATAGATACATATATACATATAGATATATTTATATATATATAGATATATTTATATATATATAGATATATAGATCTATATATATCTATATATCTGTATATATCTATATCTGTATATGTAGATATATCTAGATATATCTAGATATGTAGATATATCTAGATATCTCTAGATATGTAGAGATATCTAGATATCTCTATATATATATAGATATCTAGATATATCTATATATATAGATATGCACACACACACGCGCGCATGCACACACAACAACACAGCATCTACTGTAAATAAACAATACAATTTGCTCCAATTGCTGGACAGGACAAAAAGAAACGTAGTCACAGAACTTAAGATATTTTAAATTGTGTTTATTTGTTTTTTACTTGTTTTGTAGTGTGAAGCGTTATCAAAGGCTTGATCAAGAGGTATTACTCAGAACAATAGGCCAGCAGTAGATATGAAAAGAAAAAAAACTAGTGGCAGCTGTGCATAACATAGCGAGGCTTTAGGTGGTCAATGAAGCGTGTAAACCCAACATTACTCACCATCAAAAGGGGATCACTCTTTTTTCTTATAGCCAATGAATTTTTGCCATCCCGTAGGAGTTTCCCATGTGATGCTGCTTCAAATGCGTGATTAGGGTCGTCGTATTAAACTTCCTAGTTCTGTGCCACCATGGAAAACTTGTGCATGGCAGGTTTTGTACTCAGCTGCAAAATCTTTTTTCTGCCACACGGCTCACATTACCCCTCCTCCTTGATACTTTGTTAGCATGCTAGCAAACACTGTTGATGTGATTACATGAACTATATCCAGTCGCTGTTGGATAGACATGCTGGGGCGGAGTCTGTAATCAACTGCTTGTATCAGAGTGTCAATATCAAAGATTTCATATGCATGCCGATTATAATGAGATTTTGTTTTTTGCTGGGCCAATATTCAACCACAAAACAGCATGATTTATTAATTCATTTATTAATTATATTTTAGAACAACCGTGATAGAGTGAAGCCACAAACCACAAATGGTTGAGTTCTCTATACCTCCTCCTTCTTTTTCTTTCGGCTTATCCTGTCAGGGGTCGCCACAGCGAATCAATTGCCTCCATCTAACTCTGTCTTCTGTATCCTCTTCTCTAGCACCAACTAACTTCATGTCCTCTTTCACTACATCCATAAACCTCCTCTTTGGTCTTCTTCTAGGCCTCCTGCCTGGCAGTTCAAAATTCAGTATCCTTCTACCAATATATTCACTATTTCTCCTCCAGACATGTCCAAACCGTCTCAGTCTGGCCTCTCGACTTTATCTCCAAAACCTCTAACTTGTGTTGTCCCTGTGATGTGCTCATTCCTGATCCTGTTCATCCTGGTCACACTCAAAGAGAACCTCAGCATCTTCATCTCTGCTACCTCCAGCTCTGCCTCCTGTCTTTTCCTCAGCGGTACTGTCTCTAAACCAAACAACATTGCTGGTCTGACCACAGTATTGTACACCTTTTCATTTCTTTTCAGCTGAAACTCTTCTGTCACACCTGACAATATTCTCCACCCATTCCAGCCTGCCTGCACACGCTTCATCAATTCTTATCCTCACTCTCCATTGCTATGGACTGTTGACCTTAAGTACTTAAAATTCTCCATCTTAAAATTGCATACCCTGCATGATTCATGATTCATGAGTAATAATACCTGACCAGATTAGACTAAAAAAGTGATTCGATTTGCTGGGATTGAAAGCATTTTAATTTGCAGTGCTTTTGCTCATCTTTACCGCGATCAAGCGTCACTGTCCCTTCCAAACATGGAGAAGAACAACGACAAATGCTTCACTGACTGCACTTTATCACAACAACAGCAGGGAATAATTTAATTTTCTCCCATAGTTTGTTAGCCTTTGGGCGTTCAATCCCATTATTCCCCCTCCATCCTCCTGGTAGCAGCCATTTATTGATCACTTACTGTAGCGCTATAGTACCATACAGTGGTTGACTCATGACTGGAGCTGCAGGGAGAAAGAGGCTGCATGTGACAGCAGTGACCATGATCGTCGCTCATGCAGGAAGATGAGGCTGTGCTTCATTCAGTGCAGAACAACTATGAGTCACATCGTCACTTTTTTTCTGCTCAGCTCAGCCTTGATGAATTCCATAAATGCATAGCTCCAGGGTTTTAGAGTGATATCAGCTAACTGATTGGGATGTGATGGGAGGCATTATGATGAATTCCAAAGGAGCAAAAGTGTTGATTTTGAAAGCTCACATGAGGGTCACAGGATCAGGGTGGCTTGCGGGTTACTCATATAGAACTCATATAGAACTTGTCTTGTTTACATTTTTCCATTAAGGTAAAACACCATAAGGTGTTTGTTTTTTACACCAACCATGGTCACAACATTGTGACCACTTGAACTAATCTAATAAGATCCAATACATGATGAATTAAAAAGGTAATGATGAAAAAACAAGTTTTTGGTATTAATTTAGCAATATAATGCTGTGCAGTTTATATTGACTGGCAACCAGTTTAGTGTGTCTGGCTGCCAGAGAAGTTGCCTCTCACCCAAAGTTACCTGGGATAGCCCCCCGAGAACCTAGTGAGGATGAGCGGCATAGAGGATGGATGGCGTGCAGTTTTACACCTCTGCCTACGACAACGATTCTTACCGTTACATTATGGAGCAATATTTTTGTAAACATTAAATGTTTACAATTGTTTGTTTTTCCTTTTGTCCTCAATTTTTTGGGTTTTTAAAAAAATATATATTTTTTTATATATGAAGAATTTGACTCCGTTTTATGCGGGATTTCAGTGAGGGCATTTTCAGTTTCATTTTTGTCTGCCTGCCCTAGTATTTTGTGGCCACTTGGGGGCAGTATTAACAAATAGAACAATAGAACATCAAATATAGTCTGTATAATCATGTACAGGTACTGCTCAATAAATTGCAATATGACCAAAAAATTATTTATTTCAATAATTTCATTCAAAAGGAAACGTGTATATTATATACATTCATTACACACAGACTGATATATCCAAATGTTTATTTATTTTACATTTGATTATTATAGCTAAAAACTAATGAAGAGCTATGAGGACAGGCAATTTCTTTAGCCATGACCTTTTGTTTCCTGCCCTCCTTGTGCAAGGTGTAAATGATGGTCTTTTGGGTAACTGTCAAGTCAGCAGTCTTCCCCAGGATTGTGTAGACTTCAGGACTAGACTGAGAGACCATTTAAATGCATTTGCAGGTGTTTTGAGGGAATTAGCTGATTAGAATGAACATTACAGTTCAGACAGGATCTGATGAATGTCCGTCCACCAGCTCCTGTAGTTCCGCTTACTGCGGGCTGCCTCTGTGTGTTCCCCTTTAATTTGATATTGATTGAATGAGCTCCTAGCAAGAGGACAATCAGGACGCGGAGATGGGGGTCCGCTATCACATCCTCAGACGTCAGTTTATTCAAGCAGGTCTCCAATGATAAAAAGTCTGCAATGTAAAAATTCACCTTGGGGTTTAAAGGAGATGAAAGTGCAGCCACTATTGTAGCATCAGGAGTTAAGTCTGGAGTACCCACCAGGTAAAGTTACATGTTTGTTCTTAGCACATAGTTATCCACATAGAATGGAAGTCCATTGTTGTGTGTTAACTTAAGTGTTACATGCGCTCTTTAGTTTTTGGTTTCCAACATAAGTAAGACAGTCGTTTTGTTTGATGGCCGTCTGTCCGTTTGCGCGGTGTTGTCAAGCTAGTTGGTGGCTATTGCTTGCAAATTGAAGAACAACTTACTGTACAGAGCTGCAATACCATCTACTGGCCAAATCTAGAAGATAAATAAAAGGCAGCACATGTCTTGTGGTAATCCAAGTCTGGGCAAGCAACCACAAATAAATGAACGTATTGGGCAACCCTGTAAATAGATTAATTGATTTAGTGCTAGTTGCCAATTAATCTATCTGGTTAATCAGGATTTAAATACATTCAATTCTTGTCCTGGCATTTTTACCCACATAAAGACTTGGCAGGCTAATATTATTTCTTAGATAATATTAGCTAGATTACAGTAATCTTGTTAAAATATAGCATCATGCTTTAAATGTGAGTTTTCATTTAAATTAAACTCATTATGTCTAATTAATCTCAACTACTGGCCACTATCAGTAAAGCCGGCATTTTTCCTCCTGTTGAACTTGCATGAACGGCACCGACACAGAATGGGTTGGGACAAAGTCGGCCTTGTAATTTTCCACCTTTTGGAGGTAGTATCAGGAGCCTCTTTACCACTGACATCCAATAAATCAGTAGCAGAAGATTCGACATTTATTCCCTTTTGCCTTTTATATCAATCTGTGTTGCAGTGTGTCAGTGTAAAAGAGGAAGGCAGTGGGAACATGCTGAGACCTTGTCGTTCCTTGTCTGTATACTTCATACAGACCAGTGACACTAGTGGAAAAATGACAACTTTGGTAGGCAATGTGGCTACAGCCAGAACATCGTCGCGATTGCCCGAACGGTGCACAAAGTTGCAGCAATTTCCCTCTTTTCTTTATTCTGTGTGAAAGGCACAGGCAGATTAATACCACTTCTGTGTAAAGGCGATACTACCTCCAATGGCTGGAACATTTCCTGGTCAACTATAACTAGATAAATAGCATATGAATGTTCTCATTCATCCAGGTCATTGTATTCTAAGGGCATTTGATAGATCGCAACTGGACTGTTCAGGTTGTCTTAGACGTAATGCCTATCATCAGTCCATGCTTAAAGTCTAAGTGGTACACACACCAGGCAGACTAGGTAGGTTAGCTAGATAGGACACATGATTGTCATGGATCCGGCCAATGACCATCATGACATTTGAATGGGATGATAACAAAGGCGATACTACCCAAATGACCATCATTGGCAGGGAGAGGTCCCACTCAATTGTATCCTAACGATTGTCATTTGACACCACCAAAGAGCCAACCGTTCCTGTCTGGACCTGCCTCCTACTTGAGAGATTGACAGATTGGATCTTGCACCAGGCTCTCAGGCTGGAGCTGTCCTATCTAGTCTCTGAGCATGGACTGATGAAGCCTGCTTGGGTGTGAGGTGAATTGTCTTCTAAGACAACCTAAACAGTCCAGTTGCGATCGACAGAATGCCCCGAGAGTATAACTTTGATGGGTTCTGTGTAAAATTTAGCCACAGCTAAGATTATTGCAAGATATTTGTGTATAAGATGTTCTTGATAATATCTCTGTAGGTGGAAAGTTGCCAGCTTGTACAGTCAGCCTGACTTATGGCAACAGTCAAGACGGTGCATACATAAAAGGGAATGCTGCAAAGCACACTGAATTACTCCTGTGTAAAATGCACATGTTGATAAATGCCACATCTACTGTTATGGGCCCGATGCTGCAATTTTGCAGGATCTCTGCGTAAAAGCGGCTTCTGCTGACTACAAAAATAAACGTTCACCGTGTATGAACAAACACACATTATTGAGCAATAAATAAATGCTGCCGCCCTTCATACATCAGCAGACTGTGCAATAAATGGTTCGATGTTACACCACGAAGCACATGAAGTAAAACGTGGATTTAGATTGTAAACTATTTGCTTCCAGGATGTAGATGCTTAGTTTACATTGCTATTTAAACAATTAGTGAAGAGAGTGCAGTCATTCTGGACTATCTTGTCTTTACAGATTCAACCGCCTCTGCTGGGAACTTGTGAAGCTCATTTCTACAGTATATGCCGGCCTCCTGGTGGTAATCTGACGTTACTGCACTCACATGACAATGAAGCATTGGTGACGAGGCACCAAGTCACTCCGGACTCTCTTATTCACAGAAGTGTCCCTCAAGTACAAACATGGCCGCCTGGCTCTAGAGGTGCCGCTGACCTGCAGGCAGGAGACGTGTCTCTTCTTCCTGCGACCCATGCTCATGACCGTAGGCGACCTCATCAGCGAGTTGCAGAGGGAGGACCCCGGCGCCACCGCCTCTGTGCTCTCCAGAGGTAGCACCCACCCTGCAGAGGCATTGCATTCCTCACAAGTTGTCAAACTGGTTCTGTGTAAATACTGTGGCCAAACAGGGAGGAGTTGGCCAAATTAGGTCATCACACAAATACTCACCACACTTCCAATGTAGCAAGATTCATGTAAAAGTCACTCCATGAAAAAAAGAAAGATGAATTTGTTCGAGGTCAACCTTTCTTTTACAGTTTCTCCCCTCTGGAAATAATCTGCTCTGGGGTCATGCTGTCCCGGTCATACAAACTATTAACTGCACAGACAAAGTAATATTTGTAAGTGTAAACAGAAACATGAAAATTACAATCATTTGTATATTCATCCTTGACTTTGATGACGGACACACAAAAAACTTTGTTGCCTGCCGTACAAGTGTAGAGAAAAGGCACTGCCGTGAAAGAGAAGTGCAGTGCATGAAATTGTCACAGATGAATTTGCAGGGATTACTGCTTGTGCCTGGGAGGGAAGTCTCGCCACAAAGACAAAATGCAGCTTCTCATCTTTTATTATTATTATTATTATTGTCAGTCATGTTGTACTGAGCCGCCCGGGCAAACTTTTGCTGCTATGCTATGCTGAAACGAGTCCCAAATCTGTTTCTACACTGATATTTCTGGTTAGTAGCAGTACAAAAACAGCAAAGTCACTGCTACGAGTGTGACATTTAGAGACCTCTAACTTTACATGGGTATTTGGCCCGAATATCTGGTTAACATCAGTGTGTTTGTCAAGGTTCCACTGTATATTGCACGTGTTATTATTTTGTGATGTGACTGAAATAGATCAGTGGATCACTTGCCAGTTTGAAAACAATTATTTGCACCAAAGGTTCCAGCCTTGATGTGACTGTGTGCAACCACACACTCACTGAGTCATTCTTCTTTGGGCTTCTTTTCTGCAATGCAATGAAACTTACAACACTATTGTATATTACTACGTAGAACAAGTGAGCAGCACATCATTTGTGTGTGTTCTACTATTGAAAATGCTGATTTTGCAAGCCTTTTGTTGTGTTTTTATGAGTCCAAATTCTGTTACTAATATGTTTTTTCCCAACAGATGGTGAACGTGTAGCCTGGAACACGCTGATAGAAGCCCTGCTGATCGACAAAGACTTCAAGCTGGTCATCAACGGCACCGTTCACCATGTCAGAGCTCCTGAGAAAGGTATGCAGGTCCCACCAGTATCAAAACACCAACAACAAAACCTGTGCAGCACATTTGGACTGTCTGACCGGTGTTACTTGTCCTGAAAGTGTTTTTACTGTAATGTTACGTTATGGAAATATGATTCCTGGCAGCGAAGTTGTAAAACCAGTGGTTCGTTAGCAGGCTACATCCTGATCTTATGCAGATGGAAACGTCCCATTTTTTTGTAAAATTCTGAAGCAGGAGTGAAAGGTTCCATTGTGACTTGAGTGCCA
The DNA here is from genome assembly GCA_024372805.1 of Oostethus manadensis. Lineage (NCBI taxonomy): Eukaryota > Metazoa > Chordata > Actinopteri > Syngnathiformes > Syngnathidae > Oostethus > Oostethus manadensis. The sequence goes on along the minus strand of QODF01000163.1, from coordinate 268,634 downwards.
AAAAGACATTTCCCCAAACACATACAGTGTACTGTAGTATTAATTTAAAAAAATTAAATCAGAAATTACTCATACACAAATGGGGGAACTACCACTGTTTGATTCTGGAGGAACATTCCATTGTGACTCGAGTGCCAAAATAAATGGATTCCTGACACTCAACACGAAATGTTTTGTCAGTTAGCAGGCTACTTTCTGGTTCATAGAGAATTATGTCAAACATGACGAAGAAACACACAGGATGGCACCATTTTTAATTTCTGTATCGTGACTCAAGTGGTAAAAAGAAAGTGACCTCCTGAAAGTCCTCATTAGGGTCACAGGGATGCTGGAGCCTATCCCAGCAGACTTTGGGCGAGAGGCGGGGTACACCCTGGACTGGTCGCCAGTCAATCGCAGGGCACATATAGACAAACAACCGTTCACACTCACACTAGTTAGTTAAGGTGTTTTTGACGCAACCATTTTTAATATGGATGATAATATGGGCCCACCGATATTATCAACCTGGTATTGCCGTAAAAATGTAATATCGGTCATTATCTATATGGCTTTTTTTTCTTATAATGAACCCGATACAGCCTTATAAGTGCCAAAGTCGCAACATTGCTAAAATTTCTGCTAATATTTGATTATGAACCCCGTTGTCAAAACACCGGTAATGGTGAGCGAGGTAGCACATTAACATATATACGTCGACGCCGCATCCATCGCCGTACGTCGGCGCAGCTGCCATATTGGATGTGTCAAGAGTCAGAGTTGACAAGATGCTGCATAGATGCTATTTTCTATGCTGCATGCTCGTTCGTATGCTGCATAGAAGTGTATGACCCGTTTTTACGGCCCAAACCTTTCACTGGTAAGACTTAACAATTAACTTTGATAGTTTTTTACCCATAGATTGCATAATTTGGCCGTTGCAACATCGTTTTGTGAGTATAATTTGCAGATGTTGTGGACAAACTTTTCCCGTGCATTCATTCGTTCGATATGTCTACAGGGTAGCGGAAAAATGTGCGTAAATAGCGGCAGGCAGATTAGCTGTGGGAGACTCCATGCAGTTTGTTGGACACAGCTGCACAATGTTTACAGCCATCTCGAGAAGCTAACTGCTGATGCTGTATCTATAAGCTTGACAACTTCACAATAATAATATGTGAGGTTACACATATTGGTATCGGTTGATATCGTAATCCACATCTGCATATTGGATATTGGCAAAAAGCCTATATCAGACATCCCTCATTTTTAATTTTGGGGCAATTCCTCTGAAAGAAAAAGAAAGAAAGTGGATTCCTGACACTTAAATAAATGTTTTGTCTGTTAGCATGATGTACTCTACGCTGCCGGCCGTTACAAATAAATGGTCAGGACCGTACGATTGCTCATTGTGGGATTACGATGTTACTGGAGCACTAAAAAGATATCGTTGTGAAAGAAACGTTAGTTGGTTTGTTCGCTGGGTTGATAGTTAGCAAGCTTCTTTTCACTTTGTGGGACAATTACGTCTAAGACTTGGCAAATGGGAACGTACCATTTCGGATTATAAATTTCATTCTGACTCCAGTGCCGAAAAGAATATTAAGATCTTGAAATGAGATGCAAGTATAATGTTTCTGGGTATGCCCACCATGTTGCAGTGTGCAAGTCAAGCGAGCACACCCTGCAGCTGAATGACATGAAGCACGTGGTGCACCTTCTGCATACGGCCCTCCATCTGCCTGAACACCACCTGCTGAAAGAGCGTCAACTGCTGGAAAGGCTGGACAACCTCAAACAAGAACTTTCCCCGCTGGAGAAGGTGTGCCAGTCCAAGTCTTATTTACCTTGCGCTACATTGCCTTGCTTCGCTAATACACTAAGGTACTTTGCAGGTCAAGGCTCAACTGTCCCATACGGCCACGTTCCAAACATCCAGGGCGGTCTGGGTGGGTTTGGCCCTGCTGTCTGTGCAGGGAGGGGCTCTGGCCTGGCTCACCTGGTGGGTGTACTCGTGGGACGTCATGGAGCCTGTAACTTACTTTGTCACCTACGTCACCAGCATGGGGGCATTCGCTTACTACGTCCTCACGAAGGAGGCAAGAGAAGCACCCTCGCCTTTATCTCACTCATCTTTGAATTTCTCTTCAATCTTTTCATTTCTTTTCCAGGATTATGTTTATCCAAATGCGAAAGACAGACAATTCCTCCACTACTTCTACAAGGGGGCCAGCAAGAAGAAGTTCAACGTGGAAAAGTACAACGAACTTAAAGACGAGCTGGCTCAGGTTTGTTTGTTCAGTCCTCGTTGGCTTTGACATTTGGCAACATGCAATGCAACTAGCTTTAAACTATGCTTACAGCATAACACTACATGTTATTGTTATGTTTTTAATCAATGACTATGGGTGTCACAAGACACGAGATGAAGCGATAGTGTATTGGGTCTAACAGGGTCGAGAATGAGACAAGACGAAAATGCAACATTTTAAACTTTTCAGAAAAGTACAATGAAAAAATGCAGTATGCTAATTTAATTTCTACTACGTTATATTCTTCTGCACTGTGTTTATGTTACCAACTCCACCTCCACTCACGGAAACAAGGAGACTGTGTGACTGGCAAAAGGGCTCACTCCATTCATGCCATTGTTCTATGAAACAAGGCCCAGGTGCTGAAACTAATGTACAGTGAACTCTCTTCTTGCCTGAGGCAAGTGCCCTTGAGACTTTTATTTTCTGAAGAGAAAGAAATCTTTCATCCATTTTCTATGCCGCTTATCCTAACTAGGGTAATATACTGTATATATTATGAATATTACAGTACAATTTACAAGTACACCTTTTTTAATGCCATTGTGGGAATATTATTAAACAGTATGAAAAATAAATACATAGAATAGTCGCAGACAACTTTTTTGTTGACATTTTACTTTTAGTAGTTGTTGGCTTCTTTGTACACTTTGGGAATGTTGTTTTTTTGTCTATGATGTTTAATTATGGTTCACTTTTTTTACAGGAATGTATGACAGGAAAAGAATGTTAAAATGTTACTTAAAATTGCCACTAAAGATGGCTGCAGTTCAGGCTAGTAAGACATTAGCTGGCCATGTATTATTTTTCCCACTGGTGTCCCACATTTCCAAGTGCACTTGTTGCTAGACAGATTTTATAGGCCAATTAAATAAAACTGTCCTCTAAAAGCAACGCCCACTGAATGATTGAATGACAAACTAGACACACACAATGGAAACTCTTTCAAAAGAACTTCTTGCAATGGAATCCCTACTCTGTATTAAATATATTAAAGATATTGGAGAGAGACAACTGCTAACCTTTGTGGACTGTCACAAGGAAGAATGTCATTAACAGTCAGCCATTTGAGCGGATCTTTTTTAATGTAATTATTTATGTCTATTTACAGTTAAATGAGAAAGTATTGTGACTCTGTTGCAGGTGGAGGACGACCTAAAACGCTTACGCAATCCAACGCAACTTCAACTCCCAATCGAGCAGATCCAGCCCAAGACTTGACATCATCATCATCATCATCATCACTGTTTACACACCAGAGCCAAAACACACCCGTTGTTTGATTTTCATAATGATGTATTTTTAATCAGAAGTAACATTTTGTGAAGGAAACAAAAAGTGGACTATAGAAATAAAAGTCATTTGCTGAATTGCCTTCTGTTCTGTGGTGTTCAATCTGTGCAAAACGCTAAAACACAGATTTTCTTGCACTGAACAAACGAGTAAGGCAGGGTCGCTCAAGAAGTTACTTCTTGTCCACACAAGTACAAAAGTAAAAAACACACACACCGATACCCCCTGAGGTCCTTTCAACACCATCTGCTTTGGGTGTTAAGTTTTTTTTGGAAAGAAAGTTTGTGCACTGACACAAAATACACACACAAATACATGAATTCCCTTTCTTTGTAGACAAACAGCATGTGGATGTGGTCGCTGAGTTGTATGGAATGAACGAATGATGACTTAAAAGGAAAAAGGCAATCGCAGGCACGTAAAGTAAACAACACATGAACGCGGGAAGCTGAAGAAGAAGAAAAGTACTAAAATGTGGTCCCCAGTGAACAAAAAAGAACTATACCAAACATCCAATTTGTTGTGTTGGTAGACTATTTTGCTTATTTGAAGTCAAACAAAAAGCAAATAACCGACAGGGTCTGTAGTTAGCGCAGGATCATTTGCATTTGAAGTAACATGAGCATCTGGTTGCTTGAGCTACCTCTATATGCGCTTTAAAATGGCTGTTGGTGTGAAAGTCATGTGACTTACCATTATCATGCTGTTTACAATCAGCTCAAGGTGTTTGATACTTCCCGCTTTTTGACATTGGCTGTCACGTGGTCAAAGACAGCTGTTTGTAATGTACTTCGAATTTAAAAAATTAACATTAACTATGACTTTTCAGCCTCTCTACAATCACCTGACTCCAATTGACGCCTCAGCTATAATTTGAGGATTCATGGTACGTTTATGGTGATCACATTCAAGTTTTTGAATGATTAATTCAATGTTTTTGTATAATTTAATTTGCGTCTAAAATTGTTGCCATCATTTTGTGTAATTTATTTCATAAACTCTCTCTGTTTTTGTACAATATTGCACTTAACAAATGAGCCTAGCTGCCCGTACTGCATCGGCCCATGAAATCGTGTGCCCAAACAAAGCACCCTGCAAACAAACCGAGGTTCCACTGTACTTACTTTGTCATCCCCCTCCCAAACCGGTTTAACTGGCCCTGTTGGTCATGGCCATAACTAGCTTCAAGGATAGAACCACAGTAACTGCACAGCGTATAGAAACAGTGCACGGTGCCCTTTAAGGGACAAAGGGCTCAGTATTTGACTGGTAAAGTTAGCGCAAATACTCACGCTAATAACCAACTATATCAACCTGTCAGTTTTCTTGGAGCTGCCGCATTACGATTATCAATAATTATTCAAACGTAAGATATTCGCGTTATTTTCATGCCAACTAATCAACTCTTCAACCATGTAGCGTTCAGGTGATATATAAGAAGGCAGCGAAGGTTACTTTTTGGGGCGGAAGTAGAGCTTCTTAGTGAGCATGGAGGCGAAGCATGGCACCTGCTTCTTTCCAATGGCGTCCCTTAGCTTACTGTTGAAAACTGTCCTCATTGACACTTTGCGGTTGACCAGCGTGAGGAGTTCTGTGAATTCCAGGGAATTGCCGTACTTCTTCAACAGCTCGCAGAGGTCCTGAATGTACCATGAGCCGTTCAACGTCTCCCGATGGGAGTAGTAGCCTTGAGAGGGGGACAAAGAAGACAATGATGGTCATGATGATCATGCCCACTAAATCATAAGTTTGCCAGAAAGGGGGACTGATCTGTTTTTTGCGGTTGTCAAGTGACTTCTAGACAATTTAGGTTAGGTATTCCAAAAATACATTATCCTTGGGTGTTGTGGACCAGTGTGCTCACCTTCCGCCACAGAGTAGCACATGATGAAGTCAGCTCCAGCGGGGAGAGTGTGGACGGCACTGGCGTCCACCACCACCTCGTTCGTCTTGTTCTCGCTGTCCACGGCGTCGCAGGGGTCATCGTGCTTGTCTCCACGGCATGCCTGAGGGAGAGAGGCATTTCAACTAGGAAGGCTAACAGATATACAGTCAGCGCGCTGTGGGCATGCGCACCTGCAGCACAAAGATCTTGGGCTTCCCGACCAGGCTTCTGCACTTGTCTCCTCTGAAGAGCGACGTGATGTGCTGGATGCTGATCTTGCCGTCGTATGTGTACACGTGCTCGTTCTCACCGTGGCTCAGGAAGATGAGCACAAAGCAGTCCGCGTCCGAGTGGTTGGCCTCGGCAGCTGGTGGAGTGGCAGATATTTACCAAACAATGACTTGAGATTTGCATTATTTATTTATTTATCATAATGAGATCTTTTGCTAGAGCCAGTAAATACTAGTTTGCATTAGCAGCCATCTCCAGCTGTTGGCTCCTCCGATGACAACAAAGGCAAAACTTTCAATTTCAAATCTGCCTACGACAAGCAGCCAAAATGAGTGTCAGGGCACACCTACGGACAAACAAACACTCACACTCACATTTATACCTACGGACAATTTAGAGCCACCAATTAACCTAGCTAGAGTCCTACAAAATGTGTTTCATTTTTTCCCAAGTTCTGTTTTATTATATTCGAAATTCTGTTTTTTCCGTTTTATTTTTTTTTAGAATTCCGTTTTTTACATTTTACACTTATTTTTACCAGCATAGTGTGTGCAATTTTTGAGTTAGCAAATAAAAGATCTGTTAATTAAGCAGAAAAAAACAACTTACATTTACTTTTGCAATACATCAATGAAAAATTTAGCCCAGTAATGGAGAAATGGCTAACTTGTTAGCTTGGCTAACTTTTTTAATGGGATGTCAGCTTCTTGCGCATATTGCTACAAAATTGTCAGCAAATCGTAACACATATGTAAGATATTTTTATAACACACTTATTTTGTTTACAGTTAGACGTGATGTGTCAAACGGCACTCTTATTTTGAAGGCCGAATGGATGTTCTGTATGTAAGAATGTCTCTTTGCGGCTAAGGAGAGCTGGGTGCAAAAATAAACAAGATTCTCGTCTTTTTTCACTCAGAACCTGCACGTCGTCATCGGGCATTGTAAAACGCTCCTTACACTAAAGCGGTAAAACAACGCGGTGAAAATATACTCACCCGAGCCGCACAAATAATGGCTGAGGTGAATGGAGCTAGCATGCTAGCAGAAGCAAAGCTAAGACGAGGTTCCGCCGGTGTTTAGTTCTGGAGCGGATGCTTTAATGCAGGGGTGTCAAACTCATGGCACAGGGGGCCGAGACCCTGCAGGCTTTCTTTCCAGCCGGTCACTAAAGCAGGTGCTTTACTTGATGAGCTCCTTCCCTCATATTGAACGAGGTATTGATCATTAAAATCACCTGCTGTAGTGACCGGCTGGGGAGAAAACCTGCAGGGTCTCGGCCCTCCGTGGCATGAGTTTGACGCCCGTGGTTTAGTGTTTGTAATGAGATTCCACCACAATTTAGCTGTCCGCCAGGTATACAATTCCCCACACGAACGTTCCTTCTCCTCACAATGACAGCATTCTTTCACACGATGTCAGTTTCCGTGAGATTCTGCATTTTAAGAATAAATTCTGTTTTTATCGGCCAAATCTGCGATTCCGTTCAGAATTCCCTTCTGGAAATCATAGGTTTTGTTTTTGGAATGTTGGAATTAAAAATGATGTGCGATGTTTACAAAAACACCTACGCTGGGTAAATGAAAGAGTCTCAATCATCTTCAATGTTTACAAAAACAAGTTAGGATCTTTAAAGAATATAAATTGGTCAAATCTTCACGAACGTTTACAAAGGTGTCATTAATGTTTAGAAAGAAAGTGCGAACTTTGATGTGATCACCTTCATGGATTTTCTCCAAGACTTCCTCATTTTTGAAGTTATCGTAAATCTTCACTTCAAAGTTTAGCGCCCTCAGCCTGGAAGAGACCAAAGTAGAATGTGATGCGTTGCAGGTAGCTAAAAAAAACAAGTTTTACTGTACCTCATCTCTAAGTTGTCGCGGTCTGTGTTGGTTCCGTATCTGTCGTTCATGCCTAGACGCCAGAAGAAGCGTTCCTGGTTGAAGATGAGAGCCAGGCCCCGACGCCTATAGTCCATCTTGTATTCCTGGTCGGGGTCCAAAAGTGTCTCATTTCTGGAACATTGTACATTTATGAATAAGAACCAAAGGAGGGAATACTGATTGATGATCTATAAGGTCTACCTTGCGAAGGCGTCCATCTCTGTCACATTCAGGCTGCATGTTGCTGAAAGAAGTGACGTAGTGACAATGAACACATTGCAGCATTGCAGAAGCGGGTTTTTGTTTGTCAGACGCTACAGGTGCATAATAAGCACGAGGGTCACAAGCGGCCATTGTTGGGCCCGCTTAGAGTCCTGGCAACCTTCAATAGCTGGTGAAGAAAGATCACACCCCACCCAGGTTGATGTTTGTTTTTCTTAAAACATACAATGACAGTATACAATCGTGTGCTTAAATATGTTGAAAACAAAAGAAACGTAACATATGTAGTTTTAAAAAGTGTTTTTATTTTATTTATCAGATCCATATTAAATACGGTTTGACACATGAATGCAGACACGCATACTACATATATCAAATACATGGAAACACGCGGTGAATTTAAAAAAAAAGATTAAAACAAAATATTACATATTTTGGAAAATATCTAAACGACTGTAACTTATGACTTAGTACAAAAGGGATTAAATTAAATTGGATGAAATCGGCATCAGATCTGTCTCAGTACTGCTTGGACATGTAGACCCACGTAGTCAATATATTGAAATAAATATGTCCATAAACAAGGTATAATCATTCATTCATTCATTTTCTATACCGCTTATCCTCATTAGGGTCACGGGTATGCTGGAGCCTATCCCAGCTGGCTTTGGGCGGGAGGCGGGGTACACCCTGGACTGGTCGCCAGTCAATCGTAGGGCAGACATACAACCACATTCACACGCTAATGGACAATTTAGAGTCGCCAACTAACCTAACATGCATGTTTTTGGAATGTGAGAGGAAACCGGAGATTTCCCCGGAGAAAACCCACACACACGCACGGGGAGAACATGCAAACTCCACACAGAGATTCGAACCCTGTACCTCCTGACTGTGAGGCCAACATACCCGCGCGGCCACAAGGTATATTATTCTTCTAAATAAAATATTGTAAACAATTGTCTAAAATAAAAACATCTGTTTTCGTTTGACGTCAATCATAAATTACATTGGCGGTGCAATCCAGACCAGATCCACATTCAACTTGGTTTGACACTTACGTGGATACGTAAAGCACATTTCATTCCTACTTTCACTGCTTTGATTTAAAATAAATCACAAGCGGACTTTTTAAATGTTCAGATGTTTGCCACTTGATCATTGTGTGGATTATCACAAAAACACAATACTTAGGTTTATTGCTAAGTCATAAAAGGTATTATACGGTTCACAGTGATCAAACATGCTGATGGAGAGCCAACACCAAATTGGGGGAAATAAATCCTGTTACACTGCCGGAAGTAATAACTTGTTTATTTATATACTTTAGATTTATTCCATTAAAAGAGAGCTAGCGCTCACAAGCAGCTGTTATAAAGAGAAAAGCGGAGATAAAGGGTACTTTACACCCACAATTTATCAGCATGTATGAACAAGTGTCAGGGCTTGTTCAGTTAATCATTAAAAACTTTCCTGCGGTTGTACTTTCGACATGTTTTACCTATTTGGGGAAAGCTCGCTTACCCGTGCTGTCCGTGGCGGTTATGTTGTCCATGGCAACGCCTGCTGCTTCCAGGAAAGAAGAACAAATTAGAATGACGGAAACAATTATTTTGACCACTGGTGAAAAAGAAAGGCGTTCCAATGACAGCGTTCACCTACGTAAGCAAGCAGCCTAGGACAACTTAGTGATTAATAACTTATCGGCAATCAGGAGTTCCTGGTATTGTTCTCTCCTTGCGCACACGTTTATGTCACGTACACGCAGCAAGTAGAGGTGTTTTACCTGCACGGCTGGCTCCGATGTAGGACATGACTGCTCCTCCGTCTTGTCAGCTTAGCTCACCAACAGGACTCTTCGCCAGGCCTCGCCTCCTCCACGCTCATTGGTCAAGTGGCAGACAACGATTGGTCGCCATGGCTGCCAATCAAAGACCACTTTTCCGCATTTGCGGGCGGCACATTTTCAAGGACGACTATCGCCTACTGTACACTTCAAACTAATAGAATAAGACGCAGATATAATATACTAACTTCCGTCCTTTTCCATGGATCCTTCTCTTTGTCTTCTAGGCTGCTTCCTTCTTTTCTTCGCTCACTATGTCCTGTTGTTTGTGTACTTGGCCCCTTGCTTCCTGGCTTTATGTCCTTGTCTCCTTCGCACCTTCCCCCGTGTCCTTGGCCTCTTATGCATGTCTGCTGCTCTTTTCTCCCTAAATTCACCCACTTGTCTGCAATCTTTAACATGTTTTGCCGCGTCTCCTAGATTCTTCTCCTTGACCCTTCGGCTTCTTGCTTTGTGTACCTCATCTTCTTCTAATTTATGTTTTACCAGGGCGACATGACTCGATGCAGGGAGCTTCAAAGACAAGGAAGGGGGGCTTTAAAAGCTGCAAAGTTATCCTACAATGATTGAGTGGAGAAGCTCCTCATCTCTGAAAACTCCTGTCCGGCCTGGGAGGGTGTCAAATCCATGAAGGGGTTGCCCCTTAAAAAGACAGTCATCTCCCAGAAAGCCCGACATCAAGCTGGCAAATGAATTGACCATTTTTTATAACCGTTTCAATATCCACAATTTTAAGTAAGGAGTTGTCAGTTTTTAAAACTACCTCTGAACAGACGAGTGTGCAGGTGGGCAGAGATCAGGTGCCCTGGCCCTGATGGTATTGTGGGTTGTATCCTGGGAAATTGTGCAAACCAGTTGGAAGATATTTTCTCTTTTATTTCCAAGTTGTCTCTCCAACTCCAAAGGGTTCCTCGTGTGTGGAAGGATTCTATTATTGTTCCTGTGCCAAAAATGAATTGTCCTAAGGCGCTTCGTGAGTATAGACTTGTGGCTCTCCCTGCGCTGGTAATGAAAGCATTGGACAAAAATGTGAAGGGTGAGCTTTTAAATGCTGTTCAGGCAAATTTGGATCCGTCCCAGTTTGCAGACAGGTCTCACAGGGGGGTTGATGATGCTATAGGTACTTTGCTTGATTGACACATTCGGAAGGTGCGCTGACTTTTGTGCGCCTTGTTTTTAATGACTTTTGAGAATCGAGCCTGGCCTCATATCATGGTTGATGGACTTTTTATCTGAGAGGTCACAGCGTGTGAGAGTAAACAGTGTTTTATCTGATGAGGGGTGCAACCTCTCCCCTCATTTGTCTTGTATACAAACGAGTGCCAAACTCTAGACGCAGGGCGGCATATCTTCAAATTTGCAGACAACTCTGTGATTGTGTCTCTTCTCAGGGATGACAACCCTGATCCAGGCCCTGTAGTGTTGGGAGTTTATGGTCTGGTGTAGCACGTCCTTTTTAAACGTGAACGTGCCAGAAACCAAGGAGATGGTTGTAGATTTCAGGAAAAATTCTACAGTCACCTCACCTGATGTCAACGGTGCTGGACCACAGGTGTACATTTAAGTCTCGGATGGATGCCGTATGTGTTTTATTGTAAAAGAAATTGCCCCTCGGGGATAATAAAATTGACCTTGACCCTTCAGGCCTCCTTTGCAGCATTTTTGTATCCAACATGTCTCTTTGGCGACTTGTGTCCTTTTACCCTTTGTGCATTCCTCCCTTTGCTTCTCTTCTTTTCCTTCCCAGTGTTTTCTTGGCTCCTTTCTTCTTCTTGTGTTTTCTTCTATTGTCTTTATCTTGGGTTTCTTTCCTTGTCTCCTACTCCTTGAGTTTGTGTCTCATTACTTCATGGCCTCTTCTGGACTCTCTTTTCTCCCAAGTGTCCTTCTTGTCCTCTTAGTCTTTCCTGCTCTTCGTCGTGTCCTTTCTTCCTTCTGACAAACTGTATGTTTGTTTTTTCTTGTCTCCTTCACCTTCTATCACACCACAGCTTTTTCCACCTTGCATCCTTGACCCGTTTACTTCTTGGCGTGTCCTTCCTGCGCCTTGTCTTATGTCCTATTTGTGCCATTCTCTCCTTCAACATGTCTCCTTCTCATGGCCTTTAATTAGGACCGTGCTCCTTGTCTGAAATGTTGTGCTTCCCATGACTGTAGGGCTTGGAAATAAGGACCCGCCTTTAAACAGTTGTTATTATTGTAACTTTTGACGCAGTATACAGTGAATTAAAAACTCAAACTGAAAGGTTACTTGGCTGGCCTTCTTGCAGTCTACAATGGAAATGTGGGAAACTTTAATTAATACATTCCATTAATTGATTTTCTTTCTAGCTTGAAAAAAAACACTCACCTGTTGTCTCAAACTGTCTCATTCCCTGGTACATAAATAGTATAAAATATCACGAAAGTGTATGATTTAAAAAGGGCACCTAAAACACATACAATTATCAAGCAAAGAATCATATTTGGTTACTTCCCATTTAGTGCAAATGTATACTACAAGCGTCAGTACTTGTACTACAATAATTTACTGTACTTATATATTTTATTTAAGTCAGTTCCCTATAAAGGATTTAAAACACAATACATTTGCAGTCTAACCACCACTTGGATCAGTCAAATAAACAGTGAAAAAATAACAAATAAATAATTAAATGCATATGAAATTATTTACAGGTTATCAATCAAAGATAAGAGTATTTTGGAGTCCTGCATCTTGAGAAAGCAACAGCAGCACTAGTCTCCCTGAGAAAAGACAACATTCTAAATCCAGGAATTCGTCCCAATTCCATCCATATGACATTTGGTTGTTTTGCTCCTGGTGCAGTCACAGCTCCCTCCTCATTTCGTACTGACATATGCAAGAGTCCCGTTGGCTGTCCAGGTAAGGCTTGCATCCCAAATGCATCACAGCGTCAAACAGCAGAGTGACAGCTGATTCGCACGCTGACCAGACACATAAAAGAAGAAAAATGCATTAGAGAAAAAACATCTAGTTAATGCCATGCAATAACAGTAAAATACTCAGTTGCACTCTCTGCTGGACACATCATTTACTGCAATGGCAAAAACCTACATTAGTGTTCAAAATAATAGTAGTCCAATATAACCTACCAGATTAAGAACTGTTAGTATATTTTTTTTGCTACATGGCAAGTTACAAGTTGTTACCTGTAGTTGCAGTAGATTCTCTGAAAATAAATAAGACCCAGCATTCACAATATGCAGACTCTTAAGGCTGTGCAATTGGGCAATTAGTTGAGAGGGGTGTGTTAAAAAAAATAGCAGTGTGGCATTCAATCAGTGATCAATTTTGTGAAAAAAACAGGTGTGAATCAGTTTCCCCCTATTTAAGGATGAAACCAGCACTTGTAGAACATGCATTTCTTTTTGAAAGCCTGAGGCAAATGGGTCGTTCAAAACATTGTCCCGAAGAATAGCAGACTTTAATTGAAAAGTTGAATGGAGAGGGGGAAATTTGAGAAGGTGCAAAAAATTATCTCCAATGCATTAAAATTGACTCCTCCCCTGAGCCACTACCTTATCGTGATGGAGGAGTTTGCGTGTCCCAATGATCCTACTAGCTAAGTTGTCAGGGGCTGTCATGGCCCCTGGTAGGGTCACCCATGACCCATGACAGAAAGTGGCTCAAAAGACCCTTATGATGATTAAAAACATTGGACTTCGTTTTCCCTCGCCCGGACGCGGGTCACCGGGATCCCCCTCTGGAGCCAGGCCTGGAGGTCGGGCATGATGGCGAGCGTCTGGTGGCCGGGCCTGCACCCATGGGGCCCGGTAACAGGTAACGTGGGTCCCCCCTCCCATGAGCTCACCACTCGTGAGGGGCTAAAGGGGGCGGGTGCTAAGTGAGCTGGGTGGCGGCCGGAGGCGGAGGCCTCGGCAGTCCGATCCTCAGCTACAGAAGCTAGTTGTCAGTACGTGGAATGTTACCTCTCTGGCGGGGAAGGAGCCTGAGCTGGTGCGTGAGGTGGAGAAATTCCGACTAGATATAGTCGGACTCACCTCAACGCACAGCAAGGGCTCTGGAACCAGTCCTCTTGAGAGGGGCTGGACTTCATTCCACTCTGGTGTTGTCGGCAATGAGAGGCGACGAGCAGGGGTGGCAATTCTTGTTGCCCCCCGGCTCCAAGCCTGCACGTTGGAGTTTAACCCGGTAAACAAGAGGATAGTTTCCCTACGCCTTTGGGTGGGGGGACGGGTCCGTGCTTATGCACCAAACAGTAGTTCAGACTACCCACCCTTTTTGGAGTCCTTAGAGGAAGTACTAGAGAGTGCTCCCTCGGGGGATTTCCTTGTTCTACTGGGTGACTTCAATGCTCATGTTGGCTGCGACAGTGAGACCTGGAAAAGTGTGATTGGGAAGAACGGCCCCCCGATCTTAACCCGAGCGGTGTTTTGTTATTGGACTTCTGTGCTCGTCACGAATTGTCCATAACGAACACCATGTTCAAGCATAAGGGTGTCCACGTGTGCACTTGGCACAAGGACACCCTGGGCCGCAGTTCGATGATTGACTTTGTGGTTGTGTCGTCCGACTTGCGGCCACATGTTTTGGACACTCGGGTGAAGAGAGGGGCGGAGCTGTCAACCGATCACAACCTGGTGGTGAGTTGGTTACGATGGTGGGGGAGGATGCAGGTCAGACCTGGCAGACCCAAACGCATTGTGAGGGTCTGCTGGGATTGTCTGGCAGAGTCCCCTATCAGAAGGAGTTTTAAACTCCCACCTGCGGGAGAGCTTTGACCAAGTTCCGAAGGAGGCAGCGGACATTGAGTCCAAGTGGGCAATGTTTCGTGCCTCCATTGTCGATGCGGCTGATCGGAGCTGTGGCCGTAAAGTGGCCTGTCGTGGCGGTAATCCCAGAACCCGTTGGTGGGCACCAGCAGTGAAAGAAAGAGTCCTATCAGGCCGTTTTGGCCCATGGGACTCTGGAGGAAGCTGACATGTACCGAAGGCCAAATGGACTGCGGCGCTGGCAGTAACTGAGGCAAAAACTCGGACATGGGAGGAGTTTGGAGAGGCCATGGAAAGCGATTTCTGGATGGCTTCAAAGAGATTCTGGTCCACCATCCGCCGTCTCAGGAGAAAGAAGCAGTGCACAGTCAACACCGTGTATGGCGGGGACGGTGTGCTGCTGACCTCGACTTGAGATGTTGTGGACCGTTGGAGGGAATACTTTAAAGACTTCTGCAATCCCACCGACACGCTTCCAACATGGAAGCAGTGCCCGGGGACTCTGAGGCGGGTTCCCTTATCTCTGGGGCTGAGGTTACCAAGGTGGTCATAAAGCTACTTGGTGGTAAGGCCCCGGGGGTGGATGAGATCTGCCCGGAGTTCCTTAAGGCCCTGGATGCTGGGGTTTCAGTTTGGTAGTCCCAGGATTCGGTCTCTGCTTTTTGCAGATGACGTGGTCCTGCTGGGTTCATCGAGCAGTCACCTTCAACTCTCACTGGATCGATTCGCAGCTGAGTGTGAAGCGGCTGTGATGAGAATCAGCACCTCCAAATCTGAGTCCATGGTTCTCGCCCGGAAAAGGGTGTAGTGCCATCTCGGGGTCGAGGATGAAGTCCTGCCTCAAGTGGAGGAGTTTAAATACCTTGGGGTCTTGTTCACATGTGAGGGAAGGATGGAACAAGAGATGGACAGGTTGATTGGTGCGGCTTCAGCAGTGATGCGGACTCTGCACCAGTCTAGTGTGGTGAAGAGAGAGCTGAGCCAAAAGGAAAAGCTCTCAATTTACCGGTCGATCTACGTTCCTACCCTCACCTATGGTCATGAGCTGTGGGTAGTGACCGAAAGGACAAGATCGCAGGTACAAACAGCCGAAATGAGTTTTCTTCACAGGGTGGCTGGGCTCTCCCTAAGAGATAGGGTGAGAAGAACTGTCATCCGGGAGAGACTCGGAGTAGAACCGCTGCTCCTCCGCATTGAGAGGAGCCGGATGAGGTGGCTCGGGGATCTGGTTAGGATGCTGAGAGACTATGTCTTTCAGCTAGCCTGGGAACGCCTCGGCATCCGCCGGGAAGAGCTGGACGAAGTGGCTGAGGAGAGGGATGTCTGGGCTTTCCTGCTTAGGCTGCTGCCCCCGCGACCCGACCTCGGATAAGCGTAAGAAAATGGATGGATGGCTTTAAAATCGAGAGGAAAACCAGAGATAGGTGGCAGAAAACATGGATCGAAGAATAACCCCAATGATAAAGGCTCAGCCAAAAATCAGCTCCAGAATGCTCAAAGACAGTCTGGAGTTACCCGTAAGTACTGTGACAGTTAGAAGACATCTGTGTGAAGCTAATCTACAAGAATCAAAGATCCTTGATTTTTTTAAATAATAATAATATTTTTTGTATGGTTATAAAAATATCTCTTCAAAGCATAAAAATAGTGCAATCAAAGTATTATTTGTACAGTATGACCAACAATATTGTTTGGCTTTTGTAACAAAAATCTGTGAGTCAGGTCCCTAATCCAATCGAAGTCCATCCAAAAAAATAAAATACAATTTGGAAAAATGGGCGTGCAAAATACTTTTCAGGTAGGACTAATCTTTTGACATGGTTATAAATCAATATCTGGTGTGATTTAGAATATATGACATTTTAATTAACTCTCTTCAACACAACAGTAATTTATTGGCGGTCCCTAGTATAAACAACCAGCAGTTAGAGCGGCACTTCCCGTGCGAATTCCCATCACCGTGACAGAGGTGTCTGGTCACAATGAGAAGGAACTACCGCTCTAGCTACAAAGCTGAAAATCGGAACTGGACATCAAAATGTTAAAATTGTGAAATTGCACAACCTTTTATTTGTTTTACAAAAATAGCAGTCACGTTGTGCAACTTTTGATTAGAAATATTAATAAAACTGTGCTACTTTTTGTTTTCCCAACAATAGCAGTAAAATTGTGCAAGTTTTTGAGTTATCCCATATATATGTAGTAGAAGCAGAAAGTAAACACATGTAGACCTTTTTTTCTAACTAAAAGTATATATGTCGCCAACCTGTAAGCCTATGTCATACCTTGGACACTTTGAGCCAGTCCTAGAGTTCTTTGCACGTTCCCGCAGATGGTCTCCAGGCACTCCTGGAACTGCTTGTCACAGTCATGCTTGTCTCGGCCGCAGGTGTCATAGCAACGGTCGTGCTGGTTGCAGCACTTGGTCATGGATGGGATGCCTATGTCAAACTGAAACAACAACATAAGATATAGAACCCGGGCTCTTGAATGCGGTCCGCCTGATGCTTCCAAAGTGTTTAATATAAACTTTTAACATACAAGCTGGCAACATGACTTGGAAGTAGTCAAGAGTCAAACGGACACAACCTTTTAATGGTTTAAGTCGCTTTTTACATGCAGCAATCCAGACTACTTCTACTCACCGTGCCAAACAAACAAAAGTCAACCCATATGTGACAACAACAACAAACCTACCAAATGTACTGTCTGGGAAGTAGAAAATGAGAGACGTTCACATACTCCTAAATAGTCAATGTTTTATCGTTCAGAGTTCATACTGAAAATTACACATCTTTTATTCATGTATATTCCAGGCTTCTTATTTAGGGAAAAAAAAACTGTAGAATTAAATTTCGTTATTTGATCTTTAAAGTGCTCCTGTAAAAAGGGACACAAAAACATAAAGAAGATTGTATGATATTTCTATTACTGAATTATAAGCGTAAATTGTGTGCATGTATCAAATATATAGTGCCCACCCCTGATATAGAATATGTTCAACAATTTTGTGGTAGACTGGCAGAGGGTTACCTGAAATCCAAAGAGTGGTGTTCCACAGCCATTGGGTGGCGGCGGCTTGTATCCCGGACGAGGCGCGGGCTTGTATCCTGGGAGAGAAGAGCAAAGGTGAATTCCGTGATCGTTATCTGCTTTTTTGAGATAAACACACCAGCAGTACACGCCATTAAAAACCCCTATTTAGGTTGCATTAGCCTTATTAACGGTGGTTCGCACGTCACCCTTGTACTGTGTATTTGGTGAATGATTGGTTGATGGCAATGTCACATGACTGTACTGAAGCCAATGTAGCGATAGCAATACAGTAACACACAAAACCATTGAAAAGTGTATAAGATGTTACCGTCACTACACCGGTAATGACACAAGCCGTCGTCGCCGCCAAACAAGTCGAGGGCCGCATTAAGATAAGTGTCGATCTTATGGATGCCATTACGAATTGTTTTAAGAGTCATTCGCCAGTCAGGAGTCTCCGCTTCTTGTCTACAGGCTGACACAGACGCCGGGACACACAGCGATACAAACAGGAAGAAAACAGCATTATAGCAGCTTATTGTGAACATGGCCCCAAAAACAGGTGGCCAGAAGAGTAGCGAGTTACTAAAAAGCTGTTACGCGTCGTCTTGACGTCATTGCAAGTAGTGTTTTCATTTTCTCAGCACCGGAAGTACGACGTGTTCATTTCCGGATTTGTAGTAGTCATCTGACTCCTGTTAAGCCAATGACAGCACGCGGAAGCTGATAGTGTACAGTGCTGTACTTGGCTGACGCAACTAATACAATTTGTCAGAAATAAAAATCAGCTGGGATAGGCTCCAGCATACCCGTGACCCTAATGAGGATAAGCATTATATTCTATATAATATAACATATTATATTAATCAATATATTACATTTAATAAGTATTATATTAATTAAATATTAATATGTTGCATTAATATACTATATTATATATTATATATAAAACGTTATATTTCCTGTGTGTGGGGGGGCTTGTGATGTAAAACTGATCTGATGTGGCTTGAAAATGTAGTATATAGTATAATAGACACATATGAACTTATGTTTTTTTGAAGTTATAGAAATGTAAATGTGCACATTTAAAAATAAGTGTGAGTAAGTGGCTGTTTTTGCTATGTTTAGACTAACTGTATCTCCATTTGGCCAATACCTAATTTAATGTAGCTCACCTTTCCAATACACCAACAATATGATGCACAGAGAAACATTTTCAGGTAAGTATTACTTTACTTCAATGGTAAGCAAGCACTGAAGAAAACCAGTATCTTCTATAATTACTTAAATAACAGCATAAACTTCCAACATTCATACATGAAAATGTACATCTGTATCAATTAGCTTCAATGTCCCGTCTTAACATTTATTGTGGAGAAATTAGATGTTTCCTCCTCTGTTTTGCAACCGAGTGGTTCACGTGTCCTTTCCTTCCTACATCAGGTGAATGGAAAAAAACAGTCTCTCTCTGGAATGTTATTTTTTCAAGCAGTGAGATGAACATGAAGAAGGAGGTTTCAAACTTCCAACATTAGAGCTATTTTTTTTCAGTAGGGTTTTTTTGCACCTTGTGAAAAGATAGTTTCTTTCTTAAAAAAAAAATAACATACACATCTATTCATATATATTTAAAAGATCTAACAGTGTCTAACTGACTAACTCATCCGCCTCTAAAGAGGTTATTTAGTCTGTCCAGCTCCTTGCAGTTGTCCATGGTCACGAGCTCTGCCTTCTTGCGCATGCGATCGTCTCTGTACACCTTGGCGGCGTACAACAGGTCCGTTTCTGGAGCAAATCAAATCAAAATCATTAGACATAAAGAGATTCTTAATAAAATGCAGATGATTAATAGTTGTAAATAATAATAATGTCTAATTCTTGGCAGGCATAGTGGACTTTCCGTACTACCTTACTACAGAAGGAAAATTATTTCAATATAAATGTGTTTGCTATCAACTATGGAACCACAGGAGTGCCACAATTAAAAGGAAATACATGAGACATAAAGACAGTCAATATTAAAAAATACACACATGAAATCTTATTCTTTTTCCATTTTGTCATTGCTTTTTATGTATTTTTTTCCATTTTGTCGTTGATTTTCTTGTTTTGACTTTCTTTTTAATTTACTTTTGCTCGTTGCATTTAGTGGATGGCTCAAGCTAGCAAGTAAAATCAAAGACAATACAATGACCAGCCCACAGCCTTTGCTGCTATGCAGCAGCTATGTTTAAATGTAGGTCTTAGCACGGACAGGAAGTAACATCACTATGACACCACCATGCACATACTTTGCTTCAACATCTTACACAATGGAGTCCATATCAAAGTTGCTGAGAGAAGTGGCTAATCGGCTAGGTGGGACTAGTCACCCTGGCAGAAGGACCTTTATTGTTACTGCTTTTACTCACCAGCTTGAGCCATCTGGTAAATGAAAAACGTATAAAATTAATAAAGTTGTAATATGTGGTTTTGTTGTGTTGTGTTTAAAGCTAGTGTCGCAAGGAGGATCTACTGTTATATGGCTGGTGGTTACTTGGATGAATCTGTTGTGTGAAAGAGGCTTATGTTCACTCACTTGTCTGTCTCTCCTTCCAACAGTTGTTCCTGACATTGGACACGTAGTCATCCTCCACATTTTTCTCAATCTGCTGCAACGCAGATCCTTTATACTCCGACTTGAAATCTCTGGTGACATAGTAGTACACATGCAAGTTTTCTGTCTGACGCTTTATCGTCTGACCTGTGGACCTGAAAAGAGATTCATGGAGTCAATACATTGCCAAGTCTGGTGTGTGTGTGTGTGTGTGTGTGTGTGTGGGCGAGTGTCTGTGCGTGTGTGTGTGTGGCCTTACGGTCGAGAGTAGAGGCTGTATAGAGGAGGAGAAACCATCATCTGGCTGAGTATTGACACTAAGATCAGGACCACAATGGGCATAAGCTGAATGAACATTGAGAATCCACCCTGGACAGATAACACTTTGTTTTAAGCAAGTGCACACAGCAGTTAATGCGCGCATAAAGATCGACTCCATTCACGTACATCTCCTCTTTCTTCTGTCCTCTCGTGTCGGTAGTCTGTGTGATGGCTGTAGCTCGTCCTGCTGTTGGTGAAGGTGTGCGCGCTCGCTGCACAAACAAAGATGTGCACAGTTAAGGCTTTATATTCTCACAAAGAAAGACCTGCATTTCTAACGGAACATCTGATATAAAAATAGATTCTAAAGCCAAATAATTCCTTTAGGTCAGTGGTTACCAGACTTTTCACAGTTGCATACCCATTCAGACATTTTACTTTAAGCCATGTACCCCCTACTCTTGCACACTTAAAAAAACAATTTTACATTTTCATTAAAATGAAATATTCAACATGATTAATTGGTTATAGTTAGTAAGTAATTAAGATGCAAAAATGTGTACATTATTTTGCATTGTCAAATTTTGACCGAAGTTTTACATAAGCACTGACAAATAGATAAGCTGTGAATTTCTCTTGGAGATGAATAAGGTATCTAGGGAGTCAACCTTCAAATTAAAAAAAAAACTTCTTACTTTCTTTGGTACATCTAAAAAAATAAATATCTAATCAACATGTATATATACATATTCATATAATATTATTTATTATCAATTTAGATGCCTAAAAGTAGAAGGAAAAATGCTCTACTATCCATCATATTAGCAATGTACTACTATAAAATAGAATTAATAAAATTAGCTCTTCATAGACTTGAAATTGTCATATATACACAGGATTTTAGGTATTGAATTCCTAAATATCAGAGAACAAGAATACGCACTATTATGTTTTTATTTTTAATCTAAAATATGCTGTTTATATTCATATAAAAATTTCAATTATAATAATAAATTATTTAAAATTATTTTTCCAACTAAAATAGCCATTTTTCTCCATTTCTCCCACTTTTTCAGACTTGCTTTCTCCAGTTATATTTTAATTTTGCCACACTTTTTGGAGTAGCCAGACTCAATAGGCAAGTAGGATGTTACAATATTATGGTTAAAGAGCTATTTCAATTATTATTGTGCACTTTATAAGTTATTATTCTATGAAATTAGTAATTTGACTGGATTCTTTCAATCAGATTGCACTGCTGTCATCTTCCATTCTGCTAAATTTCTAGGGATTGTTCTGTGAGTCTGTGTCTTCTTACATGAAGGGAATCCGCCACCAAAGAACATGTTGAAAAGGTCTTCAGGTGTGATGTCATCCTCAAAACCTCTGTGGAAGTCAAAGCCACTTCCATTGCCATTGCCATGAGAGTGACCGGCTACGCTATGTTCCTCCCCTCCTGTGACGTCATACTGCCGTCTTTTGGCCGGGTTGCTCAGCACTGCGTATGCGTTACCAATCTCTGCAGGGATGCACATAGTATAGTGTTTGTCTGATATCATGTACAATAATATAAATTAGAAAAGGTGTACTTTTAAAGGCCTCCGTCGCTCCAGGGGTTTGGTTCTTGTCTGGGTGGAACTTGAGGGCCAGTTTTCGGTAGGCCTTCTTGAGCTCATCATCACTGGCCTCTTTGCTGACACCGAGCACTTCATAGTAGTCCTTGCAGCGCTTTATTCTAAGAGAATAACAAGAAACAAAGGGTTTTGGCTGAGTCTTGTCACTCTTAAAGCTAAACAGGTTCAAACCTTATTAATGAGGAAAATGAGGGGATCAAGAAACCAGAGCGCTTCAGCAAAGTGGAGATTGCGTATAAAATGTCAAGGGACACAGCAATATGTAGTCTTAAGGCATTCAATCGATCGCAACTGTACTGTTCAGGATATCTTAAGACGTTTGGTCTCGCATCTGAGCAGGATTTATCAATTCATGCACAAAAGACTAGGTGGGACACACACACACACAAGTCAGACTAGATAGGACAGCCCTAGTCTGAGAGCTTGGTGTAAGCGCAAGTCTATATATGCTCTTAAGGAGGAGGCTAAAAGACTGATAACAAAGGTGATACCACCCAAACAACCAGAGTTGAAGGGCAGAGGCCCCCCTCCATTGTGTCCTATTGAGCGTCTTTAGACACCACCAAAGAGCCAACCATTCCTGTCTGGACTTGCCTCCACCTTTAGAGGATAAAAAAACGGAGCTTACACCAGGCTCTCCGACTAGAGCTGTCCTATCTAGTCTGACTGGTGTGTGTCCCACCTAGTCTTTTAGCATGAACCTATGAGAGGCAAAACGTCTAAGACAACAGTCCAGTTGAACAGTCACAACTGAACAGTCCAGTTGTGTTTGAGTGGCCTGAGAATACAATGACCTGGATAAATGAGAATATTCACAGCAATATGTAGCGTTAGAATGGGTGTTTATTGCTGTCATATCAAGGTGCATCTTCAATGATGAATCTGCGCTCTAACTTATAGTACCTCCAAGTACTATAAGTACACTTTCTTTTCCGATGGAAAAACATCAAAAGCGAGTAGAGTGGTTAGCGCACCATGCCGTGGAAAAGTTGCATTTTTTGCTTGCATTTTGCAGTCCAAAAATAGAACACACATTGGTTCCCTGTGTAACATATTTAACCTCCCTCTCTAGTCTCTGCAGGGAGTTCCCATGGTAACAGCTGTGCTTACACAACAGTGCAGCGAATACAATGGCCAGAGATGCCCTGTACATGCTAATTTCACCCGGACGGGGTACCTCACACTTTTCTGCTCAATAAATTAGAATATTATTAAAAAGTTGATGTATTTCAGTAATTCTATTCAAATAGTGAAATGTATATATTACATAGATGCATTGCTCACAGATTTAATTATTTGTTTTAATTTTGATTAATATAACTGATAGCTAATAAAAACCCCAAATTCCAACACCTGCAAAGGCCTTGAAAATGGTTTGTCTGTCTAGTCCAGTAGGCTACACACTCACAGGGAAGATTGTCTTTTGGGCAATCATTGGCCAATGATTGCCCAAAAGACAATCATTGACAATTTTCACAAGGAGGGCATGACCCAATAGGTCACTCCTGAAAAAAATGTCTGTTCAGAGCTCTGTGTCCAAGCATAGCATATTAAAGTGGCAGGGAAGGTAAAAAAGTGTACAAGCAATGGGGATAACCGCACCCCGGAGAGGATTGTGAATACAAACCTATTCAAAAAAGGTGATGAGATTCACAAAGAGTGGACTGCAACTGGAGTCAGTGCTTTAAGAGCAACCACAAGGCATTGGTTTCAGCTGTCGTATTCCTTGTGTCAAGCCACTCTTGAACAAAAGACGGCGCCAGAACTGTCTCTTTGGGCTAAAGACTGGACTGTTGCCGAGGGGTCCAAAGTTATGCTCTCTGGATGAAAGTGCTTTTTGCAGAGTCTTGAGGAAAAGAGAGGAGGCACAGAATCCACATTGATTGAGGTCCAGTGTAAAGTTTCCACAGTCAGTGTGATGGTTTGGGGTGCCATGTCATCTGCTGATGTTGGTCCACTTTGTTTTCTGAGGTCCAAGGTCCAAGGTGCAGCTGTCTATCAGAAAGTTTTAGAAAACTTCATGTTTCCCTCTGCTGATCAACTTTAAGGAGATGCAGATTTTATTTTCCAACAAGACTTGGCACTTGCACGCTGTGACAAAACTACCAGTACCCGCTTTAAGGACCACTTTAAGGACCATGCTATCCCTGTTGTTAATTGGCTAGCAAAATTGCCTTACCTCAACCCAATACAAGATCTAGTGGTAATTGTCAACAGGAAAATGCAATACGCCAGACCCAACAATGCAGAAGAGCTGAATGCCACATCAGAACAACCTGGGCTCTCATAACACCTGAGGAGTGCAACTGACTGATGCCGTATTGCTGTAACTCAGGCAAATGGAGCCCCGAGCAAGAATTGCGTGCTGTAAATGTTCATACTTTTCATGTTCATACTTTAAAATATAGTTGGCCAACATTTCCATAATGCCATTTTGTATTGGCCAGAAGTAATATTCTAATTTTCTGAAATACTGAATTTGGGATTTTCATTACTTTTGAGTCATAATAATCAAAATTAAAATAATTAAAACGTGTGTAATGAATGTATATAGTATACATGTTTTCACTTTCTAAATGAAATTAATGAATACATAAACTTTTATGTCAAATTCTATTTTACTGAGCATCACCTACATATATAATTTTTTTCAATATTTAATCAACTATTTGACTTCCTATTTACCTATTTAAAATGTCAAGGCAAATAACTCCTTCTGGTAGTTGCTGCCTAGTAGTGAAATACATTCTGCCTCAAGATAATGACACATCTTAAACTTGATGACTTTAGCTCTTCAACACATAAACAGTGTTGTAGTCACAGCGCACATTTAAAGTCGCTAACTGGGCTGCTCACCTTTGAACACCTTCCAAATGATCTTGCGTGAACCCCTTTGAAGACTCCCCTCCTCCAGACTCGTGCGTGCGCTCCCTTGCCGCCTGTGCGCCACCGTTTTCTGCATTGTCCACACCGTCCGCGGCCCGTCTGCGATATGCTCCGTTAGCCGCTGAGCTCCCGTTCTTAGTTAAAGCTTCCAACATGGCTGAAAGGAACATGACAACATGATGATCTCTTTTGTTACATAAGAGCTGATAGCTTCAAAGGTGCTTTTACTTGTTTACTTTTACCAAGAACTGGGACGTATTACTAGCAACAGTGGCGATACATGTGTCCCCGTCCTGGCTTCTCAGTACAATGTGGTAAAAGCTGAAATTACAATAATAACAATAATGAAGTACACCACAAACTAACGTGAAGAGACTCGCTTCCCAGGTATACGCAGTACAGTAATTCCTTGTTTATTGTGGATAATCAGTTCTAGACCAACCAAGATCAGTGAATTTCTGTGAAGTACGATTTGGGATATTCTCGTAGTTAGAGCAATCAATAACTGTTTGAATTTCTACATACCATTTTGACCATTATTTGAGACCTCTAGACATGAAAAAACACCTATCTAGTCACTTTTACATTAATTTTACCCAATTTAGTAAATATACCCTTGATCAAAATCTTGCAAAAAAATTGCTAGAATTGATCTTTTGCACAATTGGATTTTAGTGATGTTTTAAGTAGAGCTACAATATGTAAAAGCAAGAAGGGGGGAGTGTGACAAAAAGCACTTTAAAGTAATTTATTGAAAAGAACATTCATTCATTCATTTTCTATGCTGCTTATCCTCATTTGGGTCACTGGTATGCTGGAGCCTATCCCAGCTGGCTTTGGGCGAGAGGCGGGGTACACCCTGGACTGGTCAATAGCAGGGCACATATAGACAAAAACAAACAACCAATCACAATTAAACTGAAATAGGCTGTTTATCAGCTGATCAAAGTTTAAAGACCATTGCTCCAAAAATGACATTTTCTGTTCTCCAAACCAGAACACAAAATGTTCTCAGTAGTATTTGTATAAACTTCCCTTGCCATCCTTTCCCAAATGTTCTCTATGGGTTTTAAACCATGCAGGATGCTCCAAAAGAGTGATGTTATTCTCCCTGAAGAAGTCCTTTGTCAAGCAAGCATTGTGAACTGCAGCGTTGTCCTGTTGAAAAACTCAGCTGTTACCACACAGAAGAGGGCCCTCAGTCATGAGGGATGCCCGCTGCAACATCTGCTGCAACATCTGACGACCCTGCACCACCTGAAGCTCCAGTGTTCCACTGAATGAAAAAGCATCCCAGATCATGATAGACCCCCCTCCACTGTGCTAGGTAGTAAACATATCAGGTGGGATCTCCTTGTCATGCCAGTAACGTTGGAAGCCATCTGGACCGTCAAGGTTACATTTTTTTCTCATTAGAGAGTAAAACCTTTTTCCACCTTTCAATGTCCCATGTTTGATGCTCCCTGGCAAACGGCGGCTGGTTGCGTGCAGATGTTGCAGCAGGCATACCTCTTGACTGAAGGTCCTTGTCTGTGTGGTAACAACTGGGTTTTTCAACATGACAACGCTGCAGTTCACAATACTTGCTCGATGAAGGACTTTTTAATGGAGAATAACATTACTTTTTTTAACCATCCTGCATGTCCCCCTGATTTGAATCCCATACAGAACATTTGGGGATGGATGGCAAGGGAAGTTTATAAAAATGGCCGTCAATTCCAGACAGTTGATGCCCTTTGTAAGGCCATCTTCACTACTTTGAGCAATGTTCATGGAATGCTTCCTGGAAACACTCGTGTCAAGCATACCCAAACAATCTTTTGAAGTGATTAACAAGAACGGTGGAGCTACTCATTACGAGTGCTACTGAGAAATTGTTTTGTTCTGGTTTGGAGAGTTTGTCATTTTTTGTGCGATGGTCTTAAACATTTGATCATCTGATAAAAAGCCTATTTCAGTTTATTTGTTGTTTTCAATAAATTACTTTTTCAAAATGCTTTTTTTGTCACCCTGCCCATTTTGCTCTTGCATATTGTAGCTCTACTTAAAACCTCATTAAGATCCAAATGTGCAAAAGGTCATTTAGCAATTTAGCAATCTAGCAATTTTTTAAGTGGTCAAGTGTACATAATAATATATAACAAAAATAAGACTCACATGTGTGGACACAATTTAACACTGGGGATTCAAACTTGAGTTGAGTATGGCCACAACAGTAGCCTATCTATCCATCTTTTTCCGCTTAACCTGGGATCGGGTCGAGGGGGCAGCATCCTACGGAAGATGCCCAGACTTCCTTCTACCCAATGGATCCCGAAGAGTTCCCAGGACGGTTGTATCCTGGGTCTTCCGAGGATTCCTACCGGTCAGATACTGTAGCTCTGAACACCTTCCCATGGAAGGGTTCTACATAGAGTTTCTGCCTGATCACCTTATCTCTAAGGAAGAGCCCAGCCACCCTACAGAGAAAATTAATTTCTGCCGCTTTACCCGCAATTTTGTCCTTTCAGTCAATACCCAAAGCTCATGACCATAGGTAAGAGTAGGAACGTAGATTGACCGGCAAGTTTAGACTCAGCTGTCTATCCACCACAACAGACCATCACCAATGTAAAGTCCGCATCACTGAAGATGCTGCACCAATCTGCCTGCCGATCTCGCTTTCTATCCTTTTCTCACTTGTGAATAAGATCTCGAGGTACTTAAACTCCTCCAGTTGGGGCAGGATTTCATTCCCGACCCAGAGATGGCCCTCCACCCTTTTCAGAGCGAGAACCATGGACTCAGACTTGGAGGTGCTGATTCTCATCCCAGCCGCTTTACACTTGGCTGAGAACCAAGCTGAGAGTAGAAGGTCACAGCTCGATGAAGCCATCAGGACCACATGATCTGCAAAAAGCAGGGACTCAATCCTGCAACCACCAACCCGGAACGTCTCGAACATGTTGTCTGTTATGGACAATCTGAGCACAGAAGTTCAATAACAAAAAACAGCTCGAGTTCCAAACTGGAGGGCTGTTCCTCCCAATCACGCCTGGTCTCATTCTCATCGCCAACATGAGCGTTGAAATCCTCCAGCAGAACAAACAAATCCCCCGAAAGAGCACTCTCCAGGACTCCCTCTAAGTAATCAAAAAAGGATGGGTATTCTGAACTGCTGTTTGGGGCATAGACGCAAACTACCCTTTCGTTCACCAGGTTAAACTCCAATGTACAGGCCCTAAGGCGGTGGTGCAACAAGAGGTGTTGCCGAGGATTGGACTGACAACGCTCTAAACCAGACCTCTTTAGCTCCTCCCGCGAGTGGTGAGACCATGGGAGGGGGGACCCATGTTACCTTTTTTGGGCCATGCCTGGTCGAGCCCCACGAGTGCGGGCCATGATTATTATTATTATTATTATTATTATTGGGCCTAAACAATGTCATAAACAATTATAAAATAATAAAAGCCTGTCGTTGGCCATACAGTCTGGTGCGTATTACCAGTGACACCTGGTGTCCAGTGTAGAATACAGTTCATTAACTTCTTATAGTGCCATTAACTGTATTTGTAATTTACTTCATTTAGAACATTTTAATGCTTGAAAATGCTTTTTGCCAATAATATATAACATTTGTTTAATATGCATTTTGTGGACTAATAATAGGCCATAGTCAAAAACAAAACATGAGGTCAGCTACCATTACATCAATCCTCATTAGAGTCACAGTGGTATGCTGGAGCCTAACCCAGTTGACTTCGGGCAATCACAGCAGCTACCGTTCCATTTCTTTCCACCCTACGCTTCTCGGGTGAGTGAGTGTTTTTACTTTAGTTTTATACAGTCTTCTCTCGCAATATCACACCCCCTTGCTATATTGCGTTTTTTTCACAAATAAATTAAATAAAAAAGATAACTGTTTTGTTGTAGACTATGGTCTATTATTAGTCAAAACATATAAGTCATATGTAGTATTCTTGTCACTAGGCGGCAGCGATAACACAAAAACGGAGACAATACCTTACAATAGATTACCTTAACACAGTCAGCATGTCCAACATGAGTGTGAAAAAAGTTCCCCTCACATTCCATTCCAAGTTAAGAAGAAATAAGCAACATTGCTGAATTTAACAAGCTATTTCTGCAAATATGGTGCCTCATGTAGTTAACCGGTGAATATTTTTCAAAGGACCCCAGATTTTCTGGCTGCGCCCCTGCAGGGCGTACCCGCCTGTCAAGCAAAGTCAACAGAGATAGGCTCCAGGTATAAGGTATAGACAATTAATAGGAGAAACAAATGTGAGGTTCTGCTAAAACTAGAGCGGTTCGAGATCATTAGAGGTAAGCATTAAAACTCCTCACTCGGTAGGTTGCGGCAACAATGACGTCACATCCGACGTATAACGGGTTAAGCTAGTAAAGCAGGTGCTTACGACGATTAATAATTACAGTTAGCTTGTGGTGTGTCAATATATACACACATTTTATATATATATAGGCATATATATATGTGTGTGTGTAATAACGACGTTATTTTAAAGTCATGCCAACCGCACACCAAGCATGGCTACAGCTTAACTTAGCTGTTTAGCTTACAAGCTAGCGGCTCACGTTCGGCGTGACATGTAACCCACACGCCAAACATGGCGCACGACGATCTGACAACGTCGAGTGATGTCCAATAACACGTGTCCAAATCTGCTTATGAACTGCTAATATTCACCCTCCCATCACTTTTGTTGGCGGCACCTAACCAACCTAGCGGAAACAACACTACCTCCTTACCTTTCGCTCTGTTCGTCGGGAAGAGCTTTTCCGCTTTATGGAGAAACTTGAGCGCTTTCTCTTTGTCCCCAGCCTCCATGGCTTTCGAGGCGATGTTTACACATTTCTCAGCCTCGTCTCTATTGCCTTCCATCTTCTTTCCTCACTCTTCTTTCCTCCTTCCTCCCCGGCTGGGTCACCTGACACACCACGTGATCTCGTGATGGCCACATGATAACAGCTCGTTGAGATTCACTGGACGCTACCATTTGCCCTAAACAAATAAACAAATGCTAAATAGTGTGGCGGTAGCAAGAATCACTCGGTGTTTGGTCTCAAGCAGAAGTCTTTATTTCTCATTGAACATTCTCCATTTATACTCACGCGTTTACGCGCCAAAACCTGGAAACAAAACCACGCCCCCCAACCTGACTACCGTCTGGGTGAGAGGCAGGCCCCCTAGTGTCCGCCACATTAGTACACCCAGCAACTATTTCTAAGACTACTTTAATTTGTATTACAGAGTATCACAGCACTTTGATGTCTGAGCTTTTGTTACACATCCTACCGTGCCTGGATCCTGTTCGTGGACTTTAGTTCTGCCTTCAACAACCATAGTCCCCAACATCCTCCTCCAAAAGTTTACCCAACTCACTGCGTCCCCCTCCAGCTCTCAGTGGTTTAACAGCTTCCTGACTGACAGGAGGCAGCAGGTGAGGCTGGGAAGCACCATATCCAGCTTCCGGTCCATCAGCATTGGAGCCCCCCAGGGGTGTGTCCTGTCCCCTCTGCTTTTCTCCCTCTACACAAATGACTGCACTTCAGGCGACCCAGCTGTGAAACTTCTGAAATTTGCAGATGACACCACTGTCATTGGCCTCATCAGTGACGGTGATGAAACTGCTTATGGAAGCGAGGTGGACACACAGGTCCAGAGCCAAGAAGATGGCAGGCAACATCTCTGCGGACTGCTCACACCCCACCCACAAACTTTCAATTCCTCCCCTCCGGTAGGCAATACAGAGCACTGTTCGCCAGAACAACCAGGCTCAATAACAGTTTCTTCCCCCTGGCTGTCAGACTATTGAACCTGCTAATTTGTACCCATGCGCATTTGCACTGCATCCTATGTTCCTTACCTTGGATGTTAACACTGTCAACTTGTATTGCTATTTTTTGCACTCATGAGCATTTGCACTACATACTCTTTAGACATTACACTGTGAATTGTATTGTAACCTGCAACAGTGTAAAGACCATAATTATTCAGTATCTAATGTATATAATGGCCGCATGTTGGCCTCACAGTCAGGAGGTTCTTGGTTCGAATCTCCGTTGGGCATCTCTGTGTGAAGTTTGCATGTTCTCCCCGTGCGTGTGTGTGTTTTCTCCGTGTACTCCGGTTTCCTCCCACATTCCAAAAACATGCATGTTAGGTTAATTGGCGACTCTAAATTGTCCATCGGTATGAATGTGAGTGTGAATGTTTGTTTGTCTATATGTGGGACCAGTCCAGGGTGTACCCCACCTCTCGCCCAAAAGCCAGCTGGGATAGGCTCCAGCATACCCGCGACCCTAATGAGGAGAAGTAGCATAGAAAATGAATGAATGAATGTGTATAATAACAATTATATACATCCCATGTAAATATGTATAGTACTATTCTCCTGTTCCCCACTATGTACAGTTATTATTATAATTGTAACAGAGTGATAATGACCGGAGTTAAATTCCTAGTGTGGCACCACATATGGCAAATAAAGCTGATTGTGATTCTCATTCTAAATAGACATATATGTATATATACACAATACTACCCACAGCATTAGAATATCCTGGAAATGTTGTTGTATTTCTGCAATTCAATTTAAAAGGTGAATTTGACATATTATATAACCGGATACTATGCAAATCAATATAGTTCAAGTGTTTTTTGTCTTTGGATTTTGCTGATCAGTTCTTGCAGCTAATTTTCTGAGTTTGTGTTTGTTATAAACTGAAAATCTTAATCAGCAAAGTTACAATAAGTAACTACTTTAGATATATAAATTTGCTCAATAAAATTTGTTGGTTTAATTTTTTCTGTTAAATTGAAAAAATAAAACAACTTGAAATTCAAATTTTTCTTGTAGTACTGCACATAACCTATATATGTATATATATATAT